>CM041647.1:13680835-13848423 GCA_023333625.1 Bothriochloa decipiens | reverse complement strand
CCATAAGGTTTCTTACCCCTTCTTTCTTTAATATGATGATACACAACTCTCCTGCCTATTCGTAAAAAATCCTCCTTAACATAATGGCATGCAGCCTGCACGTTCTTCAGAAGAAAACACGCTGGAACTTTAAAGCTTTCATTCACTCTTAAACCTCATATACTTCTCTAATGTGGCCTTCTCAACACCGACTATATATGATTGATTTGTTCACATCATTTTAGCACCAGTCTCCAAACATGATATAACACTTAATCTGACATGTTCATTATGTGTAATTTGCCTAGTAATATACTGCGCTAAGCTACTTACATACTAATGCCTTTAGTTTTGAGTTTCATAATTTCATAGCATTATATGCTACTGCACGAGCACGGTGATGAGAGTTGACCAGCCTGTCGAACAAGTCTGAATCTGACCAAAGCTGACCCAATAACTACCTGATCTACCAGGGCTAGCTCTGTGACATGCGCCGGCGCCGGCGCCGCTCACTAGCTAGGCCGGCCTTGGGTGATCCTGCAAAATCTGGTCACCATTTCGTTGCTACTGATTGCCAGCTTGACGTTGCTGTCAGGCCTGCAAGTCTATTGTGGAGACGGGGATCTTGACTTCAGTATATACCTTTGACACGTCGAGCTGATCCTGTCAAGTTTGAGTTGGATTTGGATCACAGGTTACGGCTCATAGTATGGTCCGTCACGGATGAGCGAGAGGGACCTTTCTGCACCGTCCCCAGCCACAACGCCGACGAGGCGGTGGCGAGACTGCGATAGGCTGCCCCCTGTCAAAATCCACACCACTGAATTCACCCTGCAATCTTCAATGTACCAGCTGCATTGCAGTCTGACTGACTGAATGGCCTCACAACCAGTACATGCTCTCACACGCTTTTTCAGCCTGCCTGTCAAAATCCACCATCACTGAATTTATGCATGCTTCTGAACTGAACCTGGTCAGTATGTTGCTGCTGCTGGTTTGGGCTTCCATTTGACTTCGTCCAGGTGTTTCAGCTTGCCAGATTTTCTTCAGCCAGGGGGATCAGGCATTCTCGTTTTCAAGATAAGACTTGTGGCCACAAACCCAGCTATGGCGCCGTATTAGTGACATGTAGTCCTATTTCTTCCTGTCGATTCTAGTTTGAGAGATTACTACGTACTAGTGTGCAGCACAAATTTCTGTGGACGGTTGCAATCAGCCAAATAGCAGTGCACCAGTGTTGTGGTTATTGTCTTCTACCAAATTCTAAAGTCCAGGAAATTTATTGTTCCCATCAGGAAATACCTTCAGCATTAGTTTAAACCTGTTTGTTAGTGGATACCAGAAACCGCGCTTGCTCGTTTAGAGCCATGTTATGTTTAGGAAGTCTACAGTCAAATTACTCAAACCTATGTAGCTTTGATTGTTGATTTAAGAGGAAATTATTTTGGATAGGTAACAGGGTGGAATAATTTCATTGGTTTTTTTCATGGAAAATATTTTCATTAAATGATATTGTTACTAGTAGTTTAACAACAGAGAAAAAAAAAAGTGAAGTTGCATATTTGCAGACTCAACTGATGCCTAAAACACCATCCTTATTTGTTTACTCAATTTTGTGTCTGTATGTAAATATATATACGTCACTTTTCCTCTATAGTATACTTGCAGTCTATTTTAAGAAGAGCCAAACTTAGACCCCCTAGATGCTGTTACTACATAGTACAAACAGCAAAGCATGAGTGCAACATATGCAAGCAAATGTTGCAGTACAGATAAATGCTGGCTTGCATGATCACATTCTTCCTGGTCCAAAAAACTGTTGCCTTCTTGGCAGTTTGTAGCATCTCTGGTCTCATCTGATCGATTTTTCTTGCGAGTTCTGGGACGGTCCTTCATCAGTCCAATGCAACAGTGATGATGCTTTATGAGCTACAGAAATGCCGACTCGTCATTAATTTGCCGCTAATTTCTTGAATGGTAAACGCAACATTGCAAGAAGAGCAGAATATCTCATCCAAACTCATTTATCAGTGCCCATGCTACCATTATTTCAGAATCTGCAGCCGTGCTAGTGAAACTCTAATGCTTATATATCTGAAAACTGAAATGTGTGGATGTAATTGTAGAAAAGGGAGATCGTGTAAACATAATAATCACCCTACCGTTTCCCTGTTTGTTTCTGACGACGACGATGATCGCTTTTCCTGAATGTCACGGCCCAGTGGTATTCCAACAGAAATAGAAGTGTTTCAGTTTCATTTCGATGCTGTGCCCATGTTGCTGAGCCATTTTTTTTTTCTCACTCCAACCAAGTGACAAACTAGTTACTTGTCGGGCGAGCATATCCTGGGTGAGTGACGAGCCTGACAAAGCAACTCGATCAAATTTGGAATTAAACCAGACTGCCTTCAGAGATGAGGTCACCTGCACTGCACTGTTATCTGGCTCGGGTGGCTGCTGCTAAGACGCAATCTACTCTCTTGGATTACATGTCGAAGGACGTGCACTGTTCGTCTTAAGTACAACGGCGTTTAAAAGGCGCCACTTAAAGTGCTACTCCATTCGTTTTAAATTTTATAAGTCGTTTCTAAATTATATAAGTCGCTTCGACGTTTATTATATCTAGCTCGATACATAGAAAAAATGGATGAACTAAAAAAGTGAAAACGCCTATATAATTTTAAACTAAAGTACAAGACACGATGGTCTGCCGTGTCTGTTTAATCAACGGGTTTACCATCAGGTTTGGACGGCTATTAGCTTAATCAGCTTGTTTACATGGAAGGTTTGCTTTGAGTAATAAACAACTATAAACAGACATTAAGTGAACACCGAGTATATGAGACATTTTGTCGTTAATCTAACTTATGGTCCATGTAGTTTCTCAAAAAAAAAAAAGGTGAGTGCATGTACAAGTGTCTGTGTTGTGATTAAAAAAATGATCACTAAATCTTGTACGCTACTTAGCAACCCAGCTAAAACTGTTGATTTATGTTGAAGTACCAAACAAACTCATCTTCTTCTGTATATATGCACCGCAATCCTAAATATAAAATGGTGAATGCGACATATATAAAATCATAATAATACTGTTTCCTTAAAGTACAGTACATTTTCTTATACGCACGAACCTCTGCATTCTACATTTCTACTAGTACATCGTATATGTAAAAGGTGGGATGACAAAAAAGATGAATGCATCAAACAGATTCAATCGATACCGGATAATATGGTTACATGTGTGCATCGGCCAATGAGCACGAACAGGCTCATGCATGTCGGCACACGAAGGTTACTTCTTATTGGCGGCGCGGCGCGGCGCGGCGACGGCGCCGTCGTTGCCGACGAGCATGAGGTACTTGTCCTTCCTGGTGAGCATGGTGCACTCGTACCCGAGAGCCTCCGCGATGCGCCGCTGCACGCGGTTGGCCACGTCGACGGCGGCGCTGGCGGCGCCCTTCCCGCTTCCCACGTCCGCCGCCGCCGTGTCCACCCTGTCGAGGAACTCCACTGTGTAGCACATCCTGGGGTTGGCCAGCAAGTAGAAGGGGTCGACGGCCTTGCACCCGCCGGCCGTGGTGCCGTAGAACATGCTGGTGTCGACCGCCAGCGCGACGGGCACGACGCCGCCGGCGCCGGCGCCGAGCTCGGCGAAGAGCGGGCTGAAGCGCAGCAGGTAGGGCTCCCGGCAGGTGGTGCCCTCGGGGCACACCACCACGCTGTCGCCGCGCGCCAGCAGCCACGCCATGGCGGCGCCGTCGCGGGCGCGGTCCCGTGCCAGCCGCACCGTGGCGCCGATCGGGGACAGCGCATCGGACACCCGGCTCAGGCTGTAGGACACGGCGCGCACCGGCCGGTCCAGCGCGATCGACACGTACACCGGGTCGATCAGCGTGCGGTGGTTGCACGCGTACAGCTGGCCGGAGGACCCGCCGGCGCTGTCGTCGTTCGGGGGGAGCGAGCCGCGGAGGCGCCAGGACTGGCCCGTGGCGGCGTGGAGCGCGGTGGCGACTCTGTAGGGCAGCGCGAGCGAGGCGGCGAGGCGGAGCACGGAGAGCGCCGCGCCCAGGGGCAGCCACGTGAACATGGCCACCGTGCTGAGCGGCGTCGGCAGGAACGCGAGGCGGCCGTCGTGGAAGACGAGCGGCGTCGGGTACTCCCGCCGCGCCAGGCGCCGCCACTTGCTCTGCTCTTCCGCGCTCACCACGTACACCTCCTTGCAAATGGACGCTAGAGGGCTGGAGAGGAACGCGACGGAGCCGGGAGCGGAGAATCCCACGGTGTCGTCGTCGACGTCGCGTTCCCGTGAAGACGGCGTCGTCGCCGTCCTCTTCGTCGTCACCAGTGGCATCATCGCCTCGCAGTGTTCATCGTCTCGCTCCATGAGGCCGGTGTAGAACCCCCACGCCGTCTTCATCTCCCGGGCCGCGACGGCGGCAGCGGCGGGCACCTGGAGGTACTCCCTGAGGAAGGGCTCCACCATGACGCGCGGCATGGCACTGGCCCACACCACCCTAGCCGCCGGGTCGCCGGCGGCTCGCCGCGCGGCGTCGAGCGCCTCGGCCGCCACGTCCTCCAGGAGCCACCGTGGCAGGACGGCGCGGCCGGCACGGAACGTCCGCGCGCGCAGGCCGCAGAAGGCGACCGCGGCCATGGCGCGCACGGCCAGGTCGCCGCCGGCGCAGCCGAGGCAGCGGATGGCGGGGTAGAGGAGCAGCAGGACGAGGCCGCGGAGGAAGCCGCTGGCCTCGAGGGAGACGAGCATGAAGTAGGGGAAGAGCGAGCGCGACAGGAGCAGGGCGCCGTCGACGTCGACTACCAGCGTTGTTCCGGCGAGCCGTTCCGCGGGAGGTGGGCCGTGCATGTGGACGACGGTGGGCGGCGATGGGCTGTTGCGTGCGTCTGGTGGTGGCGGTGGTGGACGGGGAGGAGGAGTGGCTTTGCTGTTGCCGGCCCGGACGAGCGCGGGAAAGAGCTCGCTAACCGCAGGCAGCATCTTCTTCCACGCCATGGAGATGGAGGCGAGCTGCTGCTCTTGCATTGCACCACTGCGTCACGATAGCTAAATGACTAAACATAGGTTATATATATACATATATCACTAAACGAAGATTTAGAGTTGTTTCCACTTTCCAGCGTACTTAGTAATTTGTTGCTACAGTTTATAAATAATATAAATGGTGGAAAGGGATATAGATATGGATAGTCATTATAGTATTAGATATTTTTTATTTGATGCCGTACAAATTCCGAGGATTATTTAATATGGAAACATACGTGATCGAATGCTAAAAGGATGGATATATATGTGTACCCGTGAGACCGTGACCTTTTTTCAATTCTAAAAAAAAAACATTGATTTTTTCGTTGAACTTGTTTAGCACATGTTTTGTTAAGTAGGGTAAGTAGAAAACAGCTAATACAGGTTCACCGGCGAGAAATGTCAGCAACCAAAAAATGCACCGCTAGCTTTAGCTAGACCGTGACTTATCTTGCTCTTAGCCGTAGGTTGATTGAATTTTTCTTACTTCCCCTGCGGGGAATCTAAACCACGTCCGATCAAATTAAATGATCAGGCAGATCAATGTCGCTTTTGATTTGTATCTGATGTCCTCCTTCTGATGCAACTTGTAGGACACTCTGTTTTTTTCTTAGTATGTTCATTTTACTATATACTAATCCAAACATATATAGTGTATATCTAAGTATATAGAAAAATATATATTTAGAATAACTAAAATATCTTATAATTTAAAACAGAGGAAGTCTCTTGTGTGGCACAAAAATGGATGATTCAGTCACCACTCAAGCAAAGGGTACTCAAGTGAGTGAAAACTATAGAACAAAGGTAGGTTTTGGTTGTTGTAAAACCTTAGTACCTCACATTGTGTTGTTATTAGGATATTTTTGCTATTAGAAAGCTCCAAATGTTGTTAGTGAACATATTATTTGATTGTTTGTCGACGGATCTCTCTCTAAGTTATGGGTATTGAGTCAACCTTCCTTATTAGGGAACACTTTCTTCTCACTTTATTTTTTGTCCTGTTCTTCTGTGAAAGCCTCATCCACAAAATTAGAACTAAGGGTAAGAAAGCTAGTAAGAAGCTAGGTTTCTTCTTTTGTTTTTAAAATAACCAACTCAGTTGCTTAGTTTATTTCAAAATTTTATTCTTAGTGAGCCATTTCATCCAAGATCTTTCAAAAATTTTCGAGACCACATGAGGGAAAGGGAAACTTCAAAGATAATTTGTGATGCAAAACCGGACTGGTTTGGGTCATTGGACCAGGAAAGAACTGGTTTCAAAGCTTCTGGGACTAAATAACCGGTTTCGTAGTTGTTGGACCCAATTGGAACAGGGCTACAAGTTAATGAATCTACAGTACATTTAACTTTTTTATATCATATTTCTTTCAGTGTCCATGAGGAAATCCTATTCCAAAATCCACATCAAAAAAATATATAACAATGACATTTTAAAATCCAAACTAATTGGCATGTCCAAATGCAAAGACATTACCATTGAAGTTGAGCAGACCAGCACCATGCCGTACATGAAGTTGAATCCAACAAATGATAGTTAAGAGTCGAAACTTGGAAGGAAGTATTGTGCACGTTGGGGCACGTAGAAACTAGCGAAAACTCTACGCAAAAAAGAAAAAAAAAACTAGTGATTTTTTTTATTTGAAGATGGTATCGCTCCAGCCTCAGATTGACTTGAAAAACGTATGTCAACACACATGGAAAGACAAGTTTTCAGAAAAATTAAATGGTACCATAATTTTGAACTAGAGCGGTAAAAATAACACATTAATACCGCACGTCTTGTGTTGGTGCATATATATATTTATTGAAGAAAACAATGACTGCAAGCAATTCAACTTGGCACAAAAAAACTGCGTTTGCCGGGAGTCGAACCCGGGTCTATTGCTTGGAAGGCAATTATCCTAACCGTTGGACTACAAACGCTTTGATGCAGGGAATTCTACTTTTTTATATATATTAACTAATTCTGAAGCCACATCGATGGCAACCAACAGCTGAATGATGATAAGCTAGGGACGAAGTTTTGCCGAGGGATCAACGATCAGCATCACAATGTTCATCTGTTGTCGGACAACCAGCAGCTGGTCCACTTTCTTAATGGTTCCGATCTCTCTAATCCTCTTGATTGGAGAATCAAACCACTCACTCAGATCATCAGCAATCTTGTGGTAGCTTCAGGTTCTACCATTCGAAAGATCAAAAGACTACAGAATCAGATGGCTGACTCGCTGGCTAGATAGACATTTAGTGTTTTACAATCTAATATCCTCAGTTACTCAGGTGTCTTTACTAATCAAGTACATGGTCAAGAGTGCCCGGTTCTTACGGCACTTAATGATGTAACCATTAACTCTGTAATGGTTTTAACAGCTTCTTGCTGTTAATTAATATAAATATATTGTTTCCTTATAAAAAACGACCAGCCCTGAAACAGTGAAACAAGCAAACACATGATCCATGCTTCTAAGCGGCCTCCAATTCTGTAAATGAAACTTGCGGGTAAAAAAATAGAAATCAGTCAGTTTCTATTCTAGTTCGTGAGAAACACCGGAGACTATCGACCACATCATCACTGCCTGCTCATTCTCTAGATACATCTGGTGGACCATTCTGGCGGTGCTTGGCGTGGACGCCTCACAGGTAGGGGAGGCTCCATCATCGACTAGTGGAAAAACTGGAGAAGGAGGTGGCATGGAGAGAAGAGGAAGAGCGTAGACACCCTATTCGCGTTGGTGGCGTAGGAGTTTTGAAAAGAGAGAAACACAAGATTCTTCAGGAATGAAGCAGCCACCACTGCGCAGCTATTCGCCAAGATCAAGCAGATCGCCGACCTTTGGATAGAGGCGGGGGCGCGTCATCTAGGTGAATTAGTACACGGGTAATCGCCCCGTGTAAAGCCGCAGGGGAGGCGACGCTTATTGTAAAACATAGACCTCCCGAAACGCGTCATGCGCGATGTAAAAACTTTTCTTCTTAAACACAAAGATACGCAAGTTTTTTTTGCATATCTGAGAAAAAAAAGTTCGTGAGAAACAGTTAGGTAGCGTGCCAGCCTGCTATGATAGCAACTGATCGACCCGTACAAGAAGCTAAGCACACCGTACAACATAGGGGCTGTACAGTGAAACGGCTTCTCGTAGGACAGAGACAGACTGCACTGCAGAAGCAAATGCAACTGAATCCTCTGTACGAACTCAGAATGAAACTAGGAGGATTGAGGAGGCGTGTATGATGGGTTCAGATCGATTGATCCATCACATTGGTGCAGCCAGTTCTCGATGAAAAGGCAGTGAAAAGTTTCAGAAGTTTGGAACAGGTGAGCGATGAGTGCAATTTTTTTTTCACACATAATACATTGTGTCCTCACATCAGAAGTCAGAAAGCTGTGTTTGTTTGGTGTTTCAGTTTGTCAGGCGACAAATTGGAAGATCAGATTACCGACAGACTAGGATCCATAATCCATCAGCCCGCATGCCAGGAAGGATGGCCACACATCAGTACAGAGATTTATGCACATCGAAAAAGAGACAGGTGACACTTAAGCCGTAGCTATACAGTAATAAGTAGAGGAAATATATGCACTAAACAATAGGTAGAGGGCAAACCAAACACAATTCCACTAACACATATGCAAGGGTGCGGCAGAGCCAACAGCCAGCAATGGTTGGCGGCGATAAATGCTACCAGATCATAGGCAATCCACACTGTTTGATTGAACACACAGGAGCATGTACACAGATTGCATGACTTTCAGGGCGAAACGTCATGATCAGTCATGAAATGAACCATGGTACAGAGTACAAACAACTCGGTGAATCATTCATGCGAAACAGCTGCTGGTCCTTGCAGCGACATGCACTAGATTACAGCGACAACAGGCAGATCAATCAAGAAGATTCCTCCAATTACTAGCAGATTTATGATGATCTCAATCAGTGAGGTACATATAACAAGTCCCTGGCTATATAGTATACACAGCTAATCCAAGTCATGATCATGATATCATCCGAAACCCAAGATACCAGTCCTATATACAACATAAAGCAAGTTACAGCAGAAGAAAATGAGGAGCCCACAACTCTTACTTAAAAAAATATATAAAGGAGGCTGCAGAAACATGGAGCAGCTAGATGTAAAACAAGCAAACACAAACCATCACATAAAAACTCAGAGATAGCAAAATAAATGCTCATTGGTGTGACAATATGAAAGATATGAAACAAAATGGTTCATAGGCTGATCAATCAAGGAGTTTCTTCCAATAATAGTAGATCATGCATGATCATCTCAAGATTTGCAGGTGAAATGCTACAAGTTAGCTGAGAAGCAAGCAAGATCCCAAACTTAATGCTAGTTATTGATCATTCCACAGATCTCCTGTATATAACCTGTGAGACAATTAATACAGAACAGTCGAACATTCCTTTGTTTTGATGTTTGATCATTAATGAAGTTTGCATAAGGTCCCCTCACAATCATAATTTGCATCCCTAACTTGTCATCACATGACCCAGATTAAGTCGGCAATCGATCATGTTTTGTCAATACCTAGTAGTAAAAGTTCCTCCAGTAAATAATGTCCAAAATGTTAGCCCATGCTCCCTGACTTGAAACATTAGTCAAATACACGACAAAAAACCCGGTGAACTAGTGATGAGGAGGTGCTGATTTATTTGGTGTAATAAAATGAATGTAGCATGTTCAGTTGTGAACAAACGAAATAAGGACTCTCCAACCCATACAAAACTGCAGGCTTATAGCACACATGAATTTAGCCTTCTATAAAATAAAGAGAAATAAACAAAAAAGCAAAGCCTGCCAGCAACTTGCAGATCAACAGATTGGAGGAGCTTTTATGCTCCAAATACTTAAAAGATGCACAAATTTAAAGCATAAGCCAAAGGGTTGCTTCCAACTAACTTACCCCTTGGAATGCTAAAAGATTCACGCAATTCCCACTGAATGGTGAGGCAAGCATCTTTTGAGGTCTTGATGTGTACTCATACCTAATTTGCAGTCAGAGAAGGCTGTATTCCAAACTAATAATATAGTAATTAAGCTTTTGGTTTTCTTGGCAAATTTGTTGTCACAAAAAACAAAGGTGCACTAAGAAGGCATTTACAAGGGCTGTACCAGCCATAGCACATATACCTATCTCATTATCATGGTAGTGGTCCTTGGCACCAGAAAAAACACGTGAAACTTCCTCATCATACAGACACATGTGGTCCTTTGTATAAGAACTAAAAAGACTTAAACTAACTGGAAAAACACTAATGCTACCTCAATACCTTCTCTGATGTATACTTCTTCACCTTTAGCTTTCTGTTCCTTCTTCTAGTGTCTTCGTAATTATCCTGATCAGCTTCATCAACATAAATAATTTCAGGCTCGTCATCAGCTTCAACATCATCCTCAGCATAATTGGCAGACTCTATCTCACTCCTAGCATCCCCATCCTCTTCCTCCTCATCTTCATATTCATCATCAAAATATTGCAGAGCTCGCAGACTATGGAATTCTGGTGGGGGAGGGCAGTCTTCAGTAATTGCCTCATCCCGTTTCATAACAAGATGCCTGATGATCTTTTCATCCTTGTCTAGCAGCATCTTAAAGTCATTGATGTATCTTGATTCTATCTCAAAGTTCATTAAAATGTAATTGGCATGTGTTGCTTTCTTTATTTTGTAAGCAAGCCTGCGCAGCCCCCAATTGTTAAGCCTCCATATCCTTCCTTTCTTCTCCCTGATAAAATCTACAAGAGAACAAAGACAATAGCTGCATGTTAACTCTTCAGTAGTATATTGATAAACTGTGAGACTATTCCATAAAATTTTAAAAAATAGGCTCAGGTATATTGGCTGATCGAAGCAAATATTATAATAGAAACATGGACACCGAAACAACAAGTAATAGAGAAACAACATTTTCCTTCCTGCCCTAGAAATTGCACACAGAAATTGCAAGACGGCCCTATAAGAGCGTCAAACCTACGGGCAGAACATGACATATAAGTACCTTAGTTTTCCTTTAGCTTTAGGTGATTAAGATTAAGTCATTTAATTAGTATGTTTAGAGAGAGAAAGGACTCCAGTGTTATACAACAATTTCACTAATACACAAGTGATGTCCGACGAGTATTGAGAGACACACCTTGTACTTTTGATACAACATTTTCAACTTCTTCAACACGGTCCTCATGAATTAGATAAACTACTTCATAGTGCCGCACTGTAAAAGGACGAAGTTCAAGCTGAACTCAGAAAGCTAGCACAAATGAACAGCAAGTAATGCCGGCATGAAGAAATAGAAAAACAATAGCTGGACAGAAGACGAAATGAAAGAGCTCTTACTTATTTTCAGATTTAAATCACTTTCTAGCTGAATATTAAGAAAATCATACAGCTTTTCTGCAAAAAAAAGCATTAGAATGATAAAACATTCACATGAACCATAAAAGGGATCTTTACAGTACCAAAATGGGCATCTAAAAACTTCATAACAGAAAAGCGAACCTTCGTCTGCATCAGCAAATTCTGGTGACACCTGACCATCCTCTCTCACCATTTTCTACAAAACAACAGAAATAAGAAGCATGTAGTTGTTTAGCCTATTGCAATAGCTTTCAATTTTCCCAATATAAAGCTTAAGAGCATCTCCTGTTTCTACCGCAAACGACAAAATCCATAATGTTCCGTATGCCTTGGCAAACTTCATAATTTATTTTCTATTTTCTATTTCCCCCTAGTGGAGTACTAGTGACTGTTCGTTCATAAATTTCATTTCTAATTCTAATAGGAAAATGGCTCTGTTGTCATGAATAGAGGATTGTATTGATTGGCAATGGTTACTGTACAATAAAATTAAAGCATTGCAGAGGTTTACGCATAGACGCAAGCATTAACACTAGATTCTCTCAAAAAAAATCTCATATCCACCATTCGCGACATTAAGGCCTACTTATACAGATTATTGGTTGCTGCCAAGTCATTTACTAAAACCATTGCATTCAGGGAAGAATCTAGTCTAGAAGCAGAAACACGATAGCAAACATGTCCTGTTCCTCGTCTCCCAGGCTTAAATGCTATATAGAAGCGTCTAGAGGCAGCATAGCAGGGAATTGAATGAAAAAGAACCTTTCTAAGCAGGACGGCCTCGGGGAACAGCCCTGCCGACTCGCCCGCCTTGGGCGCGAAGCTGTGCGTGTCCACACGCTCCTGCGCCTCGCCGTCCCCGCCCCTCCCCCTCTTCTTCTTCGCGCAGACTGCCACGGCCCCCTGCCGCCTCACACCTCCTCCAACGGCTACGCGCAGGCAGTCCATACGCATCCGAGGCGGCGGAAGCGGTGGCCCGAGGAGGGACAGAGCCCTCGGCACCGCGGTGGCCTCCATGGGTATGTGGCCGGAGACGCCGGAGAGCGAGGTTCTTGCCGGGGGTTTTCCGGTGTGGCCGTCTGGGGACGCGGAGCGAAATGGAATGCGGGCGAGGAGAAGGATAAGGTAGTAGATGGGCCGAGCTAAGTTTTGGGCCTAGTTGTACATGAGATAATAGTTGGGCCTTCAAGTATGCATGATGGGCCGGCCCATGGCATTTTAAGACTAGAGGAAGGCCCGACCCGTCCTCCTCTTCTCGTCGTCTGCTGCGTTTCGTCCTTCTTCCGCCGCCGCAGCCGCCGTCGCCGTCGCCGCTGCTAGGGTTTTTGCCGTTTGGCTATGGACGCGACGGGGCAGCAGGAGCAGCGTACGGAAGATGGAGGCGGAGATCGCTACGGCGTGCTTCTCTACTACAAGTACGCCGAGGTGCCAGACGCCGCCGCGCTCGCCGCGTTCTACGAGGCGCACTGCCGCGGCCTCGCTCTCGTCGGCCGCGTCCGGGTCGGCCCCGACGGCGTCAACGCCACGGTGAGAACATGCCTCCGCTTGCTCCATCTTCTCGGCATCGTAGGTGTCCCCTTTGGGGCAGGGAAGATCGGGCGAGCTTTCTGGATTTGCAGTGTCCATAAATGAATTTGTTACCACACGACCTCACCGGCCCTGCGTTTTTGTGTTGGTAGCTAGGAGGGCGGATGGCCGCGCTGGAGAAGCACATCACGGAGATGAGCTCCAACGCCTTGTTCGACGGCACGGATTTCAAGCTGGCGTCCTGCGACGACCCCGTCGACGAGAGGATCGCCAGGGAGTGCGGCTTCACCTCGCTCTCCGTCCGGGTTGTCAAGGTTCTTGCCACTGCTTCCAGCAGAATGATTTCACCTTTGACCAGCTGCTAGTGCCATCCATCACTGTGTTTTGAATTTGTTGCCGCATTGGCAGGAGCTAGTTACCCTGTGCTCCAACCCCACGTCGGCACCTCCAGAGATTTCGAGTGCCGGGAGACACTTGTCGGCGTCTGAGTTTCATTCGGTGCTCCAGAATGTTGGTGAGCGGATTCTCGGACTGAGGATTGTCCATGTTTGTTTGAGCTGCCAATTTCTGGTATAATTTCTAATTTTGACTGTGCTATTAGCTGGGACTAGTTTGGATGCTGTGGCATCTGCGGAGAAGAAGGAAGTGGTCGTCTTGGATGCAAGGAATGTATATGAGACTCGGATCGGCAAGTTCAGTGTGCCAAATGCGAAGACCTTAGACCCGGAAATTAGGCAATACAGTGACCTGCCTTCTTGGATAGACGAGCATGCTGAGCAGCTGCGTGGGAAATCTATTCTTATGTATGTCAGGCTGGATCTTTGAATTAACCTTGAATTAGACTAATGTACTTTGCAAGCACCAAGCAAGAAGCCTAACTAACATTTTGGTATTTATTACAGGTACTGCACAGGAGGTATACGCTGTGAGATGGCATCAGCTTATATTCGCTCAAAAGGTGAAGGATTTGAGAATGTTTTTCAGGTAATTATGTGTTATACTCTGTATTGTTTGTCTTTAATCTTGAATACTTGTCCATGTTTGAGTAGTTTTGTGTTGTTCATTAGTCATGACTGTGTTTTGTGTTGTTCATTAGTCATGACTGTTTATTATGTTCATGTTAGCTATATGGTGGCATTCAGCGGTATCTGGAGCAATTCCCAGATGGTGGCTATTTTGAAGGAAAGAATTTTGTATTTGACCACAGGTTGGAGTACATAATAATACAGCCTGCAAATCTCAAACTCTTCCTTTTCAGTGTTTCATTTGTTTTCTTCCCACTAATCTGTCCCGATATCATTTCATAGAATCTCAGTGGGAAGCCTTGAAGAAAACATTCTCGGAGCGTGTTTGATGTGTGGTTCTTCTTTTGATGACTATTCATCACGCTGTCGGTGCAGCCATTGCAGAATGTTGGTCCTAGTGTGCCCTACATGTCAGGTTGAGTCAAAAGCAATGTTTTTCAGTGCACTTTTCAGAAAGTTTTGTTGATTGACATATTGACTTTATGCTAATTTGTATAATTTCTTAAAAAAATTAAACTTGTCTTTTTAATCTCCAGGATTCCACCAAGGAATATGCATGTGAGCTATGTCAAAAAAATGGAAAAGGACCCTGCCAAACGTCAACAAGACAAGACTGCAAAATACAGACAGGACTATCTGAAAGCTTCGAAAATCCATCCATAAGCAATCATAATGTGGCTAACAAAGTTCCCTGGAGTGATGGTAAGGTCTGTATCAGTTTTCCATTGCACTCTCTGAATGATAATTTGTTTAGTTATTGCTCAAATATGTGGGTCTGATGCAACATAAGTACTGAATAAATGCATGGGCTGGGTGCTGGGCTTGAAAAAAGATACGAAATTAGTTAGAAATGCTCACCATGAAGGAATAGTAGTTTAACTGCATGTGATTTGAGTTATTTACTCATTTGCATTTTTGCTCCACTGAATCAGGATAATTTGTTTATTCTGATATTCTCTAATGCATTCAGTCTGAACTATTAAGCATTCAGTTCTCTAAATTAGCTATATTTACTTGTATTTTTAGGGTTGACCTTGCTCTAAGTAACTGAAATATTACACAGGTAGTGAGCAGCTGAAAAGGTTGAGGATCCTCTGCTTGCATGGTTTCCGCCAGAACGCATCCAGTTGTAAGGGAAGAACATCAGCACTTGCCAAGAAGCTGAAGCGCATTGCCGAGCTTGTCTTTGTCGACGCACCTCATGAGCTTTCCTTTGTATATCAACCAATTCAGGGCCACTGCTCAGACAAACCTTCACCTCTGTCTGTGACACCAAAACGGAAATTTGCATGGCTCATTGCTCCAAACTTAACTGTAACCCTGAGCAAGACTGGAGGGGCTGCAGATGTGCCATTTGACCCTTTTCAGTACCAGCAACAAACAGAAGGCTTTGAGGAATCATACATATATCTTGAAAATGTAATCTCTTGCATGGGGAGCTTCGACGGAATCCTGGGCTTCTCTCAAGGCGCTGCCATGGCTGCCTTATTCTGCAGGCAGCAGCAGAAGATCTGTGGCTCTCCAAAGTTCAGGTTTGGGATGTTCTGCTCCGGATATCCAGCACCCGTGGGCGATTTCGGCGACAAACCAATCAAGCTCCCCTCACTCCATTGTTTTGGCAATGGGGATGGTCATGATCGGCAGATAGCAAACAGGGCAAGCGCTGAACTTGCTGGTTTGTTTGAGCAGGATTGCTGCTCTGTTGTTGAGCATGACATGGGCCACATAATCCCCACCCGGTCGCCCTACATCGATCGGATAAGGGATTTTCTTTCCAGTTTCCTATGAAATGTTTTCAAGTGATTGCATTCTGTTGTAAGTTGGTGTACACAAGTTGGGTTCTGAATGGCATTGACCGTGTTTTCTGGTCATTAGTGTTTTGCGTCTGATTGTGCTAAACAAATTGGGATTCTTCTCTCATGCTGACTCTGAGAGGATTAGTGGTGCCACGGCATCAGAATGTTTTGAAATAATATATTTTGGTGTTATTCGAAATTTTAATTTCGAAACTACTGAGTCGACGAACCGTCCAAGCCACCTGTCGTCTCTTTTTTGTTCCAAATTGTTATACCACTTTCTTCACAGTTAAACTGCAGGTGATCTTTGAATTCTCGAAACTTTGTCACTTCTTGAATCTTGAGAAAGAAGCCAAGAACAACTGAACTTAAACGTTGGCTGAATTTCTGAAAAAGACAATCAAGATTTATGACACCAAATTAATATCCTTAAATGTACCATAGAATATATTTTTCATAATATGTTCATTTTATATGTTATAGATGATGTTACTCTTATTCTATAAAATTAGTCAAGCATGAGATAGTGACTTGTAAGGATTCTAGAAATTAATTTATTTAGAGACCAAGGGAGTAGATTTTAGACCAGTTTTAATGTAGACTTTTGGAAGTATATAGTATGTATATCAAATAAATTACAAATGACATGGCATATAGTATAGATGAAGAGAGAAATAAATTGAAATGACATAGTATAGATGAAGAGAGGAATAAATTCGCATGACATGCTATAGATGAAAAAGAAATAATGGAAGTTTCGTGCACACTCCCTCTGTCCCACAAAGTTTGACGTTTTGGCGTTGCTTTAAAGTGTCCAGATTCACAAGGAATTGAATGCATCTGTGTACATATTGCTGTCCAGGTTCAATCAATGCTCGTTGTATCCAATTAAAGGCTACAGTGACTAGTAAATTGGGACAGATGGAGTAAAGACCAGGACACAGATCATCCCTTAGTAGATATGCTTTAAGATTGGTGACAGCTAGAGAGAGAAGGCGAAGTGAATCTATATCTATCTATAAAAAGCGAAAATTTCTCCACTCAATTTTTTTTCACCTCCGTGTTTAGATCGGTGACGGTAGGTTTCTCTCCTCTACGTCCAGTCTGTACAGAATTAGAATTATATTTAATTTTCTGCCTCTCGTCTCGTTTACGTTCAGAGTCCGTTTAAAATTAGGATTATTTAATTATGGCATCCTAACTTTTATTCAGACGGTGAAGATCGGGTAAAAAGTAAATCCAAATCCAACAAGAATAGTACGCAACAGCAAAGATAAAAAAATAGTCAAAAAAACTTGACATGAATGAAAATTGCCTATGTTATTGTTGTTCAACTTTAACACTTATCATTATGGATGGTCTCTCATCCAAATCTAAACTCAAATAAAAACAGCTCCGGAAACACAAATAGCTTGTAAAATCAAACCAATCCACCCATATACAAATCGATCGATTTGGAAATCAGATCAAGCCTCCAGGTCGCCCAAAGTGCCCGCGACGTGCCTCAGCGCCGCCATTAAGGTCCGCTTGTGCAGGCAAGACGATGAGCTTGGCTAGCACGAATTGATCCAAGTGAAAATCAGATCAAGACTCCGCACCCCGGCTTCCGCAGTCTGCATTGCCAACTAGGTCTACTTGTCCAGGGAAGGCGGCGAGCTTAGCTAGCTGACGCTGCGAGGATCTCGTCTGCGTTGGACTGGATGTGGAAGGCCATAATGGCGGTAGCGAGACACACAAGGCCAAATGAACGGAAGCTGCCATTGGCCTTAGCGCCGCTGTTAAGGGCAGCTGCTGCCACCACACACTGTAAAATGAATGTATGACGCCGCTAGCCATAGACATAGCCGTCTATACTCATGATTTATATTTATGCGAGTTAGATAGCATATGTCTAACCAACGTACGCTATATGATTTTAAAGTTTACTAGAATAAATGACGCAACTTATAATTTTCATTGCGAGGTACGGACATATTTGCTAGTTCGAGCTAGAGGGAACGCAGGGGGAGGGGAAGCGAACTCGTGCATGTCAAACCTTGCCCCTTAAAAAAAAAAGAATCTCAAGTTGTAGGGAGGCTGTTGCCGCTGGCCATGGCGACGCGGCTGCTGCGAGCAACCGAGGTAAGCTGATGGTTGGTGGCTGGGTGCTCCCCACTCCCATCGCTTCTTCGCCCTTCCTCTCCTCTCGTTCGTTTTCTGTTTTTTCATTTTCTGGGAGGAGAGGGACCGAGGGAGGGAGGGTGGGATTCTGTGGCCTGGTTGGCCGCCTTCGGTGACGGCGTGCATGTGTGCGGCGGCCAAGTCGCTACCCTGGGCCTCCGGGGGCGCAGGTGGCGGTATGGCATGAGCAAGTTGTTTGGTTTCGGTGGCAATCGACAAACAGTGGTGTTTGAGGAGGATGCCCACGAGTTGTTCGAGCAAATGCCTCTATGGGATGACGCAGCAACACCTGCTGAGAAGATCACGTTCCGTGCTGCGGTTGCATCGGGAGTTGCTGCACAAGATATGTCTGATGACATGCTTTGCAAGGAAGTGGCATGGCCTTGACTTGCAGGCCAGTCTGTTTCAGCAAGTAGCAGGGTTTGGTGAGTACTGTGGTGGCGAGGGGAGCAAAGCTACTACCTCAGCCAGCTAATGACAACATGTTCACTCCCACTCAGCTCGGCTGTGCTCACTCTCTCTTGGAGTATGGCGTGGATTCTCTAGCTGAGATGTTTGACCAAATGCCTCTCAAGGATGGCGTAATAGCACAGGCTAAGCAGATAGTCTCCAGGGCCTCCTCTGTTGTATCGGAGAGTCCTGCACAAGAGGTGTTTGAGGAAATTCCTAAGTGAGGTTGTGTGGGGTGAAGAGACGTCATCTGACATGACTGTGCATGCTGGCTTGTTGCAACAACTAACCTTAGGGAAAGATGGCTTGTTGCAACTGCTAGCCGTTGGGAAAGAGTACTTGGATGATGATAAGACTAAGTCAGCTTCGAGTTGATTGCCCATTTTGTTGACTTATCACTGCCCCTGGAGCTCGGAATCTAACTCAAACCAAGTGGTTGATGGCGCACACATCAAGGGTCATATTATCAGAAAGTAAAGTATTGGAAGAGTTATTAGCACACAGCTCCAGCAGTCCAGCCATGGCACCAATTGGGCAACTGCAAAAACAACAGGGAGATGATGTGCTGGAGATGACAATATCTATAGGTGATGAGGTATACATGACTTGTATGCTTGATGTTTCAACCAAGACAATAAGGTTATGCCCCTTGCTTATGATGGCTCTCATGAAGCTCTAATTCTTCGGATGCGTTGGGCTTGTTGGGGGTCCAAAGAACAGAAACTTGATATTCTGGTGATCAGAATAGGGAGTGAGTAGCTCGAAGGAACCATCTTGAAGGAAGGAATATTACTGCAGTTTTGCTAACCAGGATGCAAAATCAGGGCATCTCTCCCCTTGTCTAAATCTTTCTTTATGCCTAGTAGAAGTCTTGGTGATGCCAGAAATGGAGGCCACATATAGTATAGCCAGTAGGCAAGTTATTTTGGGTTGATTTGGCTTCAGTGGGATAATTAGATTGGTTGTTGTGGGAAATTTCCTATGTGTTTCAGTGTTTGTGCCAGTAAAGCTTTGTCAAGTTTTGATTTGGATGATGCTTTTGGTTAGCATCGGCTGAAATTTTGTGGATTGCATATCTCCTGCCTCCCTTATAAAAGGCAAGGTGTATCTTGTCTTCTTTGACAGCCGCACTTATTGTTCCTGATTGTCAACTAGATTACTGCTACTGTGCTACAAGCATTGAACAATCAAATTGTATCTGGTTGGTTAGTATAAGTGCTCGTGCTTATAGTTAGACAATGTTAGAATTAAGTTTTTTCATATTAGGCTAACCCTAGAAGGGTAGCAATATAGTGTACCATACATGGGCCTCATGGGCCTAGCCTCATGGGCCTAAATCACTCATACTCCAACACCCCCCCCCCCGCAGTCTGAACTACCGGCACAGCGGAGTTGCAGATTGGACACGAAAAGAAGTACAACACACGAGCTCCCCACAGATGCAACTAGCCACCGGTGATGTTGAGGTTGGAGCGGAACTCGGCGAAGGTCGAGGACGGGAGACCCTTGGTGAAGATGTCGGCGAACTGGGAGGTGGTCGGGACGTGGAGGACCCGAACATCGCCGATGGCGACCCGATCACGTACGAAGTGTAGATCGATCTCCACGTGCTTGGTCCTCTGGTGCTGAACGGGGTTGGTGGAGAGGTACACCGCACTGACGTTGTCGCAGTAGACCAGCGTGCTCCGGGAGAGAGGGCTGTGGAGCTCGGCGAGGAGCTGCCGGAGCCAGGAAGCCTCAGCCACGCCGTTAGCAACAGCGCGATACTCTGCCTCGGCACTGGAGCGGGAGACGACCGGCTGCCGCTTGGATGACCAGGACATCAGGTTGCCGCCTAGGAAGACGGCGTAGCCGGAGGTAGAGCGTCGAGTGTCCGAACACCCGGCCCAGTCGGCGTCAGTGTAGACGACGAGCTCGGTGGAGGGAGACCGGTGAAGAAGCAACCCGTAGTCGACGGTGCCGCGGAGGTAGCGGAGGAGGCGCTTGAGAGCAGTCAGGTGGGGCTCTCGGGGATCATGCATGTGAAGACATATATGCTGCACAACATAGGTGATGTCCAGCCTGGTGAAGGTGAGGTACTGGAGTGCACCGACAAGACTCCGGTACGCAGTGGCACTGGGGTGCCCTCGGCCTCTGACAGCTTGTCCTGTGTGTCAACTGGAGTAGAGCAGGGCTTGCGGCCAGTCATCCCAGCTCGCTCCAGGATATCAAGAGTGTACTGCCGCTGGTGAAGAAGAAGCCCAGTGGGACGAGGCTCAACTGTGACCCCGAGGAAGTGGTGGAGCACACCAAGATCCTTCATAGCAAACTCCTGCTGAAGTGAGGTGATGATGCAGCAAAGTAGGACCGGACTGGAGGCTGTGAGGACAATATCATCAACATAGAGCAGCAGGTAGGCGGTCTCAGCTCCATGGTGATAGATAAACAGAGAAGTATCTGACTTGGTCTCCACAAATCCAAGGGTCCCCAGGAAAGCAGCAAACCGAGAGTACCACGCCCGAGGAGCCTGCTTGAGTACAACAACGAGGAGAGTTCGAGGTCAGGGGCCGAAACCGGCGTGGGGGTGGTGGAGAAGGGGAAGACAGACTCATCAAACACCACATGGCGAGAGATGAGGACTCGATGAGAGGTGAGGTCATAGCACCGGTGACCCTTGTGATCCGGGGAATACCCGAGGAAGACACACAGAGTCGAGCGGGGAGCCAGCTTGTGTGGAGTGGTGGCAGTAGTGTTAGGGTAGCACGCACACCCGAAGACATGAAGGTGGTCATACCGAGGAGGGGTGCCGAAAAGAGCGTGGTGTGGCGTGGGAGCTGGGCAGGCAGCGGAAGGAAGGCGGTTAAGGAGGTAGGTGGAGGTGTGAAGACTCTCTGCCCAGAAACAAGCAGGAAGGGACGCCTGGAGCAGAAGGGTGCGCATGATGTCGTTCGTGGTGCGAATCATGCGCTCAGCCTTGCCGTTCTGGTTAGAGATATAAGGGCAAGACATGCGCAACTGGACACCGTGAGAGAGGAAGAAGGCACGAGAGGTTGAGTTATCGAACTCACGGCCATTGTCACACTGGAAGGAAGGAACTGAGTCTGATACCATGTTAGAATTAGGTTTTTTCATACTAGGCTAACCCTAGAAGGGTAGCAATATAGTGTGCCATACATGGGCCTTATGGGCCTAAATCACTCATACTCCAACAGACAGAAGTGTCCTTTCCTGATGGGATAAGTGGCAAATTCTTCACAGGCTGATCTACACATTATCCTTTTTCTTTTTCCTCCTAAGTTGTTGTGAAATGTGAACTTTACCTGCAGTTATGGCATTGATTAAAAACAAATGTCTCTGTATTGTTTAGCACCATGATAGTGATTCATCTTTCTTTTTTGCATTGGACCCAGGTGGCATCTCGATTTCTATCTGCTTCCCATGGTTTGGTTCAGCGAGCTGCATACGCAGCTGGTGGCATAGTCGATGTTGGCCAACCAACACCCCAGTCCCATCCTGAGGTATTGCCAATCTCATTTCTTACTTGCTGCTGGTACCAGATTTTGCTGGCACGTTGACCCTGGCTTTGCATATCTGGTATCTAGTGTTTAGACACTGATACTAGTTGGTGGAACTTGGACCTAATCAATCAGGGGCCAATCATTAAAGAACAAGGCTAATCTTTAGTTTTAATCCTGCCAAAATGGCTGCAACTAATGGAGTTTACACAAGTTCATGGGTGGTCATAGCCCCTATTGGCCTGTGAGAAGCTCCGCCACTGCTAGTTGCATTGTGTTTTTGGAGACTTAACTAGTTGCTACTTCCTAGTTCTTAAAGTATGTTTTAAGTCACCTGTTTTCCAATGCTCCACAATTTTGGCTTGTACCGATTCCAGTACCATTTTACAAGGAATGAAATTCAGTTTGCTTGTATACTTTCTCATCTTATTATGAAAATTTGAGTTTTTTTAGAGATGCAGTAGGAGTGCAGGACCACCAAAGAACATATGCATCTAAAAAGGAAGCCCAAAAAGGATTGAATTTTTTTATGCCATTCTAAATGAGATTGTGTCACCTTTTGTTCCTCTTTTAATGTACTAGTATTTATTAGTATATCTAAGGCCTGGACCTCGTTCATTTTCAAGCTTAAGTTAGCCATGAGCAACAAAATCCTTTCATACAGAGAAGTTGAAGTTGGGGTAGCAGATTGTCATTGCTTATAATCTTAAGTAGATTTATGATCTGAGTCAACACAAATTACTTTATTGATCAAATAAACTAATTAATATGGCTTTTAAGTTACTGGAGCTATAATCTGGTCTACAGTGGGTGCTGGTAGGCTGAATATGCTGATATGTACAGACTTCTAGAAAGGGCGTACCCAGTGCCGTAGGCTCCTGCATTGCGGGGTCTGGGGAAGGAAAAATAGCCAGCAGCCATCCCTGCACAAATGTGCAGAGGCTGGGGCTTGAATCCTGAACTTCTTGGTCACAGGCGGTAAAGCTCTACCGCTTGCACCAGGGCCGCCCTTCATGTACAGACTTCTCATCCACCGAAATACAGTATCTGCAAATCTAGTTGAATTCTGCTCTTATTATTTAGTTAAACCAACTAGTTGTATGTGTTCTCTTAAACATTGCTACTATGAGCCAGTTATTAGCTGATGGAGAGATCACACCAGGCATCACAAATGAGGAGTACATCTCTAGAAGAAAAAGGCTTTTGGAGGTGCTACCAGAGAAGAGCTTGGCCATTATCGCTTCCGCTGATCAGCAGATGATGACTGATGTAGTGCCATATCCATTCAGACAGAATGGTGATTACCTGTATATTACAGGTTGTACGCAACCCGGTGGTGTAGCAGTTTTGAGTGAAGAAACTGGATTGTGCATGTTCATTCCAGATACAAATAAAGAGGTAATGAGCACTTATTTTGATAGATTTTTTAGGTAAGCCACACAATTTTTATTAATGTATTTTTGAGCTAGGATGTTGTTTGGCAAGGTCAAACTGCTGGAGTTGAGGCTGCTGTGGATTTCTTTAAAGCAGATAAAGCATTTCCACTTAGTCAGATGCAGAAGGTCAGCACTCAGATTTTCTTCGAGCATTATCTACTGCATCACTTTTAATCACTAGTTACTTCCTGCTAGTGATAATACTTTGTTAGTGTAAATTTTACTGAATTCTCCACCTGACCACCCTTAATGCTACTGCTACTAAAATGCAGATCCTTCCTGAACTGATTGAGCGATCAAAAGGGGTGTATCACAATGTGAAGACAGCATCTTCTTATAAGAACTTGGATGCCTTCCGCAGGGCATCACTCAACAATAAAGTAAAAGATCTTACAAATTACACCGATGAATTACGGTGGGTCAAGTCAAAATCAGAAATTAAGCTGATGAGGGAATCAGCGTCTATTGTTTCTCAGGTATTTTGTTAAACAATTACCTTTCTTTTCCTTGAAAATGCAGGAGAGCTGCGCTTCATTATATTAAGAAGAAAGAAAGGGGCTAGAGCCCTACAATGCACACCAAACACAATCCCCACACTTAGAAATTGTTAGCAATAATCCTTGTGTTAGTATTTATATTTTATTACTAGTACTAGATATCTCTAGACCTTGTTTACTTAGCTAGTAAGTTTTACTAGATAACAGGCAGTAGTAATTGTCAATTTGGATTTTCCTTCTAGCTGTAAACAGATTGCACAATGTCGGTTACTGTAGTTGCTACTGTAGCACCGACTTAAAAGTCTATAAAAGGACATGTACTCCTCCTATGTAATGTAAGCTTGTGTGTGTCATAACATATATTTTATAGCTTCCAACAATTGGTATTGGAGCCAGGTTGAGATCCAGAGAGCCACACCATGTCTATCTTCGCAAATCGTGCAGCTCGGGAAGGGCGCTTGGCAGCAGCGGAGGCAGCTGCAGCAGCAGCAGTCCAGGCGGCCAAGGAGGCCGCTGCAGCGGCAGAAGCCGCGGCAACCGCTGCAGCAACGCTTCGAGCAGAGATCGATGGAGAGGTTGACGGAGGTGGAGATCGGGCACGCAGTCCCGCCAGGAGGCGCGCAGAGCGCAGCCCGTCGCGGCGCCGTGCCCCGTCTCCCTCCCCGGTGCGCCGTCGTGGGCGCGGTGGAGGCCGCCGGGAGTCGCCGGTCATCCACACCGTCTACCGCGACTCCGGCGCAGGCACCACCTGGCCGATGCTAACGAAGAGCAACTACCATGAGTGGTCCCAGCTGATGAAGCTCAAGATGCAAGCACGGGAGCTCTGGGACGCCGTCGAGGGGGAGCCGGTCTCTTACCGCGATGATCGCCGGGCACTAGAGGCCATTATCGCGGCCGTGCCCCCGGAGACGGGCATTCCCCTTGCCGACAAGGAGAGCGCAAAGGATGCGTGGGACGCTATCGCTGCGGCCCGCATCGGCGTGGACAGGGTCCGCCGAGCGACGCTGCAGCGCCTTCGCCGTGATTGGGAAAACTTGAGTTTCCGCCCCGGTGAGCAAGTCGAAGACTTTGCTATTAGGCTCACCACCCTAATGCAGCAGATGGCGTTGCACGGAGATCGGGACCTCGACGAGAAGCGCGCGGTGGAGAAGTACCTGCGCGTCGTGCCGACGAAGTACTCCCAGCTCGTCATCGCCATCGAGACCCTCCTTGACCTCGACACGCTCACTGTCGAGGAGGTGACTGGGAGGCTTAAGGCCATCGACGACCGTGAGGAGCAGCCCCCCACTGAGCCAATAACAGTCGGCGGCAAGTTAATGTACATGGAGGAGCAGTGGAGGGCGCGACAGAAGAAGGGTGATGATGGCGGTGCGCCATCCAGGGACCGCCGCAAGCATGAGCGCGGCGGCCGTAAGCAGAGGCCCAGGAGGAGAGACGCCGGTGGCGCTGGTGGAGGAGATGACGGCGACGGCGAACGCAGGGCGAACCGTGACGACATCTGTCTCAACTGTGGTCGTGGCGGCCACTGGGCACGCGACTGCCGCCTGCCACGACGAGAGCGCGGTGGAGACCGCGGCGGAAGCTGTGGCGAGCGAGGTGCTAGTGGTGACCGCGGCAAACGCGGTGGTGACCGTGGAGCCCGTGGAAGTGACCGCAGTGGCGGCTACCGTGGCGAGCGCAGACAGGACCGCGGCAGTACGCGCGTTGGAGCCGCGCATGTCGCGGAAGCAGAGGAGGATGACGGTGCGCTCTTCCTCGCCCATGGCTTCCTTGACATCAATGACGACATACCAGCGTGCGCCTTCACCACGCACGAAATCACCCTCCATGAACCGCAAGCCCGGGCCTTTCTCAACACCGCCGCCGACGACAAGAAGCTGGGCGGCTGGTACCTCGATAGCGGGGCCACGCACCACATGACTGGACGCCGGGAGCTGTTCGCCGACCTTAACACCGACGTACGCGGGACCGTGCGCTTCGGGGACGCGTCGCGTGTGGAGATCCACGGCGTTGGCTCAATCATCTTCCAAGGGAAGACCGGCGAGCAGCGTGTCCTCCACGGCGTCTACTACATACCCGCCTTGCGCAACTCAATCATGAGTCTTGGGCAACTTGATGAAGGAGGTTCAAAGGTGGAGATCAATCATGGAGTATTGTGCATTTGGGACCGTCGCGGCCGCCTGCTTGCCAAGGTTCGACGTGGACCCAACCGTCTATACATCCTCCACCTTGATGCAGCGCAGTCGTTCTGCCTCGCCGCATGCAAGGACGACGAGGCATGGCGCTGGCATGAGCGGTTCGGCCACCTCCACTTCGATGCGCTCCGCAAGCTTGGCAAGGAAGAGCTCGTTCGTGGGATGCCGGTGATCGACCACGTCGAGCAGCTATGTGACACATGCGTCACCACCAAGATGAGACGACGCTCATTCCCGTCCGAGGCCGCGTACCGCGCCAAGGAGCAGCTCGCCCTGGTGCATGGCGACTTGTGTGGCCCGGTGACACCGGCAACGCCCGGAGGGAAGCGGTACTTCCTGCTCCTCGTGGATGATGCGACACGGTACATGTGGGCCATTCTTCTTCCCACGAAAGACGCCGCGGCTGATGCCATCAAGAAAGTGCAAGCTGCGGCCGAGAAGGAGAGCGGCTGCAAGCTGAAGGCACTCCGCACCGACAACGGTGGCGAGTTCACCGTCACCGACTTCGCCAACTACTGCGCCAAGGAAGGAATTATGCGCCACTACTCTGCTCCCCACTCGCCTCAGCAGAATGGCGTTGTGGAGCGTCGCAACCAGACCATCATGGCGATGGCGCGTGCGCTGCTAAAGCAGAGGAGGCTTCCGGCGAAGTTCTGGGGAGAGGCAATCATGACGGCCGTACACATCCTCAACCGGTCGCCGACGCGTGCGCTACAGGGAAAGATGCCCTATGAGGCGTGGCACGGGCGTGTTCCAACAGTGGCACACTTTAAGGTGTTCGGCTGCGTCGCCTACACCAAGGAGTTGGCGCAGCAGAGCAAGCTTGATGACCGCGGCAAGGCCGGCGTGTTCATCGGATACGTTGAAGGGGCTAAGGCCTACCGGGTGCTCGATCCAGTGACCCAGCGTGTCAAGATTAGCCGCGATGTCGTATTCGATGAAGGACACGGCTGGGATTGGGCTACGTCAGAACTCGGGACGCCGGAGGCAGCCGGCAGCGATTTCACCGTCGAGTACTTTTGGCCGGCTGAAGCAGAGAAGGTGCCGAGCGCGTCACCAGTGGCGTCTTCCACGACTTCGCCCGCCCCATCACCGCCAATTCATCTGGCGTCTCCGTCTCCGGAAGGGATTGGAGCAGCCACGGCGGGAACACCTTCGCCGTCTGCTTCCCCTGCCTCGGCGGCTGCTACACCAACCCCGCCGCCAGAATCGACGGGACCCCAAATTGAGCACGCCACTCCACTGGATGATGACGAGGAGCGAGTGGATGTCTGGCACGACAACGACGAGCCGCTCCGCTACAGGACGGTCGCCAACATTCTGGGGGAGCAGCCTACCCCACCACCGGCGACCCGCCTCTTCGCTGAGCTCCATCTCACCCACTCCGGCGAGCCAGCATCCTACGCCGAGGCCAAAGGGGACCCTGCCTGGCAGGCAGCAATGGAGCAGGAGCTACGCGCCGTTGAGCTCAACCGGACATGGGAGCTGGTGCACCTTCCCGCTGGCCATCGCCCCATCTCACTCAAATGGGTGTACAAGCTGAAGAAGGACGAGCGCGGCGTTGTGATCAAGCACAAAGCCCGGCTCGTGGCGCGCGGCTTTGTCCAGCAGGAGGGAATTGACTACGACAACGCCTTCGCCCCTGTCGCTCGAATGGAATCCATCCGGGTGCTGCTCGCGCTGGCGGCTCAGGAGGGCTGGCGCGTCCACCACATGGACGTGAAGTCCGCGTTTCTCAACGGCGAGCTCAAGGAGGAAGTCTATGTCAAGCAGCCGCCCGGGTTCACCATCGCCGGGGAAGAGAACAAAGTCTACCGCCTCCGCAAGGCGCTTTATGGCCTGCGGCAGGCGCCTAGGGCGTGGAACGCCAAATTGGATGTGGCGCTGAAGCAAATGGGCTTCAAGCAGTGCAGTCATGAAGCCGCAATGTACCGGCGAGGCGCCGGCGGCTCTGTTCTAATCGTGGGAGTCTACGTAGATGATCTAATCATCACGAGTGCAAGGGAGCAAGTCGTGGAGGCATTCAAAGTGCAGATGCAGACCACTTTTGACATGAGTGATCTTGGCCCCTTGAGCTTCTATCTCGGGGTCGAGGTCCACCAAGGCATCGACGGCATCACCTTGCGCCAAAGCCACTATGCCAAGAGAATTTTGGAGCTGGGCGGCATGGTTGACTGCAACCCAGCAGCCACACCCATGGAAGAGCGCCTGCGGCTGAGCAAACACAGCACCGCTGCCGAAGTCGATTCAACTCAGTACCGGCGGCTCGTTGGCAGTCTGCGCTATCTCGTCCACACACGGCCAGACCTTGCTTTTGCTGTTGGCTTCGTGAGCCGGTTCGTGGAACGGCCCACCGTGGAGCACCAGCAAGCTGTAAAGCGCATACTGAGGTATGTTGCTGGCACTATTGACTTCGGCCTCCACTTCACCAGAGCACCCACTGCTGCTCGGTTTGTGGGGTACTGTGATTCAGATTTGGCTGGGGACATTGATTCAAGCAAGAGCACAACTGGGAGCCTCTTCTTCCTCGGCAACTGCTTGATCAGTTGGCAGTCAATCAAGCAAAGAGTTGTGGCTCTATCAAGCTGTGAAGCTGAATATGTGGCAATGACTACAGCAGCAACTCAGGCACTGTGGCTGTCTAGGCTACCTGCAGAGCTACTGGACAGAAGGATTGAAGTAGTGGAGCTGAGGGTTGACAACAAGTCTGCACTTGCTCTTGCCAAGAATCCTGTGTTCCATGATAGAAGCAAGCACATAAGGACCAAGTTCCACTTCATTAGGGACTGCATTGCAGAAGGGAGCATCAGGGCAGAGTTCATCCCTACTGCAGATCAGCTAGCTGACATCTTGACAAAATCACTTGGCAAAGCCAAGTTTGAAGAATTAAGGAGTAGAATTGGAATGGCCAAGATCCAAGATGAGCACAAGGATTAGGGGGAGAATGTTAGCAATAATCCTTGTGTTAGTATTTATATTTTATTACTAGTACTAGATATCTCTAGGACCTTGTTTACTTAGCTAGTAAGTTTTACTAGATAACAGGCAGTAGTAATTGTCAATTTGGATTTTCCTTCTAGCTGTAAACAGATTGCACAATGTCGGTTACTGTAGCTGCTACTGTAGCACCGACTTAAAAGTCTATAAAAGGACATGTACTCCTCCTATGTAATGTAAGCTTGTGTGCGTCATAACATATATTTTATAGCTTCCAACAGAAATTACATTCGCGCCCGCAAAAAGACAGGGAAGCGACCAAAAAGACTAACACTAAGCGGCTGTCAAAGAGGACAGACCCTTAGCTCCTGCTAAACTCCACAACCGGTGGTCCGGTGCTCTTCTCCAGCAAGGTTTAAGTGCACCGCCAAGGCTTGGGATAATGCCATAAAAAACACAACGGTTCCGATGGTTCCAAAGAGTCCATGCCCCAAGCACAATGAGAGAGTTGAGACCTTATTGTATCAATCCGCTCATTTCTCCCCTAGCTTGTTCCCACCAGCTATCAAAAGAAGTGTCTGAAGTTGTGTTGACAAGGAATGGAGTCCGACCTGCCTTAAAAAATAATACCAGAATTGCCTAGCAAAGACACAAGAGACTAGAAGGTGGTTGATAGTCTCATCTTCCTGGTCACAGAAAGGGCACTTCTTAGGATGAGGCAGCCCACGTCGCGCGAGGCAAGGCGATCCGCCATCCAGCACCGATTATGGGCCACCAACCAGGAAAAAAACGGCACTTGAGCGGTGCCCAGGTTAGATCCCAGGAAGAAACCCTCATAATAAGACTTGGCTCAGTATTGCCCACTATTTGATAGCCGTCAAATGTGGACATCTTCGACATCAGGCTCTAATTTGAAGTTGTACATCCACCTTCTAAGGACGTCAACCGTTTACCTTTGGCATCCAGTCTTAGGACAATCCCAGTTCAGCCCTGCATCAAGAATTTTCTGAAGTGTGTTTGATGTTCCAGTTCCTAATATTAGTCTAGCTTGCTTGTGATACAATTATTAGGAGCTGGAGTTATTCTGGTTAGGAAGGGTCTAGATGTTTTTTGTTTCGTAGGTGCACTTTTGGAGTTAATGTGGTAAAAAACATTTGGTAGAGGACTAGGCAGGGACACAAGGTACCTTAGCTAATTAGGTAGGTGGATGAACATGTAGTCCTTTTTGGTTTGGTAAAACTTAAGGTACACTGTTTGTCTATTGATTGTCACCACACTGTCCTGCACATAATTCCCTGAATCCTGGTTGGCTCCATGACTCAGGTAAGTGCACTCAAGCACCCCCACATAAGTGCATCTCGCTACTATTGGTTGGGCACCCAACAAGAGCCCATTGGAAATATCTAGTCCATTTTGATTTGGTAAATCCAAGGTTACACACGATAACCTAATGATTATCCATTCCATGCTGCCTGCGCATATCCCCTGCCTCTTAGCTGTCTCCATAACTCAGGTTTGTGCCCCCAGACACCCCACTTATTGTGTCTTCCTACTCTTGGTTGGGCCTCCAACAAAGCCCACTGAAACTTTAGTATGTCTGGAATTTCTAGTTCAGTTAGCTGACTTGTAGTATGCATACAGGACGCAAGGCATCAATCCTGAAACACAAGAGCAAGTTGTCTGAAGTCAAACTTTGTTATGTTTGATCGACTGTATTGTAGAAAACACCAAATGAGCATATTATGAAAATATAGTTTATGGTGTATTTAATGATACCAATTTGATATCATAACTTGGTGCTCTTTTCTATAAATTTGATCAATTTTTCAAAAGTTTGACATAAGACGAGTCATGGAATTGATTTACTCAGAAACGGAGGGTGTATTTAACAGTTGACTTAAATATGTGTTACAACTTGAATTTTTTGGAGCACTGATATATTCTCTCTACTTGGCCAGTCTCTTTTACAAACAATGTTGCTGTCAAGGACCCACAGAGAGGAAAGCCAGTTGGCAGCTAAGATTGAATACGAATGCAAAATGAGAGGTGCTCAAAGAATGGCGTAAGCTTTCTGGCGTGTATCCTTGTTATCCATTCATTTGTTAATTGATAATAATTTGGTAGTTTATGAATAGGTGTGGATCGAGGAGCTTTTTATTTTTGGTCAAGGAGCTAAGGTGCTAGTATCAGATAATTTATGTACCTTGTGTTTGGTTGCCATATCTTAGGTTCCATCCTGTAGTTGGTGGAGGAGCAAATGGCAGCATTATACACTACTCAAGAAACGATAGAAAAGTAAGTGCTTGTTTCTTGTCTCTTCACGTCTCAGAGCTATTTTCTTGTAAATTCCATAATGCAGCTGTTTGACAGATCAATACAGGGGATCTTCTGCTCATGGATGTTGGCTGCGAGTATCATGGCTACCTTAGCGATCTGACCCGAACATGGCCACCCTGTGGCAGATTTTCACCTGCTCAGGTAAGTGCTCAAATTTCAGTGCCCTATTTATATACTAAACTAGAGAAACAGTTGGTATAGTGTGGTATTCTGAAGATTTGAGATTGGGTTTTGAATCCTCATCTTGACTGACCCCACAGGAAGAGCTGTACAGCCTAATACTGGAGACAAATAAGGAGTGCATAAAACTCTGTAAACCAGGCACAAGCCTTAACGAGATACACAATCATTCGGTATGTCTTTGGTATCACTCTTGCTATTTTCGTAAACAATATATATTAAATACCATGAAAAATTCAGAGACGGCTCATGCCTAAAAAAAAAAAAAAACTGCGATGCAGGTAAAGCTGCTAATAAAGGGATTCCAAGAACTGGGGATCCTGGAGAAGGGGAAATCAATCCAATACAACTACTTGAACCCAACCGCAATAGGTAGGGTCCCGCCATCTCGCTGTCCATCTGTTCTCTAGATTTGGTCTTGAATGCATTTGTTGGTGGTACCGCGGGGTTCGGGGGGACTAAAAACTTAACATGACCCCTCTCTGTGTTGTGTCCCTGTTTCCAGGTCACTCGTTAGGCATGGATATTCATGACTCCGTGACACTCCCCAAGGACAAGGCCTTGGAGCCCGGCGTCGTAAGTTGATCTATTTCCTCCCCCCTACTGCCCATGTTATCTCATTTACCATCCCTTTTTCGCTGCTGTGCCCACGCGTGTTGATTGAGTCCGGGACACAGGTACAGCAACCCAACTGGCCGCTCTCTCTCGATCTGGCATATCACAACCTATCATCCTCATAGAATTCGAAGCTGGAGCGCCTGTGTTTTCGGTTTCCAGCAACAGTACTAAATAATCACACATTCTCTGCAAATGATTCCATGCTACCATCACTCATCACTAACTGTTAGGTAATGTAGACATTTGTGCGTGCTGCCGGATCCATTTTGGAGCTTGCTTGGAGCTCCAGCTCCAGCAGTGAAGTGACTGAATGACTTGACTGACAAAGCATGCATGTTCTGGTCCATGTGCGCGTGCGTGCGTTGTGTTTGTGCAGGTAATAACGATCGAGCCCGGGGTGTACATCCCGGCGACCCCGGTCCTGAACGAGCGCGCGCCGGGCATGGGCATCCGGATCGAGGACGAGGTCCTCGTCACCGACGACGGCCACGAGGTACATGCTTGCTACATAACATCTCAACGCTGGGCGTTGGGGGTTCGGTTTGGGTTCGACTTGGACTTGGTTGGATCCATGCTGCTGAGCGATGAAAATGAATGTTGAATGACGCGTGCAGGTGCTGACGGCGTCGGTGCCCAAGGAGGTCTCCCACCTGACCACTCTAATGAGCATGGGCAGCGGCCGCGGACGCCCGTGAGCTCGGAGCCGCCTTCAGCTGAGGCTGCCGTCTGCGTGCGTGGTGCTACTGAGGCCGACGACGGTGGTGCCATAGTACGTGCTCTGCGAATATCGTCCACTGCTTGTTGCATCCATTGATTGATTGGACTGTATAATATAATACTAATAAATTATTACTATAATTATAATTACGGGGAGGGACAGAAAGGAAGTTGGAAGATCGAGCTGTTAGATCCTACTGTACCTAGCTAGGCTTGTCACGGTTAACGGTCGCCGTCCCGGGCGGTTAGCTGAAAGGAGCCTGAATCTGACCGTGAGGGCAATGGCATGGTGACTACACGGCCGGGTCACCGTGACCATGAGAGGGCTAATAAGCTAGGCTAGCAGCGGGGCGGCGGCCATGAATGCGGGCGGATGCCATGGTCCTGCGCCTGCCTGCGGTGGTCCAGCGCACGCAGGTGGACGCGGCGCGCTGGACCGGACCGTAGCCGTACGTATCGCGCGCTGCCGTGGGACGGAGATGGCGGCCAGCGGAGGACGGCCGTGCGCGTGTCGACGTCCTGCCGGAGTGCTGGCCGCCTTGAATCATTCGGTTGTATTCGGTCGTGCTGCTCTTATCTCCCACAGTGTCGTCACGCGTCCCCGGCCGCTACCGTAAGGTAGTGCTGCTCGATCCATCTCCCACAGTGTCGTCACGCGTCACCTCGCCTCATCAACCGCTAGCTACCACGTCTCACTCTCTTTCTCGTAGCTACCACGTCTCACTCACTTTAATTCCTCGGCCTCGTTTAGATGGCAAATTTTTATTTAAAAAATATAGTAACACTTTCGTTTGTATTTGATAAATATTATTTAATCATGGGCTAACTAAGCTTAAAAGATTCGTCTCATAATTTATAATTAATCTATACAATTAGTTATTTATTTTATTAATATTTAATACTTTATACATACGGCACAACAATAAAAAAAAAAAAAAGCCCAATTAAATCCCTCTCGCGGCTGTTGCGTGGGTATCCCAGTGCGTCGCGCGGCCGGCGCAGGCGCAGGCGCAGGCGCAGTGCACGCCGGCTCCCACCCGGCCACCCGCCACAGCATTAGTGCAGGCATGGACAGAGGTGCAGACGTGCAGGCGAGGCTTTTGACCGTGCAGGTTCGCCAGTCACTAGTACAGTCGTATTGAATTGCCTGCGCGCCGCGTCAGGATGGAGTCTCGGTCGACGGACGCATGGCCGACTGCCATGCTCTGCTCCTCTGCCTGCTCAGTGCTCACACATGCATGACCTCGCATTCATTCAATCCAATCGTGTCCGTCGTCCATGGATCCATGCGATGCCATGGCACGTCAGCTTGGCTGTGACATACTGTACTGTAGGAGTATGCGTGGTGGCAGCGTCGTGCGAGCGTGCACTCATCCTTCGCTCGGACAAGAATTCAATGCAGGCAGGGTTCGTTGTGAGGCCGCCGGTTGGTTCCAGTTGCAACCGTATATCAGCTGACACCGGCTCGGCCCGGTACTTTGCTATAGCGTGTGCAACAAAACTAAATTTGGGGTGCGGGGAATGGAGATGGCAACAAACACATGTCACAGTTAATAGTGACCATACCTAAAGTGGCTAAAGAGAGTATTGGAGGCTTAGACATCCCCAATCTTAGAGGGTTGTTGAATGCCTGGTCACTACGGTTTTGGATCAAAAGGTATAACACCTAGATGACTAAAGAGAGGCTTCAAAACATGTGATTGATTTTAAGTACAATAACACCTGTGAACCTCATAGTTTTCTCAAAAGGATGATTTGGGTTGTCTCATCAGCGAAACTAGGCTATGGATTACTTCCCTCGGCCCTTTTTAGTTTTTGTGGTTGCTTGTTTAGTTCGGACTACGACTTTGGTTCCTTACTTGGTTGACCCTTTCGAGGTATGAATTGGATGTTTTTCCCCTTCCAAGTGATGGACAAGTGTACGTATAGTTCAGTTTTGATATGTCCATTTTGCCGACGATTTGGGCTATTTTCAACGAAATCTTATGGAACCTACCAGATTGGATCGTGCACCAGGTGTTGGTGTTTTGTTTTTAATTATTAGAGTTAACTGTCTGCTATGCTATGAGCAGCTCTAGATGCTTTTCAATAATTAACTTGCCAAACCCAATGGAGTTAACAAAATAAGTAGCAACCTTAGTTTATTTCTCTTTACACTAGTTTTGTACATTAGCTTTCTATATATAAATGATTTTATATATCAAGAAGTCTAGACTTTTCCTAACCAACCAACCAACAAACCTCTTTGACTTGTTTCGTTGCCTCTTGTCGTACATTGAATCCTTTATTTTTCTACACTTCCCATCTGTCAGTTGCCTGCGTTGAGGCGACGTAGTAGTCGTTGATCGTGGCCTACTTTCCGTATCAAACTCCCTGTTGGAACCCCAAGGCGGCCGTACAGTGTCGTCTGAGAGAAGCCTACTCTTCAACGAAATTAGGTTAACGAATTACTTCCCTTTGCCCTTTTAGTTCTGAGGCTATCTATTTAGTCCGGAATACAACTTTGGTTTCTTACTTGGCCCTTCCATAGATCTGTTCACAAACAGTGTTATGTGGGTATGAATAATTGGATGTTTTTCCCCTTAGAAGAGATGGACAAGTGTACATATGGTTCAATTTTGATATGTCCATTTTGTGGACAATTTGGACTATTTTCAATGGAATCTAATGAAATCCATCGAATTAGATCATGCGCTAGGTGTCAGTGTTTTGTTTTTAATTATTAGAGTTAGCTATCCGCTAGGAGCAACTCCAGGTGCTTTTCTATAATTAACTTGCCAAACCCAACAGATTTATCGAGTTAACAAAAATAAGTAGCAACATTAATTGGTTTATTTCTCTTTCCATTAGTTTTATACATTAGAGCTTTGTATATAAATGATTTTGTATCAAGAAGCCTAGACTTTTCCTAATAACCAACCCACCAACAAAACCTCATTGAATTGTTTCGTTGTCTCCTGTGCTATATTGCACCCTTATTTTTTTTTTCACACTTCCCATCTATCAGTTGCCCGATTTTCTTAAGTTCGTCCGTCGTTGAGGCGACGTAGTGGCCGTTGATCGTGGTCTGCTTTCCGAGCACCATCAAACTCTCCATTGGAACCCGACGGCGGTCGTACAGTGTCGTTTCAGAAAAAGCCTACTTACTCTTCGGGGCACATGTAAAATTAGCAGATCTTTTATTTTTCTCAACTTAGTGGCGCTTCTAATTTACTCCGAGGGAAAAACACTAGATAGAGAGCATGCATGGCATGGTGTAACCGTATACCACATCATACTGTATATGCCACGGACGGATGGATGTATAGCATCAGATTTGGATCGGACGGACGGATATGCCGGGTTGCTTTGTTTCGTCCCAACTAACCAATGCAACCGTCCCCCATTTATGGCGCGAGGGACAGGGCAGGTGGGCGGTGGGCGGTGGGCGATCGAGCGCGGCTATACGTGTGGCACTGTTGTGCTCTGTGCCTGTGCCTGGGACAGCCAGCCAAGCCACATCACAGCACGGCCGGCCGGACACAGGCGTCGTTTCGTTGGGGGACAGAATAAGAGGCACACCGCAGCTAGCGGTCGCCGTAGCGGTTACTACACCGGCAACCACGACGACGACGACGTTGCCGTCGCCGTATATTATATATTATATTTATACACGACGTATGTATAGCAACGTGTCCACTCGGACACCTTTTTTTTAGTGTACACATCATACTGTCGCTCAGGCCTCGTTTAGATGCCGAAATTTCTAAGCTGAAAAGTATCATAGTATTTTGTTTATATTTAATAAATATTATCTAATCATAATCTAACTAGAATCAAAAGATTTGTCTCATGATTTATAACTAATCTATGTAATTAGTTATTTATTTTATAAATATTTAATGCTTTATACATGTAACATAATATTTGATATGATAGAGAAAGAATAAAATTTGTAGTCTTTTTTAGGCAACTGAACGAGGCCTCACTGACTATCCAAAAGTCAAAAGTTCCATCCAACGTACATAATGAATAACGAAAACGTACTATCGCAACCCCCAACAACATGACATTCCCCCTAATTAAGCAAGCTGCCTCCAAGCGAAGCAAACGCAACACTACGAGACACTCTCGTTTCTTTTAATCAGTCCCGCAGCACGTGACCACCACTCCTTAATTAATTAATCATGTGTGTGCATTCTTAGTTAATAATCTTTTTGAATTGTTTTCTAATTAATATATTCTTGCCAAGCATAGGTTTACAACCAAACAGACTTATCCAGCTCCTCTTGCGTGGCCAGACATTTTTTATTGAATTTCAAGTGGATTTTTAGTTAACACTTTTTACAAGTCAACCTTTCCTTGTTTTAACCAAACAGGCTCTAAAGGCGTGAGAGCCTGGGTGCTCGCTGCTTAGAGCATCTCCAGCCAGGGAATGCAAATTGAGGCCTTAAAATTTTATTTTCACGCTGATTGTAAAAAATAGGGGCCTAAATTTACTCCTAACTCCAGTGGAACAGGCAGCTCAGGACCCCATCTCCAGTGGGACCCGCTTGTCATTATCTCTTCTTGCTCTCTCTTTCTTCTTGTTCGGTACAGACTACAGAGTACCTGTCGTTACCCAGGAAATGGGTACCCTAAACCCTTGGTTTACCGGGCTAAACCCCGTAAAATCAGCAAGACGAACCCTCCAGTGACCTCCCACGTTAAGGTTCGAAGGCCCACAGGCTAAGGCATATTGGGCTGACCCACGAACGGGTTACGACGGCCCAAAGCTAAAGCATGCTCGAGGGGCTACCGCGCGGACTGAGACTGTACACTCGAGGGTACAATTCAGGCGACCCCTCGAGGACGGAACTTCGCCCGGCGAACGAGCCTGCCCTCGAGGACGAAACTTCGTTCACGCGAATGGGCAGTCCTCGAGGACAGTGCACCCCTCGGCTGCCGACTCTCCCGTACGGATCCGGACGCATTTAATGCGTTTTACCTACCCCCGCCTAACCGTATGGCCACAGTTACGGTAACAGTTGTGGGTGTGGCGGTCAAATCTTGCTTTTACCGCCCATGCCCCGGAATCCCGCGGGTCGTACTTCGCTGTTGCGCCATGCCGAGCACTGTGTCCCGTCCAGCACCCCCTCGAGACGCATAAATCAGCACGTTTCCCGCATTTCCTGGGATTCGCCCTTATCCGGTGAGGCTCGACCCTCTTGACTTGACCCCCTCGACTCGAGCCAGATCCTCGACCGCCGCCCCTCGACTTTGTCGGATGAACCCTCGAGAGGGACTCCAACGACTCCGGGCTGCACTTCAACAACTTCCGACGCGACGGCTGCAGAACCTCCCATGCCGACGTACATCTCTACAGCAGCACCGACGTGATCGGCCTCAACGTCATATGTCACCAGCCATGTGAACTCTAAATATATGTACTCCTGTGCCCCTCCTTCACCTATAAAAGGAGGCGCCAGGACGTTAGAGGAAGAGGAACAGAACGAAAGGATCTAGAGCATAGAAACGCTAAGGCTTTAGATCACAAAACAATACCGTGAGACAGTGTAAAGTAGAGAGCTAGGCGCCCGAAATGCCCAAGCTCCAGCTCACGCTCCTCACACTTGCTTGTATTTCCCCCTGTACTAGCACTTCAGTGCAAGATAACACGAAATATCTCCCCCCGCTGGACGTAGGGCCTTCTTTGCCCGAACCAGGATAAATCGCCGTGCCCTTCTTGCATTACCCACCGGATTAAGGGAGCACGCAATTACGAACATTACTCGTTGGTGTTAACCCCTAGGGGTAAGGAACACCGACAGTTGGCGCGCCAGGTAGGGGAATCGCGTGTCACTAACGATTTCCCGCCATTTTTCTGGATGGGCGACTTTGTTTCACCACTTTCGCGCACTACGGTGATCTGGTTTGGGAGCCTGGAGTTCATGTCCCTCGGCCAGGGCTATGACATGACCCTGCTCTTGATCAGTAACCCAAACGGAGGTCGCGGTACGCCCCCACGCTCATGGGGGGCCGCTCGCCGGTCTCACCACCATGCTGCCACATCCAGAAGGAGGCACGATCGACGCTGTCATCGCCATCAACCTAAGTCGAGGATGGTTCCTACAACTTTCTCCTCGCCCCTGACCTGAGATGAGGAACCCCTTGTTGGGGGATTGTCTGACCCGAGTTCAGAGGTAGAGGGCGAACCGGCAGGACCCCACCACAACCCCGACTCCACCTTCGCAGTATGCTCATCAAGGGAGCGCGACGAAGTCCCCGCTCGATCGAGCCGGCTTCCGCATGAGCTGTTCGAGTGTCATCGACGGCCTTCGTTCGACTTCAACAATCCCGCGACGACGATCTCGACAGTGACCCACTCCAACATGAGCACGTTAGAGGACCGCCCAGGCGCCCTTCTCCGTGCAATGACGGATGTGGGGACTGTCACACCAGCCTCCGAGGGCTTGGCCTTCGCGAGAGCGCCCGGCCCCCGGAGGTACGCCGTCGGCACACTCCGACGGCAGCTGCAGGAAGAGGCACGGGGACAATTCCCTATTTTCTGCTGCGGCAACCCCGACTCTGACTCTGATCATTGGGATCCTACCCGCGAGTGCCTCCACATCGATGGTGATGTCGACTCCGATTAGGACACCATCGATCCAGCGGCCGGGGCAGCTACCGCTGCGGCGGGAGGTGCTCTCCCCAGAGCAGAGGACCAACAACCAGATGCAGCCTGTGAGGCGTGCCCCCGTCCTGGCGAGCAGGACGCACAGCTGGCACAAATTCGGGAGTTGCAGGTGAAGCTCGCTGACGAGCAGGAACGATTGCGCCTGCTCGAGCTAACCCTCGAGCAAGAGCGGCGACCGCCCGGCGGTAGTGCCCGAGCCAGGGCCTGAGAGGTCAACCGGCAGATCAACGAGGCTGGGGCACCCAAGCAACCCGCCAACTGTTATCCCCGAGCAAGCCAGAACATTGTCACAGCGGCTATGCTCCTTCACAATATGCCCGCACCATCCAACTCGCAAGCTCGGCGGATACAATGTGAGGTCGAGGATCTTCTCCAAGTTGCTGCTGTCCAGCAAGCCGAGAGCTCAGCCTCGAGGCGTCGAGGGGCAGCCTCCGAACCTCAGGTCAAGCCCTCCCGGCCCGAAAGGGAGAGCTCAGTCGATCAGGGGGCGGCCCCCCGACCAAAGAAGAAGCCGTCCCGAGAACGTATCAACGACGACCGCGCTCCCCGCGACGCGCGCCTTGACATTGTCGAGAACCGCAGACGCAAGTACGGGGATGCCGAGGATCGAGGGTACAGCGCCCATCGTGGAGGGCGTTACGACAGCGACGAAGACCGATGGGCCCCGGAGCCACCGGGTCCCCGAGTCTTCAGCAGGATGATCCGCTGCGCCTAGCTGCCCGACAAGTTTCGACCCCCCACGAGCATCATCAAATACAACGGCGAAACCAATCCCGAGCTCTGGCTAGCCGACTTTCGGCTGGCTTGTCAGGCGGGCAGGGCACGTGACGATCACATCATCATACGTCACCTTCCCCTGTTCCTGTCCGACACCTCGCGTAGGTGGCTCGAGGAGCTTCCCCCTGACCAGATTTGCGGCTGGGTCAACCTTGTCCGGATCTTCGAGGGGAACTTCAAAGGTACCTACGTGCGTCCTGGGAACTCCTGGGAACTACGCAACTGCAAGCAAAAACCAGGGGAGTCTCTCCGCGACTTTGCTCGATGATTCTCCAAGCTCCGCACCGAACTACCCCACATCTCCGATCTCGACGTCATTCTAGCATTCGTTGCGGGTACAACCTGCAAGGACCTAGTTCGCGAGTTGGGGCGTAACGCCCCAACACCGTCGACGAGCTCATGGATGTGGTCGCCAACTACGCGGCCAGCGAAGAGGCGGTCGACGCCTTCTTCAACGACGGGAAGGACAAGGGAAAGGCGCCGGCAGCTGACGACGCCGGAGGCTCGAGCAAAGGGCCGAAGAGAAACAACAAGAAGAAGAAAAAATCAGCAAGGCAAGCGTGAGGTTGCAGAAGATGATCTCGTCGCAGCAACCGAACGCAAAAGACCTCGAGGTCCCCCCGAGGGCGCCATCTTCGACAAAATTCTTGAGGAACCCTACCCATATCACAAGGATGGGGCAAAGCACAAGCTTAAGGACTGCTGCATGCTTCGAAAGCACTTTGAGCAAGTGGGCGTGAAGAAAGGTGACAACAAGAAAGACCAAGGCGGCGGTGAGGGAGACAACGGGGAAGACGGAAAATTCCCCAAAGTCTATGACTGCAACATGATCTATGAGGGCCCCTTGACCTAGCTCATGCCTCGAGAAGTCTTCTCCATCCAAGTCGCGGCACCTCACTACCTCGACTGGTCTGACGTGCCTATCACGTTCGACCGCGATGACCATCCGGATCGTGTCCCCAACCCCGGGCCTATCCGCTCGTCGTCGACCCAATCATCATGAATACACGCCTCTCGAAGGTCCTCATGGACGGCGGCAGCAGCCTGAACATCATCTACCTCGAGACCCTCGACCTCCGGGGAGTCAAGAGGTGCCAACTCCGACCCAGCGCCGGGGGATTCCACGGCGTCGTGCCAGGGAAGAAGGCCCTTCCCGTCGGCCGTATCGACCTTCCTATCTACTTTGGCACCCCTGCCAACTTCAGGAAAGAGACCCTCACCTTCGAGGTGGTCGGGTTTCACAGAACTTATCACGCTATCATCGGCCGACCGGGCTACGCGCAGTTCATGGCGATCCCGAACTACACCTACCTTAAGCTCAAGATGCTAGGACCCAAGGGCGTCATCATCGTCGCCTCCTCCTACGAGCACGCGTACGACTGCGACGTCGAATGCGTCGAGTATGGAGAGGCCGTCGAGCAAAATGCCATGATAGCCGCGGCCCTCGAGCGCCTCGCCGACGGGGTGCCAGACCCCAAGCGACACGCCGACAACTTTCAGCCAGCACAAGACAACAAGAAAGTCCCCCTCGACCCGAGCTGCCCCGGTGAGAAGGTGCTAACGATTAGTGCCAACCTCAAGGGCAAATAGGAAGTCGTGCTCGTTGACTTTCTCCGTGCAAACGCCGATATGTTTGCGTGGAGTCCTTTGGATATGCCGGGCATACCGAGGGAAGTCGCCGAGCACGCCTTGGAGATCCAGGCCGGGTCTAGACCGGTGAAGCAACGCCTGCGCCGCTTCGACGAGGAGAAGCACAGGATCATCGTAGAAGAGGTGCACAAACTTTTGACGGTTGGATTCATCAAGGAGGTCCATCACCCCGAATGGTTAGCTAATCCCGTGTTAGTTAAGAAAAAGAATGGAAAAATGCGGATGTGTATTGACTATACTAGTTTAAACAAAGCATGTCCTAAAGTTTTGTTTCCTTTACCACGCATTGATCAAATTGTTAACTCTACCGCGGGATGTGAAACCCTCTCGTTCCTCGATGCTTATTCCGGCTACCACCAAATCAAGATGAAAGAGTCCGACCAGCTCGCGACTTCCTTCATGACACCTTTTGGCATGTACTGCTACGTCACCATGCCCTTCGGCCTTCGAAACACCGAGGCGACGTATCAGCGGTGCATGCTCCACGTCTTCGGCGAACACATAGGCGACACGGTCGAGGCCTATGTCGATGACATCGTGGTCAAGTCCAGAAAAGTGGACAACCTCATGCATGACCTCAAAATTGCGTTCGGGTGCCTTCGAGCCAAAAACATAAAACTCAACCCCGAGAAATGTGTCTTCGGAGTGCCTTGGGGCATGCTCCTCGGATACATTGTCTCCCAGCGCGGGATCGAGGCCAACCCCGAGAAGGTGGCGGCCATCATGCGAATGGGGCCGATTCAGGATCTCAAGGGCGTGCAGAAGGTCACGGGCTGCCTCGCGGCCCTCAGCCGTTTCATCTCATGTTTAGGGGAAAAGGCCATGCCTCTGTACCGCCTCTTGAAAAAATCCAAGCGATTCACATGGACCGCGGAGGCCGAGGAGGCTCTCGACGAACTCAAAGGCATGCTGACATCCACCTCGATTCTCGTCCCTGCTCGACCAGCGACGTCGACTGAACCGCCCGAGCCCCTCCTCCTCTATGTCGCCGCAACCACTTAGGTGGTCAGCGCGGCCATAGTGGTTGAGAGGCAAGAGGAAGGGCACGCCTTGCCCGTCCAGCGGCCGGTTTACTTCGTCAGCGAAGTGCTTTCGGAAACAAAAATCCGCTACCCACAGGTGTAGAAGCTGCTCTACGCCATCGTCCTTACATGTCGCAAGCTCCAGCACTACTTCCTCAGCCACCCGGTTACCGTGGTATCTTCGTTCCCCTTGGGGGGGATCATCCATAACCGGGAGGCCGCTGGAAGGATTGCTAAGTGGTCGGTCGAGCTCATGGGCGAGACCATCACCTACGCACCGCGGAAGGCCATCAAGTCCCAAGCGCTGGCGGATTTCGTCGCTGAGTGGACCGACACTCAGTTGCCGCCAGTTCAAATCCAAGCCAAGCTGTGGACAATGTACTTCGACGGGTCGCTCATGAAGACAGGAGCAGGCGCGGGCTTGCTCTTCATCTCACCCCTCGGAGTCCACATGCGCTACGTCATTCGCATCCACTTTGCCACTTCTATAACGTCACAGAGTACGAAGCTCTCGTCACTGGATTATGAGTTGCCCTTGAACTCGGGGTCCGACGCCTTGACGTTCGAGGCGACTCGCAACTAATCATCGACCAAGTGATGAAGGCCTCGAACTGCCATGATGCCAAGATGGAAGCCTACTGCAACAAAGTGCGCAAGTTGGAAGACAAGTTCCACGGCCTCGAGCTTAGTCATATTTCTCGACGATACAACGAAGCCGCGGATGAGCTTGCAAAAATCGCATCGACTCGAGGTATAGTCCCTCCGGACGTATTCTCGAGGGACCTCTTCAAGCCCTCCATCGATTTGGGCTAGGGGGCATGCACGACACCCTTGAAGCTCCACCCCATGACCTCGACTAGGCCCCCTCAACCGGGGCCCAGGTTATGGAGATCTAGGGGACTCCTCCTCCGTCGAGCCCGCCGCCGGATTGGCGAGCCCCTTTCCTCGACTGCCTCATTCGGGGAGAGCTCCCGGAGGACCGGACCGAAGCTCGTCAAATCACGCGACGGGCCAAGTCCTATGTCATCTACGGTGATGGCAAGGAACTCTACAGGCGAAGCCCCTCAGGCGTTCTTCAGCGCTGCATTACTATCAAAGAAGGCAGGAGGCTCCTCGAGGACATACACTCAGGGGCCTGCGGCCATCACGCAGCGCCAAGGACCCTCGTAAGCAATGCCTTCCTACAGGTACTGGCCGACCGCCGTTTCCAACGCCACAAACATTGTCCGCGCGTGCAAAGGGTGTCAATTTTACGCCAAGCAGATGCACCTCCCTGCGCATGCTTTGCAAATGATCCCCCTCACATGGCCACGGGCGGTGTGAACAAGGCCCGGGAACGGATTCACCGCCGTATGGCTGACCGGCGATTACTAGCGATTCCTGCTTCATGCAGGCGAGTTGCAGCCTAATAATTTAAGGATAAATAGTTCACTAAGGAGAAGATAGAATCATAGCAAATGAAATTTCTAATTCAGTTCACCGTATGGGGGCACGACCTCGTTGGTCCCCTCAAAAGGACAACTGGTGGCTTCACCCACCTGCTCGTTGCCGTCGACAAATTCACCAAGTGGATCGAAGCCCAGGCTATCGGCAACATCCGCTCCGAACGAGTGGTCGAGTTCTTCACCGACATCATCTGTCGCTTTGGGGTCCCAAACATCATCATCACGGACAACGGCACATAGTTCACCGGCAAGAAGTTCTTGGATTTTTGCGATCGCCATCACATCCGTGTGAATTGGTCCGCGGTTGCACATCCTCGAACTAATGGCCAGGTCGAGCGCGCCAATGGCATGATTTTGCAGGGCCTCAAGCCAAGGATCCTCAACCGCCTCAGCAAGCATGGAAAAAAATGGGCCGCGGAGCTGCCTTCGGTCCTATGGAGCTTAAGGACAACACCTAGTCGAGCCAAGGGGTTCACCCCATTCTTCTTGGTCTATGGGTCTGAGGCCGTCCTCCCCACTGACCTCGAGTATGGTTTCCCTCGACTAAAGGCGTACAACGAGCAAAGCAACGAAGAAGCCCTCGCAAACGCTGTCGACCAGCTCGAGGAGGCTCGAGACATGGCACTAATTCACTCCATGAGGTATCAGCAGAAACTTCGATGCTACCACGACAAGCACGTGCGCCTGAGGGACTTCCAAGTTGGAGACCTTGTCCTACGTCGATGACAGAGCAACAAGGGACGTCACAAGCTGACCCCGCCATGGGAAGGCCCATACACTGTAGCTGAGGTGCTAAAGCCCAGGACGTACAAGCTAGCGAACAACAAGGGCGAAACCTTCACCAACGCATGGAACATCGAACAGCTACGTCATTTCTACCCTTAGGGCACCAATGCCCTCGTACATTCTCGCATGTTTTGTACATTTTCACATGGCAAATGTAAGGAGTACTTTCGATTATAAGTTTAAACTCGTTATTGTACATGCAAGAGGTAGCCTCGACCCTGTCTCGCCAGAGTCGAGCCTCCCTCGGGGGCTAACGGGGGGAACCCCCTAAGTTCCTAAAAATACGAACGATTTTTTTTAAAATTTGAGCGTCTCCCTTCGCTTCGCGACTAAGTAGAAAACGCCTCAAACTCCCTAGGGGTCGAGGGCTGTCGAGCCGGGAGCTCTCCTACGCCTCCGGGCTACGGTACCTCCACTCGCTCCCCCCTCGAGGGATACGAGCCTGCGTCGAACACTTAGTCAAAAAGCAAAAATCAGGCGATCAAAACTCGAGCGCCTCTTCTTTCTCACGCCTCGATACGCTTCGCGACTAAGTAGAAAACACCTCGAACTCCCTAGAGGGTCGAGGGCTGTCGAGCCGGGAGCTCTCCTACGCCCCCGGGCTATGATACCTCCACTCGCTCCCCCCTCGAGGGATACGAGCATGCGTCGAAAACTTAGTCAAAAAAGCAAAGTCTAGGTGAAAGAAAGCAGAGAAGGCTTGAAAGTAAAATGACAAATTGCATTACGATAGATGCATTAATACTCAAAAAGGCTTTCGAAGCCACATTGAATATAAGTTATAAAAAACTAACTTATTACGTGGGCATCTTCACCCAGCCTCGCCTTAAAGGCCCGCTCCGTCGCCGCCCTCCTCGACGAGGTACCCTTCATCTACGGGGGATAGGACTTCATCCTCAAACAACTTCGCCAGCGCTCCCCCCCAGCCTCTCGGCGTCACTGATGAGCCCTCGGCATCGCTCCTCGTTCTCGGCGTTGGTCTTCGAGATATCGGGAACGAAGCCTTGGGTGACCACGTCCATGTCAAAGACGAAGCCGGAGGAGACCACTGCCAGCGCCCGCTTCACGTCGGTATGAAGCGCCTCCCGCACGCGATCATGAAGGGTGGCGTCGAGGTAGTAGATCCGGTCGACGAGCGCGGCACCCGGGATGTCTTCTTCAGCACCCTCGACGGGCCCGACCTCCCAGGAGGCACAGAGCCTGTCGAGGGCAACCCGGAGCCGGCTAAGAAGCGCCCCCTCCGCCATGAGGCTCTCCTGCAGCGCCTTGGCGGCGGTTTGGGTAGCGCGCAGCTCGGTCTCGAGGCCTGAAACACAAAACAAGAGTTAGACAAACATACGGGAAGAAAAAAGATCAAAAGCTCTTCAAGGAACTCACCAGCACAGCGAGTCTCGAGGGCGTAGCGATCCCCCAGCACGGCGTCGCGCTCCCCCCAAGCCTCGTCTCGCTCCCGCTAGGCCTCCTTGAAGGCCCGGGTCACCTCCGTCTTCTCGCAGCGGAGGGTATCGAGGGCGCCACCAGCCAAGATGATGGCCTGCTCCTTCTCTTGGAGGGTAGCCTTCATCGCCTCGAGCTGGGTTTCTAGGCTAGCGGCTCGGTTTTTCTCCTCCTGGGCCAAGGCGAAGAGGGTGTTGCGTGCCATGGAGACTTCAGCGAGAGTGGCCTCGAGCGAGCGGATACGCTCCACGGAGCCTTGAGCCTCCCCCACGAGTAGCTTGACGCGCTCCTGGGCTCGGATGCTCTCGCCCTTGGCCCTCTCTGCTTTGGCCTTGGCCGCGTCAGCTTCCTCCTTGGCACGCTTGAGCGCCTCCTTGAGTTGGGAGGCTTCCCCTCGAGTAGCCTCGGCATCCTCCTTCGCCCGGGTGGCCTCCTCTTTGGCTTTGGCGGCCTCCCCCTAGTCCGCTTCACCTCCTCCTCGACCTCGGCCACTCTGCCCTACGCAGATCGACCGGCTTCGAGTTGGTGAAGCACTTCCTCCCGGCTGTTGAGCGTGTCATGGAGGAAGTATGACTTGGAGTGGGAATGCCTCGCACCTCCTAGAGACAGGAAATCGAGGGTTAAGGAATTCCATATGAAAGAATTCGAAAAACTACATACGGTCTACACAGGGACTCACCACGAGATTACAGTCGAGGCCTTCGGTGAGCTCGACGCCCAGCTTTAGCAAGTGCTGCAGCCACGCCCGGGACCACTCCGCGTCCTCCCAGCACTTGACTTTCGTCGGGTCGTCCACCTCGATCCCCGGAGCGCTGGAGTCGCCAAGCTCCCAGAGTATGATGCGCTCCTTGCCCCAATGTGGGAGGACTGTCTTGACCTTGGTTCGCGCTAGGGACTCGATCTCGTCCACCACATTGCGCGGGACACCGTAATGCTCGGCCAACTCCGCCGGGGTGCTGAACTCCGATGCGACGCTGGCATCCCTCAGCCCGGGGTCGGAAGTCGACCTCCTCGGCAGGCCAGAAGTCACCGTCTCCTCCGGTTGCTCCATCGACGGTTGCGACGGCTGGCTCGATGCTGCTTCTGGTGCCTTCGCTTCCCCCAATGCCACGTCCTATGGCGCCAGCAGGTCCACCATCGATGCATTTTTTTGTGGGCTCTGTACCGAGGCCTCCTCCAATCGTATCCCCGGCAGCCGTGGGACCGTCGACGCCTTTGACGCCGTTTCTTGTTCGGCCAGCAGCTCGTCCAGAGTGATCACGGACACCCATTGCTTGGGTAGTCTGGAAGTCCCCTCTGTCTCCGACGTCTCGGGCGGCTGCTGCGCCGGCGGGTCCAGCGGCGCCGTGTCCCCCGGCGGCGTCTGCTGCACCTGTTGATGCTGGGGCTGGCCCCTGATTTTCTCCTCCTCTTCCCGCTGCTCCAGCGGCTCTTTCTCCCCCTCCCGCTGTGACCGCGGCAGCTCTACTTCTTGTAGGGCCCCCTGCTCCTGCTTCCTCTGGGCGTCGAGCTCGCGTAGCCCCGCCGGCCAGGGTCTCCGCTCTCCCGTCGAGGGGGGAAGGGATGTGGTCTCCTCACCCTCGAGGTCGACGACGGCTACCTCCTCTCCCGGCTCGTGGCCCTCGGGGGCTCCCGCCTTGGGTGCGGGAATCGAGGCCTCCGGTCGGCCAGGAGCGGAAGCTCCCGACGTCGGGGCTCCACCCCCTGGCGCCGGGCCGAGCTCGAGGACCGTGGACGATGACGTCAAGGAGGCGCTCCCTCCCTCTTGCGTCCTCCCTAGCTCAGAGTTGCTGCCCGTCGCGACCCCAGAGACGCTCGACCCTGCAGCAAGAGCGAAACCCGTCAGCCTACCGCGCGCCATAGCTCCGAGGGCTGAGGACAACCACTTGGCTTCCCACGGAGCCAAGGGCCTCGACGTCGCACCTGTGACCGGGGCCTCCATCTTCGCAGCTGCGTCCACCTTGAGCCGCTTAGCTGGCACAAGAGACGCCTCCTCGATTTGGCGCTTGGGCCTGGATGGAAAGCAGGATGGCAAAAAGCTTATTAAACTGCACGAGGAGGATGCAACGAAAAAGAATTGAATCAACAACACTTACCCGAAGGGGATAGAGGCCTTTCGGGTCCCCCTCGAACTGCCAGCAGATCTTGAGACCCCTCCCGAAGCCGAGCTCTTCCCGAGGCTAAGGCTGCTCAGGGCCATCGGTGGGGTCGCCGCGCCTCCCTGCTCCGACGGGGCCTCCTAAGCACGGCTCTGCTCCGCCCGCGCCGATGACCGGGACCGAGTTTCCCGGGTCGAAATGGGTGGGGTCCCGCCTCGAGTCGAGGCATCGGCCCACCTTTTCCCACGCCGGCGCTCCGAGGCCGACGTTACCGGCTGGGGGCGCACTGCTCCACCGCCTCCTCCTGCACGAAGGGGCGGTCAGCATGGGAGGAACCCGACAAGATGAGCTCGAGACGCCCCGCCACCCCCTCGACGTCATCGCTATTATCGTCAACATCATCTTCATCTCCCTTGGATGAGGGAGACTTCTCCTCCGGGAGCCCGTCACGCCTCTGCTGAGCGCGGCGCCTCGCAAGCCTTTCACGCTCTCGGAGCTTCTTGGCCTTCTTCTTCTCCTCTTCGTCCTTACGCCGCTTTTCTTGCTGGGCGTTGAAGCGTCTTACCTGACGATCGGGAGCGTCCTCCCTCAGCAGGGGCCTCGATCTCCGGTAGTCGATTCTCTCCTACACGAAAACGTTTAGTCACAGGGACAAGAGAAGGGGGCGGAATGAAAACGCGAAAGGCACTGGTCGGGGCACTCACCAAGTCGAGGCAACCCTCCTCCGGCCGCATGGGGAGGCGGTTGACGTCTTCTGCCCTGAACGAGCCCGCGACCATCCCCTTTACCCGCGCAATGACTTCCGCAGCGGACGGCTTCTCGCCGGACATCCGGCACCTCTCAAGAACCTCGGGCGCCGCCGAGGGGAGCATCTCGTCCAACCACAGTGGGCGCTCCATCAGAGGGAGCACCTGTCGACTGTGGAAAGTCGAGACCACCACACCTGCCGTCAGGCCCGCCTCTCGAAGGGCCTTCATCGCGGCGACGAGGGGACGAAGTCGACGCTGAAGATCTCCCGTGACACCATGCGGCCAGTTGAATGGACGCTCGCTGATAAGCCGCCCGGTGTACGGCGGGAGGTAGCCTCCGTCGTTGCGAAGGTAGAACCATTGCTCGTCCCACCGGGAGTGGTTGGACATCAACCCAGTGGGGATATACTCGCGTGGCTCCTCTGACTTTTCGGTCTTCAACACGAAGTTGAGGCAGCCCGCTCTGATGACTCGCCTTATTCCTGGTGCCACCGGGGAGGCGAACCACTCCCCCTTGTAAAGATGGGGCCACAACTCCCAATGTGGCGCCATCCCAAGGTAGCCCTCGCAGACGGCCGCGAAGATGGCGGCGTTGGAGATAGCGTTGGGGGAGAAATGTTGGAGCTCGACGCTGTAGAAGTTTGTCAACCCCCGCATGAACTCGCTCGGGGGTACTCCGAACCCATGCCGATGATATTTGAGGAAGCTCACCACATAGCCCTCCGGCGGGTTTAGCTCTTGGTGGTTCCTCGGCGGCGCAATCCACTCCGGCTGATTCGGATCGATGATGGGGCGGAGAAGACCTTCTCCCACTAGCTCGTTCAGCCTTTGCCGCGTCACGGTTGACGGGTGCCAGGGTTCGGCGGGCTAGAGGATGGGGGCCATGGCCGCAGCGGCGGCACGGATCCGCTCGGCGGACGCGGCGGCGGCAGCAACAACACGAATCTCCTCGGCGGATGGACGACCGGGAAGGTTCCCAATTGCGATTCTTGCTCTAAGTTTCTACCCTCACGCGCGCAGGAAAGCAGGAATTCGGAAGGATGGCAAAGGTGGGGGCGAACAGCGCCTGTCCCCCTCTGTTTTTATACCCGAGAAGAGCAATGGGCGGAGTTCGGCGGCAGGGAAAAGGTAACTTTCCGCAATTAATGTTCTTACCTGACCGTTCCCCCCCTCAATCCTCGACCGGATGCGCGCGTCACACCTCTGGCAAAGAGCCGTTGCTTGGGCCCACCACGATTGCACCGCTAAGGCCTTCTCCTCAAAAGGCGTGTCCAACGATAAGAAAAAAGAGCCGTTACTCGCCAACAGAGATTTCTACGAAAGGTAAAACGGGCTCTGACCCCACCTCAAAGTCTCGAGGGAGCGAAGGCCGGCCCTCGAATGAGGGTTCAACGGCCGCCCTTGAGCACCAAAAAAATCGGGCTCCGGCCCTAAGCCTCGAGGGAGCGAAGGCTGGCCCCACGATCAGGGTTCGACAGCCGCCCTCGAGCACCCGAGTCAGGGGTGACCAAGGGGAGCCAACAGGAGGCCTTGCTTGAGAATGAACTCTCGAGACCCCTTTGGACACATCCAAGGCGAAATGCTACGGACTTTATGGAATCCCCCCGAAGGGAGGCATCGAGCCACTGAGACCTACCGAATGGAATCGGTCTCCGTAAGACCATGCATTTTTCTCTAATGAGACCGCCTCCGGGCCACCAGCCGACCTCTATCGAACGAGGAACGGGCTCTCACTTGGATTTTCCCGTTACCAGCTCACTGAGAACTTCGCGGCTCGCCCTATCGAGGGTAGTCCGACGCTTCTCGCCTCACGTCAGATCGAAAGGACTCGTGAGATGAATGCCGAGGCCGGCAACGCCCCAGCCGCACGAGGCTTGGGAGCTCGACTATGCCCGGCACCCCTCGATGAAAGAGGGTCGAAAATCCCCGGGGGCTCGGCGTCCCGACGCACCCCTCGGTAAAGCGCTGCGACTCCAGTTTAGGCCTGTACCCAACTGGACAAGCACCCCTCGACCAAAGACAAATGAAGCCCTCACAGGAGTCTTCCGACTCCTACGAGGCCTCGGGGGCTACCCCCGCGGGGGTCGCTCGCGCGCCCCCCACGGAAAGATCCGAATCACGTCCCGTTTCCGATTCTTGACCCCCTGCCCGAGTGCCATCACTCGCGTAGGGGCTCGGGGGCTACTGTCGTTACCCAGGAAATGGGTACCCCCAACTCTTGGTTTACCGGGCTAAACCCCGCAAAATCAGCAAGACGAACCCTCCAGTGACCTCCCACGTTAACGTTCGAAGGCCCACAGGCTAAGGCATATTGGGCTGACCCACGAACGGGTTACGACGGCCCAAAGCTAAAGCCTGCTCGAGGGGCAACCGCGCGGACTGGGACTGTACACTCGAGGGTACAATTCGGGCGACCCCTTGAGGATGGAACTTCGCCCGGCGAATGAGCCTGCCCTCGAGGACGGAACTTCGTTCACGCGAATGGGCAGTCCTCGAGGACAGTGCACCCCTCGGCTGCCGACTCTCCCATACGGATCCGGGCGCATTTAATGCATTTTACGTACCCCCGCCTAACCGTATGGCCACAGTTACGGTAACAGTTATGGGTGTGGCGGTCAAATCTTGCTTTTACCGCCCATGCCCCAGAATCCCGCGGGTCATACTTCGCTGTTGCGCCATGCCGAGCACTGTGTCCCGTCCAGCACCCCCTCGAGACGCATAAATCAGCACGTTTCCTGCATTTCCTGGGATTCGCCCTTATCCGGTGAGGCTCGACCCTCTCGACTCGACCCCCTCGACTCGAGCCAGATCCTCGACCGCCGCCCCTCGACTTTGTCGGACGAACCCTCGAGAGGGACTCCAACGACTCCGGGCTGCACTTCAACAACTTCCGACGCGACGGCTGCAGAACCTCCCATGCCGACGTACATCTCTACATCAGCACCGACGTGATCGGCCTCAACGTCATACGTCACCAGCCATGTGAACTCTAAATATATGTACTCCTGTGCCCCTCCTTCACCTATAAAAGGAGGGCCAGGACGTTAGAGGAAGGGGAACAAAAGGAGAGGATCTAGAGCATAGAAATGCTAAGGCTTTAGATCACAAAACAATACCGTGAGACAGTGTAAAGTAGAGAGCTAGGCGCCCGAAACGCCCAAGCTCCAGCTCACGCTCCTCACACCTACTTGTATTTTCCCCTGTACTAGCACTTCGGTGCAAGATAACACGAAATATCCTCCCCCCGCTGGACGTAGGGCCTTCTTTGTCCGAATCAGGATAAATCGCCGTGTCCTTCTTGCATTACCCACCGGATTAAGGGAGCACGCAATTACGAACATTACTCGTTGGTGTTAACCCCTGGGGTTTCGGAACACCGACAGTACCACAGCGATGGATTTGTCCACGCTCCTCCCCACCGCACACTCGGTCGTGCTGCTCCTGTGCGCACACCACTGCGCCATGACGAGGTCGGCTCTGCGTCCGGTGCTGCCGTACAAGCGCTTGCGCCGCAACGAGGCCCTCGAAGCTCGCCGCTGCACCGTCGGAGCGCGTTATCACGCGGGGGTGGAACTGTGCGAGACGGAGATCCGCCGGCGCCACAACGCAAGGAAGCAAGCCGGAGCTTGCTGTCGCGTCTTGCGTCGGCGGCAGAAGGAGGCAGACAGCTAGGATCTCATCGGCAGCGGTGGGAGCTGCGGTCTCCCGTGGTGGGCTCGGAGCTCGTACCTTCTCAATCTTCTCGAAGGAGGGGCAAGAGGGGCAGAGGCGGTCAGTTGGGTGGCGCCCCGTGCTCGCCATGACGGCGGCGGCGGAGGTCGCGGGGGGCACCGGGGTCGCGGGGAAGTTGCCCGACGGATCCACCATGGCCGCCATGGATCTCCCACATGGAGGCCACCATCGCCATGGATCCACCACGGGAAGGAGGACGCGGTGGGCATCCTCTGCTGGCCGTGTCTTCTTGCCATGGCCGCCAAGGAAGAGGAGGTGAGCGCCGATGAAGAGGCAGGAGGAGGTGCTGCCTGGGAGCAGAGCGCCGGTGAAGAGGCAGGAGGAGGTGCCGGATCTGGCCGGTGCTCCGGCGTCCGCCGCCGCCTTGGGCCACACGCGTCGCTGCCGGCGATTACCGCCGATAACCTGTCGGTTCCCTTGGCTCGGCCGGAGATGCCCGCCGCTGGCGAGGAGCAGCCGGTCAAGGCCGTCCCCTGTCCTGACGTCCGCGCCCCTCACGCTTGCGACGGCTGGTGGCGCGGCGCACGACGCTGCTGTCCGGGGAGCACTGCTTCGCGGCGGTGCTCGGGGACTCGGTGGCCGGGATGGTGGTGTCCTCGGGGCTCGAAGCAGAGGCGCGGGCGGAGCAGAGGTCATGCCCGCCCGAGCCGAGCACGAGGCACGCGAGGCCCGTCTCCTCACGCTGCGGGCGAGCACCGGCAAAATTCGATAAAGTTCAACTTTGTTTATAGGAAACAGTAATAGGGTTTATGTCTCCAAACCAAAATTTATTATGCACAATATATTTCGAAACTAATCGTACCATGACTTTTTAATACTGTATAAATTAGTCAGTCTAAGCTTTTTTGACTTCTTAGGCCTCGTTTAGATGCTGAAAATTTTCAACTTTATTACTATAGCACTTTCTTTTGTATTTGACAATTGTTGTCTAATTATGGATTAACTAAGTTTAAAAGATTCGTCTCGTAATTTACAACCAAACTGTGTAATTAGTTATTTTTTATCTATATTAATGCTTCATGTAATTTGCTAAACGTTGATGTGATGAAGAGTGAGTGAAAAAACTTAGAATTTAGGGTGCATCTAAACATGGTCTTAAAAGTGAGAATTGTATTATTTGAAATGAATTGTATACTCTTACATGGACGAAGGAAGGCAGTAATGAATAAAGAAAACAACTTATCATTGTAACCCCCAACCGTATCCTCCCTACTGTCTTGTCCCCTCCTCCCATAAGCTTCCAAGCATTTGCAAATCCAACCATCTCTCCCTTCTAGTAGCCTACAAACTCTCCTATATAAGCCCACGCACCTCGTGCTCCCTTCTCACTCGTCCAAACACGCAACCCTCGCCTCCTCCACACTCCTCGCTCCTCAGCTCACTCCAAACACCCTCTCCAACCAACCCACCCATTCCCACACCCGCCGGCCAACCTTCCCAAGATGACGCTGACGATCCCCGACGAGGTGCGCGCGAAAGCCGAGATCTATCTCGGCGACGCGGCGGGGAAAGAGAAGACCCGTCTCCTCCTCCAAGAAACCGGCCTCCCCAGCGGCCTCCTCCCCCTCCGCGACATCATCGAGTGCGGGTACGTGGAGGAGACCAAGTTCGTGTGGCTGAAGCAGCGCCGGAAGGTGGACCACTACTTCGCCAAGGCCGGCCGCCACGTCACCTACGGCGCCGAGGTGTCGGCGTACGCCGACAAGGGGAAGCTCAGGAAGATCACGGGCGTCAAGGCCAAGGAGATGCTCATCTGGGTCACGCTCCACGAGATCTGCGTCGACGACCCGCCGCAGGGGAAGCTCCACTGCAAGGCCATTGGCGGGCTGTCCAGGAGCTTCCCCGTCGAGGCGTTCGAGGCCGAGGACGCAGGACGCGTTATTCCCAGGTGGGGCATCGGCTGTGAGGGCGGTGCTCCTCCGGCTGCGGCTGCGGCTGCGGCTGCCGCCAACGGCAACGGCAACGGCAACGGCGAGGCTGGTGTGGGTGCAGAGAAGAAGAAGAAAGAGGAAGCCGCAGAGGAGGCCAAGAAAGACGGCCCCGTCGTTGAGGAAGGGAGCAAGGACGCCGCCGCCGACGGCGTCGACAAGGTGGAGGAGAAGCTCAAGGACTTGAGCACGGGCGACCAGGCGGTGGTGCACGCGAACGGTGAGGCGGTGGCCGCCAAGAACTGATCGATCGGCCGGCGGTGGTGACCGATGGCGTACGTACGTGCACCACCTACCTACCTACCTACCCAAGCTGCCGCGGCCATGGCAGCGGCCCGGCCTTATTTAATTTCTACTGTATACCGTGTCCCATCGCATTGGTTCGTTCGTCCACAGCCACCGCCACGTGCATCGTCCTGCTCTGAGGAGAACACAAATCAAAGAGGAGGAGGAAGACGACGATATTATTTATGTCATCCATCCATCACCCACGCATGGTTCAATTCCATTCTGAATAAGCCACGCACGTATCGCCTGTTATTTATTTTTCTTTTTCCTTTTACAGTATGATTAAACTAGCCGCTGTTATTTGAATGATGATGAAGCTTTACCTGGAATGAAATGAAAAAAGTGTCATTGCTTGTCCATGGATCCCCAATTTCCTTGCTTTCACGATGTAGCAGCAGCAGCTCGCAGTGGTTCCTTGTTACTGCCTTACGCCCTTACTGGTGCCTGAGCAGACAGATTAATGCACGCGTAATCGGAGCGATGCCTGTGCTGTGCTGTGCTGTGCGTTGATGGAGGTTTTGAATGCTGGACCGGGACGCGCATTCAAGTGCTCGGGCTGCAGCTGGATTCGTTTCGATGGATGGATGGTGGACTGAGGATAGTCTTTAATTAAAATTAAATAGATCCCGTTCCATCCGCGCCCTGCTCATCCACGCGACGCGACCGCAAAAAACCACCCACGAAAGCAACCACTGTGCTGTACTACTTCTCGGCCTTTCGGTTTCACTTGATAAGTTTTATTATAATTTTAAAACTAACTTTTGACTCTAATTCTTAAAATCTAAAAATTTAAGGAGAAATAAAATTAGTGGAGTGTTTGGACGATCCCCAGTTTCGTCTTCATCAATTGCTAGATCATAATAAACTGAAAAAGTTGGACATCAATAACTTCTTGCTTTCTAAAAAATAAGACATAAACTGACTAGAAAAGTAGTAAAAAAATAATTAGTTTATATATCACCTAGTTTTAGAAATTAGATTTTTTTCTCAAATACGCAAAAGACTAGTGCATCTTTGTAACTAAGAATAAGAATTTTTACAACTTTCACATCTTTGTATTTAACTAGAATAATTTTTACGACCGTGCTTTTCACGCGTTTTTGGGAGTAACGATATTACATGAAGCGCTGCTCCCGTATCTTACATTCTAAGCGGATTACTCACGAATTAGACAACATAGATTGCGTGCACCGGTTCGATCCATGGATCGGTGGAACGCTCATGCGTGGTTGTCGCGTCGCCCGCACTAGTACAAAAATCGACATCAGTAACGCCACCCAACTTTAGCAGAGGCGGTTAACATAGCACACCGCCTCTGACCTCGCTAGGTCGCACTGTAGCTACGCAGCCGTCCCTGAACATCTGTCTTCAGAAGCGGTTAAGTTAAGAAACCCGCCTTTGAAACTAGGCAAACTTCTAAGTCGGTTGAGTTATGTGCGCCGCCTCGAAAAAACGATCTTCGGAAGCGATTCTTTTATGTCAACCGATCCTGAAGATTGCCTCTTGTAGAGGCGGTCATCTTAATCCATCCGCCTCTGCAGAACGAGTTTCAAGGGCGGTTCTTCAACCGATTCTGAAGCTTACGGTTTCTTGAGGCGGTTGTCTTAATCCACCCGCCTCTGACAACCGATTTTAGTTGCTTTTCATGGTCCTTCATGCCATGCGTGTGACTTGGCGCTCATTTAGTTTTTTTAGACTAGCATTGTCCTTCATGTATATTGCAAACTCTCATGTAAATAAGAGACATCATGTATATTTGCAAACTCTCATATAAATAAGAGACACCTCATGAAGAAATCTGACAAAAAAAATAATAAAGCCTTTTGGAATAGCGTTGTCCTTCATGTATATTGCAAACTCTCATATAAATAAGAGACATCATGAAGAAATCTGACAATAAAAAATGCCAAGTATTTGAAACTATGCATGGTATGCATGTCCACTTGAAACACACCACGTTGAAGCATGTGTATCAAATGGACATGACTACAATTCTTAGACTGGTTTTTAAACCCACGCCGTCTTCTTTTGTGCTCAAATGATTTCAAAAAATAATTTAAAAAGGAGCATCCGTTAAACTAAAATTCTCTCTCCATGGATAACTCCCTCAGTCGCCAAACAAACGGTCAAAATTTTTGAATAAGGCTACAAGTCGAGAATGTAGGTAGAATAACGTTACTCTGGAGTCTATTAGAGTTCCAAGGCCGTCACTTCACAATTAATGTCGCCGCCTGACCAGGACTGTCCCTAGTTCGAATATTTTCAAACGCCGGACAACAGAAGGCGGTTTTTCTTTCCTTCCACCCGAAGGAAGCTCCATGATTATCCACTGCAGGGCAAAATTTTACTTCCTATATATTACAAAATCTCATAAATAAGAGCCAACAGGCGTCACTACGATTTTCTTTTATTTATTTCATTTTAAAAAACAATAAAGCGAGAAAAGCCGAACAAGCGTCACTACTAATTTATTTTAATTATTTTTGAGTCCGCTCAACTTACACGGCCGTCAGTTGCACTTCAAAGGCTATTAATTCGCAATGAAACGCCACCAGAATCCCAAGACTCGGCCGGACTATCCTTTGGCTCACCTTTTGCCAATGCCAGACCAAGACAACGGTCGAGTTTTCAAATGCGGAAAGCCAAGCGGCCACACTGTTGATATTGGTTACGCACACGAAACATAAGAATCTGCAAGCGCACGAATATTGGTGAGCACTTCACCCGGAAGATAAATCCAGAGTATCGTATTTGTTTATCTGCAAGGAGAAAACGTGCTATTGACTAACCCGATCTAACTACTATCCCTGGGCTGCAAGACAAGATAGCGAGAATTAAGAATATAGAGAGAATTACTCCGTCAGTCTTCCTCTAACCTATGGTAAGCTGTGCAATTATTGTTCAAAGGGGGTACCTAGGGAAAAGAGACACTTCAGAGAATGCTTAACCCCGGCACACTAATTCCTACCAAACCTCCTGACGGGATGTGGATTACGGAGACAATAAGGGAACTGTCACTTCCCCCACTGCTATCACGAATTCGGCCAGATAGGGAGTATCTATGAGTATTCCTAGCCCAAGCACCACGCTTACACTACGAACGATTACTCTATTCCCTACGCGAAGCAAATAAAATAAACTCGTAAACCAAAAAACAATAAGAACAATGAACTTACTAGCATTAGAAGTCGAATTACCGAATGATCCTAGAACCAAGCCTCGGGTTAGGAGACTTGATCTCGTAGGTACAACTGGAGAGGAGACACCGACAAGCCGGGCTTCCTCTAATTGTACCTCCACCCTTTACTCTCTCAATCTCTCTTGTTGCTAATACCCTAGAGAGAAGGATCCATTCAAGGGCCCCTCCCTGGCTAGTTCTCTCTGGAAAATATGAATTAGGGTTTCTAAACTCTTCCATCCATGGGCTAGGGGCCCTATTTATATAGCCCTCTAGGATGCACCATAGCTCTCGGATCAAACCGACCTAAATAGACAACTAATATTCATCCTCAAAGTCGGTGGAGGCAGGATCCACGAGGTTGAACCTCATTGGTCGAAGGGCTGGGCGGCCGCCCACGTGGCTCGAATGGCCGTCCACTGCTGGCTACCAGGTGGGCCCAGCTTCGCAAGGGTGCCTCCTCGAGTCCTCTAGAATGTTCTTAAGTTGCTGGACGTGGTATTCTCTCCATGTAAATCTGAAATGTGGACCTCTTTTGGTTTTTTGATAACCCCCTGTAGAAATAGACAATCACCAAAACTTATGGAATTCTGTTAGTGATAACCCTATATCTACCAGGTGTTTGCATAAAGGTCCATTTTCCTATGTAGTTGACTGTTAAAAGTATGAGTTATCTACCGTCAACAAGCTCCCCCACACTTAGTATTTTTCTCGTCCTCTAGGAAAAGAATGGAATTACTTTAAGCATAACCTCAATCCAAGACATCAACAGTAGATCATCCCTAGTCATACCTGTACTGCAGGATTCAAAGTGTCTACCAAAAGATTTTGGGAAGTTGAGGATGGAACAGCACAAAGTAGAGCTCCTTTTCCCTTCAGTCCTGTCACTTGGAGTTTTATAATATTTTTGCAATGAAAAACTTAGCTTACCCTTCTCCGTCATGTGGCACACTCGAGTCACTCGTTATATGTGGTATTTGTGGAACTTAGTGAGGCATGTATGATGTATGCCTTATGTTGTATCCTGTTTTATAAAAGCTTATATGGAGTTGAAGGTATTTTAAGGAAATAGCATACTCACCTTGCATATGTTGCCTGGTCAAAACAGGATCCTCAGAGGGGAGTTTCAAACCCTTAGATCAAGATGTGCATGTGTGTGGAAATATTTGGTGGCTAATTCTAATTCCACTTTGCTGCTTGAACATGCTTCTCTCTTTTGAGATCGAAAGATAACGGTAAGACTTTCAAAAGACCCATGGGCTGTCATATACTTTTTCTTCTTCTTTTTTCATTGGGGGTACTATTTTTCTAATTCCCCTCTTTCTTCTTCTTTCTTCTCTCTCTTTTTTTTCAATATTAGATTTTGCATAGGCTCATGTAAATTATACAAAACTATGAATAGAAACTTTGGAATGAGAGATGTTATAAGCCTAAAGCATTTATTCAAAAATCCTATAAATGGTTGTATCTTCTCCCAGTGTAGGAGATAGATAAAAGGCAGAAAGCATGTTTGTGCGTACTCCCAGTGTAAGAGCAGCAGAAATATATATCTTGGTGTAAGTGATCTTGATCTTAATGAGCATGACCCTCCTCTGAACAGGGTCTCACACGGGTTGACCAAAACTCAACACAAAGCAGTAGCCTGTGTGCTAGTTTAATTTATGGACGAGTCTCTATAGGCATTTATTACCATAGAAGAGAAGTATCGCTAATAATTTTTAAATTTTTGAAAAGAAATTCTCAAAATGACCAGACATCAGAAATCAGGTTCTTATGATTCATACTAACTTTCCACAACAACCTAAGTAAAATGGGGTCCCTAAAAGTTCCTAACAGCAACAGGAATTTCTAGGAATTATCATGGTGTGAGTCTATCTTGGGGTCATGATTAAAATAATCTACCTTCTTAGAAATGTTTATTAAAATTTTAAATCAAGATATATAAATGCGAAACAAAACAGCACAATCAGGCTAAAATTTTATAACATTGGGGGATCATACCTAACCGTAGTCGAGGCTAGAGCCTGGTAGGCCCACTTCTTGGGCAGGCGCCCAAGGGTGCTGGGCGGCCGCCCACTGCTGGTGGCCCTTCGGGGTCCACTTTGCCGAGCGCGGTCCTCGTGTCATATCTTTTTAGAAATTTTAATTGTTGCGCAGAATCTGTTCGTTATGTCGTCAGGTGTCTCCCCCAGACTTGTTTCCTATTATCTTCATTCACAACATGGTAGAGACAAAAGAGGCAGAACATATCTAATAATAATATTTATTTATTGCATCATCATATAGGGCATATTAATTATAAAAGACTTGACTCGAACTGAATATTTAACTAAGCAAACTTTAACTAATCTTTAATCTAAGCAAACTTTATTCTAACTCTCACTCACGCCCTATCAGATGCTAGGATAAATCATCTCTAATTATCGGGGTGCTCTAAAGCATTCGCCCTCTTTTCTATCTCGTTGGAGTTTTTCTCCAAATCTAACACCCTCTTATCGGTTCGGATGATGCATCTACCCTGGAGACGTTGGCAAGACTCTAGAGAGGTGATGATGGTGCGTTGAGCCTCAAGCTCCTTCTCAAAATCTGCCCTAGTCTTGCGGTGCTTGCGTGGAGTCTCAAATGCAACCAGGGCTCCCTTGGGAGCTTCCTTCGGCGGGACGAATTTGACTTTGTTGCGATGAGCGTGAACTCCCTCGAAGTAAGTGCGCTCCCTAGTGCTGTACTTGGCGCAGACTATCTCTCCCTTCTTGTTGGTCTTTACCCCCATGAGCACCTCGTTGTGCTTGGGAGGCAGGAGCTTGGTCCCTTTGGGTACCTTGACAATGGGGCCTTCAGAGGAGCTCCTTCCAAGAGAAGAGGCTTAGGTGTAGTGCAGATCGGTTGGGCGAAGTAGGAGCTACCATAACTGCATGGCTTTGGTGGAGTGGTGGCAAGGGGAGCAGGCTCATTAACTGGGACAATGTCCTTGCACTCGGGCTCCTCCTTCGGGATGGTGTTGAGGTCGATCCCGTAGCGGATCATCCTCCTATCTAGGTTCTCGGTCTTCATGACTGCGTGGACAGGTGTAGAGAGCTTCTAAGCAGGGAGAGAGGAGAACTATGGTAGAATGAGATTGGCCAGAGGCATGGGCTGTTTATATAGGAGGGCGAAATAGCATCGAAGGGGCATCTTCGAGGAATGACGTGAGTAGAAATGCACGAATATACCGAGCATCTACTTTTTACTGTTTAGGGATATGGAAGGATCGCGAGGGAGAAAGGTGGCAGTGATCGCCTGCCATAGCTGGGCGGGCGCCCAAGGGAGCTGGGCGGCCGCCCGAGCCTCGAGCCCTCTCCCCCTCAACTTTTTGCAAAAATATTTATATATTTTTAATATTCAGAAAAGTTACTGGACCCAGAAAACTCAAAAGTAATAAGTCAGGCCCAATTACCCCTAATTAATGAAGAAAGTAATTATGTCTACTTCTTCAAAAATTATTATTGGGCTCAAAGAATAATTTAAGGCGTTGACCATTTACCTTGAATAACGTACCTTCTTTGTTGCGAAATGTGATGGCTCCATGTGATGATGAGCTCACTACGTCGAATGGTCCTTCCCATTTACTTCGAAGTTTTCTATGCCCGAAGAGCTTCACCCTGGAAGTAATACCTTATCTCCTGGGGTGAATTCTTTCTTCTTGATTTTCTTGTCATGCCATCTCTTCACTCTCTCTTTATAGATCTTAGCATTATGGTAAGCCTTTTCTCTCCACTCTTCTAGCTCAGAGACTTGCATCTTCCTCTTTTATCTAGCTGCATTTAGGTCCATGTTCCATCTCTTGATGACCCAGTGAGTTTTGAATTCTAGCTCAACTAGTAAGTGACAAGTCTTCTCGTACACTAACTGATATGGTGACATCCCAATGGGTATCTTATGTGCTGTTCGATATGCCCAAAGTGCATCATGAAGCTTGTCCTTCCATCCTATTCCCATCTCATTCACTGTCTTCTGTAAAATATTCTTGATTTGCTTATTTGATGTCTCTGCTTGGCCACTTGTCCGAGGATGATAAGGAGTGGCGACATTGTGACGGATTCCATGCTTCGACAAGTATTGCTCGAAGCGCTTGTCGATGAAGTGAGATCTTCCATAACTTATGACTATCCTTGGAACTCTGAATCTTGGAAATATTATTTCTTCAAACATCTTCTTGGAGTGCATGTTGTTGGCCCTCCTGCATGGCATGGCTTCAACCGATTTAGAGACATAATCCACTACCACAATGATGTATTCATATTTCTTTGATGGCGAGAATGGCCCCATGTAGTCAATCCCCCAGACATCAAAGAGCTCAATCTGGAGATTGTTGATGAGTGGCATAGCATCCCTTGAATTAATATTGCCATGTTTTTGGCATGGGCCACACCTTTGGATGAATTCTCTTATGTCTTGATACATTGCTGGCTAGAAGAATTTGCATTGCCAGATCTTCACATGTGTACGAAATGCCCCATAATGTCCTCCATATGGTGATGAATGACATCTCTCAATAATTTTGATTCCTTCTTCAGCAGGCACGCATCTTCTGAGTAAGCCATCAGAGCATACTCGGAAGAGGTACGGTTCATCCCATATGTGAGCACGACTCTCCTGGATGAGCTTCCTTTTGTTGCCTCCTAGTGGTACATTACCTGTAATCATAAAATTAACAATATCTGCATACCAGGGGTCAGATTTGTTGATTCCATAGAGCATGTCATCCTAGAGTGAGTCGTCGATGGGTAGTTCTTGTGGATTCTCAAACTGCATTCTAGACAAGTGATCGGCAACAGAATTTTCTACTCCCTTTTTATCTTTTATTTCTAAGTTAAATTCTTGGAGTAACAAAATCCATCTTATCAGACGAGGTTTAGCATCTTTCTTAGTGAGCAAATATTTTAAAGTAGCATGATTAGAATAAATAATTACTTTAGCTCCCACTAAGTAAGATCTAAATTTATCGATAGCAAAAACAACAGCAAGGAGCTCTTTTTCAATAGTAGCATAATTAAGCTGAGGTCCTGTCAAAGTTTTGCTAGCATAAGCTATTGCATGATGCTTCTTATCTTTAGTTTGTCCCAACACTACCCCCATAACATAGTCACTTGCATCACACATAATTTCAAAAGGTAAAGACCAATCAGGGAGTTGAATGATTGGTGCAGAAATGAGTGCCTTCTTAAGAATTTCAAAATCTTGCAAACATGCATCATCAAATTCAAAAGAAACATCCTTGGCCAATAAACGAGTAAGAGGTCTAGCAATAAATGAGAAATCTTTTATTAATCTATGATAAAAACCAGCATGGCCAAGAAAGCTTCTAATTCCTTTAACATTAACAGGAGGAGGTAACTGCTCGATAACTTCTATTTTAGCTCTGTCTACCTCAATGCCTCTTTCAGACACTAGGTGACCAAGCACTATTCCTTCTCTAACCATAAAATGGCCTTTTTCCAATTAAGGACTAAGTGCTTTTCTTCACACCTTTGCAAAACTCTATCTAAGTTTTCAAGACAATCGTCAAAAGTTTTTCCATGAACAGAAAAATCATCCATGAAAACTTCCATAATCTTTTCAATCATATCAGAAAATATAGACATCATACATCTTTAAAAAGAAGCGGGCGCATTACATAACCCAAAAGACATTCTATGATAGGCATAAGTTCCATAGGGGCATGTAAAGGTCGTTTTGCTTTGATCATTTGGATGGATAGGGAATTGATGATACCCCAAATATCCATCTAAGAAATAGAAGAAAGAATGGTTGGCTAAATGTTCTAGCATCTCATCGATGAAAGGCAAGGGGAAGTGATCTTTCCTAGTTGCCTTGTTAAGATTTCTATAGTCTATGCACATCTGCCATCCTGTGACGGTTCATTGAGGAATCAACTCATTACTCTCATTTTAAACAACAGTCATGCCTCCCTTTTTAGGCATGACTTGAACAGGGCTTACCCACTCACTGTGTGGCATAGGGTATATAATCCCTACGTGTAACAGTTTCAACACTTCCTTCTTAACCACCTCCCTCGTCACATTATTGAGTCTACATTGGGGTTCTCTAGATGGTGGGACACTGGGATCTGTGGGAATGCGATGGGTGCAAAGAGCAGGACTAATTCCTTTAAAGTCCTGGAGTGAGTAGCCAAAGGCTGAATGATGTTTTTCTAAGATAGCCATTAGGCAGAGAGTCTGCTCCTGAGTGAGATTATCACTTATAATAATAGGAGACTCTGGATCATCTCCTAGAAAAACATATCTAAGACCGGATGGTAAAGGTTTAAGCTCAATAGGAGGTTTAGGTGGCACTGCAAACTCATCTAAAGGTACATCCTCAGAAGGGTCAGCTTCTTCTTCTACGAAGAATCTAGCTTCATCTTCTAAGTCTAGTTTGGCTAAAAAGTCTAAGAAAGCAGCTCTAAATTCTTGTAAAGGATCATATTATGGACAAGGCTCAGTCTTAGAATTTAAAGATTGTGAAATGGATAGCAGGAACTGAAGCTTCTTTCCTAAGTAGTTGTTCAATTTCTCGGTTTGTCCTTCATAGAGAAGTCTTCTAAATGGTTGTCCTATTAATAGGTCTAAGTCCCATGTGTCAAGGACATAAAAGCTCAAATGAACTGGGTTTCCTTCTACCTGAATTGGTAGGACATGTAGAATTCCTAAACTGGGGATGATATGCCCTGAGAGACTTCTCATGAATTTCACTATTGGGGTTAATGTCATGTCTTTTAATAAATATTGTGCAAGTGACACAGACATGATATTTATACCCACAACTGGATTGTAAAGAGCATCTATGTAATCTGTATTGATTATGCAATGGATTGGAAGAGAAGATTAATCTGTCGTTACCCAGGAAATGGGTACCCCAAACCCTTGGTTTACCGGACTAAACCCCACAAAATCCGTAACACGAACCCTCCAGTGACCTCCCACGTTAACGTTCGAAGGCCTGCAGGCTAAGGCATATTGGGCTGACCCACGAACGGGCTACGACGGCCCAAAGCTAAAGCCTGCTCGAGGGGCTACCGCGCGGACTAGGACTGTACACTCGAGGGTACAACTCGGGCGACCCCTCGAGGACGGAACTTCGCTCGGTGAACGAGCCTGCCCTTGAGGACGGAACTTCGTTCGCGCGAATGGGCAGTCCTCGAGGACGGTGCACCCCTCGGCTGCCGACTCTCCCTACAGATCCGGGCGCATTTAATGCGTTTTACCTACCCCCGCCTAACCGTATGGCCACAGTTACGGTAACAGTTGTGGGTGTGGCGGTCAAATCTTTCTTTTACCACCCATGCCCCAAAATCCCGTGGGTCATACTTCGCTATTTGCGCCATGCCGAGCACTGTGCCCTGTCCAGCACCCCCTCGAGACGCATAAATCAGCACGTTCCCCGCATTTCCTGGGATTCGACCTTATCCGGTGAGGCTCGACCCTCTCGACTCTACCCCCTCGACTCGAGCCAGACCCTCGACCACCGCCCCTCGACTTCATCGAGCGAACCCTCGAGCGGGACTCCCACGACTCCGGGCTGCACTTCAACAACTCCCGACGCGACGGCTGCAGAACCTCTCATGCCGACGTACATTTCTACAGCAGCACCGATGTGATCGGCCTCAACGTCATACGTCACTAGCCATGTGAACTCTAAATATATGTACTCCTGTGCCCCTCCTTCACCTATAAAAGGAGGCGCCAGGACGTTAGCAAAGAGGGAGGGGGAGGAGAACGGACGAGAGGATCTAGAGCATAGAAACGTTAAGGCTTTAGATCATAAAACAATACCGTGAGACAGTGTAAAGTAGAGAGCAAGGCGTCCGAACGCCCAAGCTCCAGCTCACGCTCCTCACACCTGCTTGTATTTTCCCCTGTACTAGCACTTTGGTGCAAGATAACACGAACTATCCTCCCCCCGCTGGACGTAGGGCCTTCTTTGCCCGAACCAGGATAAATCGCCGTGTCCTTCTTGCATCACCCACCGGATTAAGGGAGCACGCAATTACAAATATTACTCGTTGGTGTTAACCCCTGCGGGGTCAAAACACCGACAGTTGGCACGCCTGGTAGGGGAACCGCGTGTCACTAACGATTTCCCGCCATTTTTCCGGATGGGCGACTTTATTTCACCACTTCCGTGCGCTACGATGATCTGGTTTAGGAGCCTAGAGTTCATGTCCCTCGGCCAGGGCTATGACATGACCCTGCTCTCGATCAGTGACCCAAACAGAGGTCCCGGTACGCCCCCACGCTAATGGGGGGCCGCTCGCCGGTCTCACCACCATGCTGCCACATCCAGAAGGAGGCACGATCGACACCGTCATCGCCATCAACCTAAGTCGAGGATGGTTCCCGCCACTTTCTCCTCGCCCCTGACCGGAGATGAGGAACCCCTTGTTGGGGGATTGTCTGACCCAAGTTCAGAGGTAGAGGGCGAACCGGCAGGACCCCCCCAGAAACCCGACTCCACCTTCGCAGTATGCTCATCAAGGGAGCGCGACGAAGTCCCCGCTCGATCGAGCCCGCTTCTGCATGAGCTGTTCGAGCGTCGTCGGCGGCCTTCGTTCGACTTCAACAATCCCGTGACGACGATCTCGACAGTGACCCACTCCAACATGAGCACGTTAGAGGACCGCCCAGGCGCCCTTCTCCGTGCAATGACGGACATGAGGACTGTCACACCAGCCTCCAAGGGCTTGGCCTTCGCGAGAGCGCCCGGCCCCTGGAGGTACGCCGTCGGCACACTCCGACAGCAGCTGCAGGAGGAGGCGGGGGACAATTCCCTGTTTTCTACTGCGGCGACCTCGACTCTGACTCTGATCATTGGGATCCTACCCGCGAGTGCCTCCACATCGATGGTGATGTCAACTCCGATTAGGACACCATCAATCCAGCGGTCGGGGCAGCTACCACTGTGGCGGGAGGTGCTCTCCCCAGAGCAGAGGACTAGTAACCAAACGCACCCCGAGAGGCGTGCCCCCGTCCTGTCGAGCAGGACGCACAGCTGGCACAAATTTGGGAGTTGCAGGCGAAGCTCGCCAACGATCAGGAACGATTGCGCCTGCTCGAGCTAACCCTCGAGCAAGAGCGGCGACCGCCCGACGGTAGAGCCCGAGCCAGGGCCCGACGGGTCAACCGGCAGATCAACAAGGCTGGGGCACCCGAGCAACCCACCAACCGTTATCCCCGAGCAAGACAGAACATTGTCGCGGCTGCTATGCTCCTTCCCAATATGCCCGCGCCATCCAACTCGCAAGCTCGGTGGATACAACGCGAGGTCGAGGATCTTCTCCAAGTTGCTGCTGTCCAGCAAGCCGAGAGCTCAGCCTCGAGGCGTCGAGGGGCAGCCTTCGAACCTCAGGTCAAGCCCTCCCGGCCCAAAAGGGAGAGCTCGGTCGATCAGGGGGCGGCCCCCTGACCGAAGAAGAAGCCGGCCCGAGAACGTATCAACGACGACTGCGCTCCCCGCGATGCGCGCCTTGACATTGTCGAGAACCGTAGACGCAAGTACAGGGATGCCGAGGATCGAGGGTACAGCGCCCATTGTGGAGGGCGTTACGACAGCGACGAAGACCGACGGGCCTCGGAGCCACCGGGTCCCTGAGTCTTCAGCAGGACGATGCGCTACGCCCAGTTGCCCGACAAGTTTTGACCCCCCACGAGCATCGTCAAATACAATGGCGAAACCAATCCCGAGCTCTAGCTAGCCGATTTTTGGCTGGCTTGTCAGGCGGGCGGGGCACGTGATGATCACGGCATCATACGTCACCTTCCCCTGTTTCTGTCTGACACCGCGCGTAGGTGGCTCGAGGAGCTTCCCCCTGACCAGATTTGCGGCTGGGTCGACCTTGTCTGGATCTTTGAGGGGAACTTCAAAGGTACCTACGTGTGTCCCGGGAACTCCTAGGAACTGCGCAACTGCAAGCAGTAACCCGAGGAGTCTCTCCGCGACTTTGCTCGATGATTCTCCAAGCTCCACACCGAACTACCCCACATCTCCGATCTCGACGTCACTCTAGCATTCGTTGCGGGTACAACCTGCAAGGACCTAGTTTGTGAGTTGGGGCGTAACCGCCCCAACACCGTCGATGAGCTCATGGATGTGGTCGCCAACTACGCGGCCGGCGAAGAGGCGGTCGGCGCCTTCTTCAGCAACGGGAAGGACAAGGGAAAGGCGCCGGCAGCCGACGACGCTGGAGGCTCGAGCAAAGGGCCAAAGAGAAACAACAACAAGAAGAAAAATCAGCAAGGCAAGCATGAGGCTGCAGAAGTTGATCTTGTCGCAGCAACCAAACGCAAAAGACCTCGAGGTCTCCCCGAGGGCGCCATCTTTGACAAAATGCTCGAGGAACCCTACCCATATCATAAGGATGGGGCAAAGCACAAGCTTAAGGACTGCCGCATGCTTCGAAAGCACTTTGAGCAAGTGGGCTGAAGAAAGGTGACAACAAGAAAGACCAAGGCGGCGGTGAGGGAGACAATGGAAAAGATGGAAAATTCCCCGAAGTCTATGACTGCTACATGATCTATGGGGGCCCCTTGACCCAGCTCACGCCTCAACAGCGCAAGAGGGAGCATCGAGAAGTCTTCTCCGTCCGAGTCGCGGCACCTCACTACCTCGACTGGTCTAAAGTGCCCATCACGTTCGACTGCGATGACCATCCAAATCGTGTCCCCAACCCCGGGGCCTATCCGCTCGTCATCGACCCAATCATCATGAATACCCGCCTCTCGAAGGTCCTCATGGACGGCGGCAGCAGCCTGAACGTCATCTACCTCGAGACCCTCAACCTCCTGGGAGTCAAGAGGTGCCAACTCTGACCCAGCGCCGGGGGATTCCATGGCATCGTGCCAGGGAAGAAGGCCCTTCCCGTCGACCGTATCGACCTTCCTATCTACTTTGGCACCCCTGCCAACTTCAGGAAAGAGACCCTCACCTTTGAGGTGGTCGGGTTTCATGGAACATATCACGCTATCATCGGCCGATCGGGCTATGCGCGGTTCATGGCGATCCCAAACTACACCTACCTTAAGCTCAAGATGCCAGGACCCAAGGGCGTCATCACCGTCGCCTCCTCCTACGAGCACGTGTACGACTGCGACATCGAATGCGTCAAGTATGGAGAGGCCGTCAAACAAAATGCCATGATAGCCGTGACCCTCGAGCGCCTCGCCGACGAGGTGCCAGATCTCAAGCGGCACACCGGCAACTTTGAACCGGCACAAGACACCAAGAAAGTCCCCCTTGACCCGAGCTGCCCTAGCGAGAAGGTGCTAACGATTAGTGCCAACCTCGAGGGCAAATAGGAAGCCGTGCTCGTCGACCTTCTCCGCGTGAACGCTGATATGTTTGCGTGGAGTCCTTCGGATATGCCGGGCATACCGAGGGATGTTGCCAAGCACGCCTTGGAGATCCGGGCCGGGTCCAGACCGGTGAAGCAACGCCTGCCCCGCTTTGACGAGGAGAAGCGCAGGATCATCGGCGAGGAGGTGCACAATCTTTTGGCAGCTGGATTCATCAAGGAGGTCCATCACCCCGAATGGTTAGCTAATCCCGTGCTAGTTAAGAAAAAGAATGGAAAAATGCGGATGTGTATTGACTATACTAGTTTAAACAAAGCATGTCCCAAAGTTCCGTTTCCTTTACCAGGCATTGATCAAATTGTTGACTCTACCACAGGATGTGAAACCCTCTCGTTCCTCGATGCTTATTTCGGCTACCACCAAATCAAGTTGAAAGAGTCCAACCAACTCGCGACTTCCTTCATCACACCTTTTGGCATGTACTGCTACGTCACCATGCCTTTCGGCCTTCGAAACGCCGGGGCAACGTATCAGCGGTGCATGCTCCACGTCTTTGGTGAACACATAGGCGACACTGTCGAGGCCTATGTCGATGACATCGTGGTCAAGTCCAGAAAAGTGGACAACCTCATCCATGACCTCGAAATCATGTTCGGGTGCCTTCGAGCCAAAAACATAAAACTCAACCCCAAGAAATGTGTCTTCGGAGTGCCTCGGGGCATGCTCCTCGGATACATCGTCTCCCAGCGCGGGATCGAGGCCAACCCCGAGAAGGTGGCGGCCATCATGCGAATGGGGCCGATTTAGGATCTCAAGGGCGTGCAGAAGGTCACGGGCTGCCTCGCGGCCCTCAGCTATTTCATCTCACGTTTAGGGGAGAAGGCCATGCCTCTGTACCATCTCTTGAAAAAATCCGAGCGATTCACATGGACCGCGGAGGCCAAGGAGGCTCTCGATGAACTCAAAGGCATGCTGACATCCACCCCGATTCTCGTCCCTCCTCGACCAGCGATGTCGACTGAACCGCCCGAGCCCCTCCTCCTCTATGTCGCCGCAACCACTCAGGTGGTCAGCGCGGCCATAGTGGTTGAGAGGCAAGAGGAAGGGCACGCCTTGCCCGTCCAGTGGCCGGTTTACTGCTCGCCAGATCACGCGACGGGCCAAGTCCTACGTCATCTACGGTGATGGCAAGGAACTCTACAGGCGAAGCCCTTCAGGTGTTCTTCAGCGCTGCATTACTATCGAAGAAGGTAGGAGGCTCCTCGAGGACATACACTCGGGGGCCTGCGGCCATCATGCAGCGCCAAGGACCCTCGTAGGCAATGCCTTCTGACAGGGTTTCTACTAGCCGACCGCCATTTCTGACGCCATGAACATTGTCCGCTCGTGCAAAGCGTGTCAATTTTATGCTAAGCAGATGCACCTCCCAGCTCACGCCCTACAAATGATCCTCATCACCTGGCCATTCGCGGTCTGGGGGCTCGATCTTGTGGGGCCTCTCAAGAGGACAACCAAAGGGTACACGCACCTGCTTGTTGCCATCGACAAGTTTATCAAGTGGATCGAAGCCCGGCCTATCGGCAACATCCGCTCCGAACGGGCAGTCAAGTTCTTCACCGACATCATCCGTCGCTTTGGGGTCCCAAACATCATCATCACGGACAATGGCACACAGTTCACCGGCAAGAAGTTCTTGGATTTTTGCGATCGCCATCACATCCGTGTGAATTGGTTCGTGGTTGCGCATCCTCGAACTAACGGCCAGGTCGAGCGCGCCAATGGCATGATTTTGCAGGGCCTCAAGCCAAGGATCCTCAACTGCCTTAGCAAGCACGGAAAAAAATGGGCCGCGGAGCTGCCTTCGGACCTATGGAGCTTAAGGACAACACCTAGTCGAGCCACGGGGTTCACCCCATTCTTCGTGGTCTATGGGTCCGAGGCCGTCCTCCCAACTGACCTCGAGTATGGTTCCCCTCGACTAAAGGCGTACAACGAGCAAAGCAACGAAGAAGCCCTCGCAAACACTGTCGACCAGCTCAAGGAGGCTCGAGACATGGCACTAATTCACTCCGCGAGGTATCAGTAGAAACTTCGATGCTACCAGGACAAGCATGTGCGCCTGAGGGACTTCCAAGTTGGAGACCTCATCCTACGTCGACGACAGAGCAGCAAGGGACGTCACAAGCTGACCCCGCCATGGGAAGGCCCATACACCATAGCTGAGGTGCTAAAGCCTGGGACGTACAAGCTCGCTAACGACAAAGGCGAAATCCTCACCAACGCATGGAACATCGAACAGCTACATCGTTTCTACCCTTAGGGCACCAATGTCCTCGTACATTCTCGCATGTTTTGTACATTTTCGCATGGCAAATATAAGGAGTACTTTCGATTATAAGTTCAAACTTGTTATTGTACATGCAAGAGGTAGCCTCGACCCTGTCTCGCCAGAGTCGAGCCTCCCTCGGGGGCTAACAGGGGGGGGAACCCCCTAAGGTCCTAAAAATACGAATGATTTTTTTTAAAATTGGAGCGTTTCCTTTTGCTTCGCAACTAAGTTGAAAATGCCTCGAACTCCCTCGGGGTCGAGGGCTGTCGAGCCGGGACCTCTCCTACGCATCCGGGCTACGGTACCTCCACTCGCTCCCCCCTCGAGGGATACGAGCCTGCGTCGAACACTTAGTCAAAAAGCAAAAGTCAAGCGATCAAAACTCGAGCGCGTCTTCTTTCTCACGCCTCGATACGCTTCGCGACTAAGTAGAAAATGCCTCGAACTCCCTAGAGGGTCGAGGGCTGTCGAGCCGAGAGCTCTCCTACGCCCCCGGGCTACGGTACCTCCACTCGCTCCCTCCTCGAGGGATACGAGCATGCGTTGAAAACTTAGTCAAAAAAGCAAAGTCTAGGTGAAAGAAAGCAGAGAAGGCTTGAAAGTAAAATGACAAATTGCATTACGATAGATGCATTAATGCTCAAAAAGGCTTTCGAAGCCACATTGAATATAAGTTATAAAAAACTAACTTATTACATGGGCATCTTTGCCCAGCCTCGCCTTACAGGCCCGCTCCATCGCCGCCCTCCTCGACGAGGTACCCTTCATCCACGGGGGGGAGGACTTCATCCTCGAACAACTTCGCCAGCGCTCCCCCCGGCCTCTCGGCGTCATTGATGAGCCCTCGGCATCGCTCCTCGTTCTCGGCATCGGTCTTCGAGATATCGGGAACGAAGCCTTGGGTGACCACGTCCATGTCGAAGAAGAAGTCAGAGGAGACCACTGCCAGCGCCCGCTTCACGCCGGTATGAAGCGCCTCCCGCACGCGATCACAAAGGGTGGCGTCGAGGTAGTAGATTCGGTCGACGAGTGCGGCACCCGGGATGTCTTCTTCAGCACCCTCGATGGGCCCGACCTCCCAGGAGGCGCGAGCCTGTCGAGGGCAACCCGAAGCCGGCCGAGAAGCGCCCCCTCTGCCATGAGGCTCTCCTGCAGCGCCTTGGTAGTGGTTTGGGTAGCGCGCAGCTCGGTCTCGAGGCCTAAAACACAAAACAAGAGTTAGACAAACCATACGGGAAGAAAAAATATCAAAATCTCTTTAAGGAACTCACCAGCACAGCGAGTCTCGAGGGCGCAGCAATCCCCAGCACGGCGTCGCGCTCCCCCCGAGCCTCGTCTCGCTTCCGCTGGGCCTCCTTGAAGGCCCGGGTCACCTCTGTCTTCTCACAGCGGAGGGTCTCAAGGGCGCCACCAGCCAAGATGATGGCCTGCTCCTTCTCTTGGAGGGTAGCCTTCATCGCCTCGAGCTGGGTTTCCAGGCTAGTGGCTTGGTTTTTCTCCTCCTAGGCCAAGGCGGAGAGGGTGTTACGCGCCGTGGAGACTTCAGCGAGATTGTCCTCGAGCGAGCGGATACGCTCCATGGAGCCTTGAGCCTCCCCCACAAGTAGCTTGACACGTTCCTGGGCTCGGATGCTCTCGCCCTTGGCCCTCTCTGTTTCGGCCTTGGCCGCGTCAGCTTCCTCCTTGGCATGCTTGAGCTCCTCCTTGAGTTGGGCGGCTTCCCCTCGAGTAGCCTCGGCGTCCTCCTTCGCCCGGGCGGCCACCTCTTTGGCTTTGGCGGCCTCCCCCCTGGTCTGCTTCACCTCCTCCTCGACCTCGGCCACTCTGCCCTGCGCAGATCAACCGGCTTCGAGTTGGTGAAGCACTTCCTCCTGGCTGTTGAGCGTGTCATGGAGAAGTATGACTTGGAGTGGGAACGCCTCCGCACCTCCTGGAGACAGGAAATCGAGGGTTAAGGCATTCCATATGAAAGAATTTGAAAAACTACATACGGTCTACACAGGGACTCACCACGAGATTCCGGTTGAGGCCTTCGGCGAGCTCGACGCCCAGCTTCAGCATGTGCTGCAGCCATGCCCGGGACTGCTCCGTGTCCTCCTAGCACCTAACTTCTGCCGGGTCGTCCACCTTGATCCCCGAAGCACTGGAGTCGTCGAGCTCCCGGAGTACGATGCGCTCCTTGCCCCAATGTGGGAGGACCGTCTTGACCTTGGTTCGCGCCAAGGACTTGATCTCTTCCACCACATCACGTGGGACGCCATAATGCTAGGCCAACTCCACCGGGGTGCTGAACTCCGACGCGGCGTCGGCATCCCTCAGCCCTGGGTCGGAAGTCGAACTCCTCGGTAGGCCAGAAGCCGCCGTCTTCTCCGGTTGCTCCATCGACGGTTGCGACGGCTGGCTCGACGCTTCTTTTGGTGCCTTCGGGGGCAGCGGAGGTGTCGAGGCCGTCGCTTCCCCCAATGCCACGTCCTGTGGCGCCAGTGGGTCCACCATCGATGCATTTTCCGGTGGGCTCGGTACCGAGGCCTCCTCCAATTGTACCCCCGGCAGCCGCGGGATGGTCGATGCCTTTGACGCCGTTTCTTGTTCGGCCAGCAGCTCGTCCAGAGTGATCACGGACACCCATTGCTTGGGCAGTCCCGAAGTCCCCTCTGTCTCCGACGTCTCGGGCGGCTGCTGCGCCGGCGGGTCCAGCGGCGCCATGTCCCCTGGCGTCGTCTGCTGCGCCTATTGATGCTAGGGCTGGGCCCCAGTTTTCTCCTCCTCTTCCCGCCGCTCCTGCGGCTCTTTCTCCCCCTCTCGCTGTGACCGCGGCAGCTCTGCTTCTTGCAGGGCCCCCTACTCCTACTTCCTCTAGGCCTTGAGCTCGCGTAGCCCCGCCGGCCGGGGTCTCCGCTCTCCCATCGAGGGGGGAAGGGCTGTGGTCTCCTCACCCTCGAGGTCGATGATGGCTACCTCCTCTCCTGACTCGTGGCCCTTGGGGGCTCCCGCCTTGGGTGCGGGGATCAAGGCCTCCGGTCGGCCAGGAGCGGAAGCTCCCGACGTCGGGGCTCCGCCCCCCAGGCGCCGAGCCAAGCTCGAGGATCATGGACGACGATGTCAAGGAGGCGCTCCCTTCCTCTTGTGTCCTCCCTGGCTCGGAGTCGTCGCCTGTCTCGGCCCCCGAGATGCTCGACCCTGCAGCAAGAGCGGAACCCGTCAGCCTACCGCGCACCATAGCTCCGAGGGCTGAGGACAACCACTTGGCTTCCCACAGAGCCAAGGGCCTCGACGTCGCACCTGTGACCGGGGTCTCCATCTTTGTAGCTACGTCCACCTTGAGCTGCTTAGCCGGTGCTTGGGCCTGGATGGGAAGCAGGACGGCAAAACGCTTATTAAACTGCACGAGGAGGATGCAACGAAAAAGAATTGAATCAACAACACTTACCCGAAGGGGATAGAGGCCTTTCGGGTCCCCCTCGAACTGCCAGCAGATCTCGAGACCCCTCCGATAGCCGAGCTCTTCCAGGGGCTGAGGCTGCTCGGGGCCATCGGTGGGGTTGCCGCGCCTCCCTGCTCTGACTGGGCCTCCTGAGCACGGCTCTACTCCGCCCGTGTCGACGACCGGGACCGGGTTTCCCGGCTCGAAATGGGTGGGGTGTCGCCTCGAGTACGACAGGAGGGGGGTGAACCCCCTCGAGTCGAGGCGTTGGCCCACCTTTTCCCACGCCGGCGCTCCGAGGCTGACGTTACCGGCTGGGGGTCGCGCTGCTCCACCGCCTCCTCCTGCACGAAGGGGCGGTGAGCATGGGAGGAACCCGACAAGATGAGCTCGAGATGCCCCGCCAACCCCTCGACGTCATCGCCGTCATCGTCAACATGATCTTCATCTCCCTCGGACGAGGGAGACTCCTCCTCCGGGAGCCCATCGCGCCTCTACTGAGCATGGCGCCTCGCAAGCCTTTCGCGCTCCCAGAGCTTCTTGGCCTTCTTCTTCTCCTCTTCGTCCTTACGCCACTTTTCTTGCTAGGCGTTGAAGCATCTTACCTGACGATCAGGAGCGTCCTCCCTTAGTGGGGGCCTTGATCTTCGGTAGTTGATTCTCCCCTACACGAAAATGTTTAGTCACAGGGACAAGAGAAGGGGGTGGAATGAAAATGCGAAAGGCACGGGTCGGGGCACTCACCGGGTCAGGGCACTCACCAAGTCGAGGCAGCCCTCCTTCGGCCACATGGGGAGGCGGTTGACGTCTTCTGCCCTGAACAAGCCCGCGACCATCCCCTTTACCCGCGCAACGACTTCCGCGGTGGATGGCTTCTCGTCGGACATCTGGCACCTCTCAAGAACCTCGGGCGCCGCTGAGGGGAGCATCTCGTCCAACCGCAGTGGGCGCTCCATCAGAGGGAGCACTCATCGACTGTGGAAGGCCGAGACCACCACACCTGCCGTCAGGCCTGCCTCTCGAAGGGCCTTCATCGCAGCGACGAGGGGACGAAGTCGACGCTGAAGATCTCCCATGACACCATGCGGCCAGTTGAATGGACGCTCGGTGATAAGCCACCTGGTGTACAGCGGGAGGTAGCCTCCGTCGTTGCGAAGGTAGAACCATTGCTCGTCCCACCAGGAATTGTTGGACATCAACCCGGTGGGGATATACTCTTGTGGCTCCTCCGACTTTCCTGTCTTCAACACGAAGTTGAGGCAGCCTGCTCTGATGACTCGCCTTATTCCTGGTGCCACCGGGAAGGCGAACCACTCCCTCTTGTAAAGATGGAGCCACAGCTCCCAATGTGGCGCCATCCCAATTTAGCCCTCGCAGACGGCCACGAAGATGGCGGCGTTGGAGATGGTGTTGGGGGAGAAATGTTGGAGCTCGACGCCGTAGAAGTTCATCAACCCTCGCATGAACTCGCTCGGGGGTACACCGAACCCATGCCGATGATATTTGAGGAAGCTCACCACATAGCCCTCCAGCGGGTTTGGCTCTTGGTGGTTCCTGGGCGGCGCAATCCACTCCAGCCGATTCGGATCGATGACGGGGCGGAGAAGTCCTTCTCCCACCAGCTCGTTCAGCCTTTGCCGCGTCATGGTCGACGGGCGCCAGGGTTCGGCGGGCTGGAGGACGGGGGCCATGGCAGCAACGGCAGCACGGATCCGCTCGGTGGACGCGGCGGCGGCAGCAACAACACGAATCTCCTCGGTGGACGGATGACCAGGAAGGTTCCCAATTGTGATTTCTTGCTCTAAGTTTCTCCCCTCACGCGTGCAGGAAAGCAGGAATTCAGGAGGATGGCAAAGGTGGGGGCGAACAGCGCCTGTCCCCCTCTGTTTTTATACCCGGGAAGAGCAACGGGCGGAGTCCGACGGCAGGGAAAAGGTAACTTCCCACAATTAATGCACTTACCTGACCGTTCCCCCCTCGATCCTCTATCGGATGCGTGCGTCACACCTCTAGCAAAGTGCCATTGCTCGGGCCCACCACGATCGCATCGCTAAGGCCTTCTCCTCAAAAGGCGTGTCCAACGATAAGAAAAGAGAGCCGTTACTCGCCAACGGAGATTTTTATGAATGGTAAAACGGGCTCTGGCCCCTCCTCAAAGTCTCAAGGGAGTGAGGGCCAACCCTTGAATGAGGGTTCAACGGTCGCCCTTGAGCACCAAAAAAATCGGGCTCCGGCCCTAAGCCTCGAGGGAGCGAAGGCTGGCCCCATGATCAAGGTTCGACAGTCGCCCTCGAGCAGCCGAGTCAGGGGTGACTAAGGGGGAGCCAACACGAGGCTTTGCTCGAGAATGAACTCTCAAGACCCCTTTGGACACATCCAACGCGAAATCCCCCCGAAGGGAGGCATCGAGCCACCGAGACCTATCGAATGGAATCGGTATCCGTGAGACCATGCGTTTTGCTCTAATGAGACCGCCTCCGGGCCACCAGCCGACCTCTATGGAATGAGGAATGGGCTCTCACTTGGATTTTCCTGTTACCAGCTCACTGAGAACTTCGCGGCTCGCCCTATCGAGGGTAGTCCGATGCTTCTCGCCTCACGTCCGATCGAAAGGACTCGTGCGATGAATGCCGAGGCCGGCAACGCCCCAGCCGCACGAGGCTCGGGAGCTCGACTGTGCTCGGCACCTCTCGACGAAAGAGGGTCGAAAATCCCTGGGGGCTCGGCGTCCCGACGCACCCCTTGATAAAGCGCTGTGACTCCAGTTCAGGCCTGTACCCGACTGGACAAGCACCCCTCGACCAAAGACAAATGAAGCCCTCATAGGAGTCTTCCGACTCCTACGAGGCCTCGGGGGCCTACCCCCATGGGGGTCGCTCGCGCGCCCCCACGGAAAGATCCGAATCACGTCCCGTTTCTGATTCTTGACCCCTGCCCGAGTGCCATCACTCGTGCAGGGGCTCGGGGGCTACTGTCGTTACCCAGGAAATGGGTACCCCGAACCCTTGGTTTACCAGACTAAACCCCACAAAATCCGTAACATGAACCCTCCAGTGACCTCCCACGTTAACGTTCAAAGGCCCATAGGCTAAGGCATATTGGGCTGACCCACGAACAGGCTACGATGGCCCAAAGCTAAAGCCTGCTCGAGGGGCTACCGCGCGGACTGGGACTGTACACTCGAGGGTAGAACTCGGGCGATCCCTCGAGGATGAAACTTCACCCGGCAAACGAGCCTGCCCTCGAGGACGGAACTTCATTTGCGCAAATGGGCAGTCCTCGAGGATGGTGCACCCCTCGGCTGCCGACTCTCCCGTACGGATCTGGGCGCATTTAATGCGTTTTACCTACCCCCGCCTAACCGTATGGCCACAGTTACGGTAACAGTTGTGGGTGTGGCGGTCAAATCTTTCTTTTACCGCCCATGCCCCAGAATCCCGCGGGTTGTACTTCGCTGTTTGCGCCATGGCGAGCACTGTGCCCTGTCCAACACCCCCTCGAGACGCATAAATCAGCACGTTCCTCGCATTTCCTGGGATTCGACCTTATCCGGTGAGGCTCAACCCTCTCGACTCGACCCCCTCGACTCAAGCCAGACCCTCAACTGCCACCCCTTGACTTCATCGGGGGAACCCTCGAGTGGGACTCCAATGACTCCGGGCTGCACTTCAACAACTCCCAACGCGACGGCTGCAGAACCTCCCATGCCGACGTACATTTCTACAGCAGCACCGATGTGATCGGCCTCAACGTCATACGTCACTAGCCATGTGAACTCTAAATATATGTACTCCTGTGCCCCTCCTTCACCTATAAAAGGAGGTGCCAGGACGTTAGCAAAGAGGGAGGGGGTGGAGAACAGACGAGAGGATCTAGAGCATAGAAACGTTAAGGCTTTAGATCACAAAACAATACCTTGAGACAGTGTAAAGTAGAGAGCAAGGCATCCGAACGCCCAAGCTCCAGCTCATGCTCCTCACACCTACTTGTATTTTCCCCTGTACTAGCACTTCGGTGCAAGATAACACGAACTATCCTCCCCCCACTGGATGTAGGGCCTTCTTTGCCCGACCCGGATAAATCGCCGTGTCCTTCTTGCATCACCCACCGGATTAAGGGAGCACGCAATTACGAATATTACTCGTTGGTGTTAACCCCTGCAGGGTCAAAACACCGACATAATCCAAACGAATTACTTCAGAGGAAAGCTCTGATTCCTTGAACCATTCATTGCTCATAACAGATATTAATTCTCCTGAGGTTCTTCCAAAGGGAATATCCTCAAAGGTATTTGAAAGCTCCTTATGAAATTTCCTATTCTGTGGTTTCCTCATAGAATGGTAATTCATAACGTTTCCAAAATCAGAAAAGAGATCAAGTTCTATTTCCAACATAAATTTTGGAAATGGAATTTCTTCCCTTTCTTGCTCAAGACATTGGCTAGCTGAAGTAAATGATATATCTAGCAGAGAACTGGCTTCAACTACTTGAGATTCTGGCTCTACTTCTAGAGAATAATCTAATTCAGTGGAAAGAATTTGATCGAGGATTAATCTTGCTTTCTCAGAGGAGACATGCAAGAAAGATCCTCCAGAAGTTGTGTTGAGTCTTTTTGCTATCTCTACACTGACCTTTGTAAAAGTGCTGTAAAAGAATAGGGTCTGGTAGATTAAGGTCCAGGCCTGATGCTAAGAGTGTAGTGAAATAATTCCAGGATGAGGCCTGAGATTCTTCAGGTTCTTTCTTGATAGTCAGAACCTTGACTCTAAGGTCAACAATTTGGGAGATGGGATAGAAATCTAAGCAAAAGTTGGAACGTAAGGATCTCCAATATCCTTGTTGCTTACCTACAGCTCTATCATACAATTGTCTAGCTTTTTCCTTTAATGAGAAAAGAAATAGCTTCTGTTAGCGGTCCTTAGCAACTAAATACCAACATTATTTTAATACTAAAATAAATAGAAGGTAGGGCTTTAATCTAATCTTTCCATTTATGTGACATACAGGTCTGACACGTGGAAATGCACAAAATTCACATGAAAGCACACTTCAAGATAACGTATTCAGAAAAGGCGCAAACCAAGGAAAATGAGAAAACCCACCTCAGCATAGAACTGGACCCATTCATAGCCACGGGAGGGGGGTCCAGGCCCAGGGAGCAATCGACCACCCAAAGGCGGTGGCCAGCGGGCCCAGCCAGGGGGCCGGCCACCCCCGGGACCGGACACCCCTTTGGTGGGGCCTCCCGGGCCCAACCTTCTCAGGCGGTGCTTGGGTCGGTTCCCTCAAGGCGGTTTCACCTCCTTCCAATTGAGGAGACACCCGAACCATCCTACTTGAGCTATAAAAGAAGGGCTCCTTCACCATTCAAGACACACACCAACATTTAGAGCACCACACCTCACATTTCCTATTTGTTCTCTCTAGTTTTAGTTTAGTAGTAGAGTAGGGCAAGCCTATCAAGGAGAGCTTGTCTCCTTGGAGGAATCAAGTTCTTCTTGGTATGAATATAATTTAGTTCTCCTCTATGAGCAAGTTCTTATCTTATATATATAGCAATGCATGTGAATTAGAGTATAGTCTTGTTCATATTATGTTCATAACATATAAACTAGCCTATAGTCTATGTGTTATGTTCTTGATATGTTCATCAAAGTTCTTCATCGCTCATCGAATTAGAATGAATGGAGAAAGAACTAAGGATGGGATAATGGTTCATTGTGCCGTCATGGTTGCTCCTAGCCGAGCCTGTCAATCCAAAGGGTTGGGGTCCTGGGAGGTTAGGAGTTGTTTCCAATTACACGGGTGTGGTGCCCGGGTATGCGGAGATCAGCGGATATGTCGATACCCCACGGGTAGAGGGGTAGGTGGGCAGGTGGTGAAAGCCCTGTCCATCCCAAGCACTCCCCCATGTTCGGGTATTGAGTAGGAGTTCGTAAAGTCTCTATCAGCTAGCAGACCAGCTGCGGGGATCTACGACCAATTCCTGCTCACATAGTTGATTCTTTTATTCTTTAGTTATCTTTTATCCTTGAGGTTGCTCCGATGTGTGAGTCCACTATCTTATGAACCTGATCTTACCCCTGTTTATGCTATGTCTACCTATGCATTCAATAAGTAATCATGTTTATACCAAAGCTAGATGCATTCATCATGCCCTCCTATGGGAAATTATAAATACGACACCCATGAATACTCACGGGTTGAAATGCTACAAGGATAGTTCTGTGCGCTTGCAGATTTAATCTTATTTCTACTGAGCTATCGATTGGCATACCTAAGTACCATTGTTAAGGATTGTAATTCTTGTTGCACCCCATGGTGCTGTGCTACAGTTTTGCATATCGTAAGTAATGACGGTTAGAAAGGCCAATCCGGCACTTCTGACTGTTATTACCAGACTGCATTACCTAGGCCGGCGCCATTAAGGGCCAAGGGTTACCTTTCTGATGTAATAGTGGTTAGAGATGCCAACAAGCATTTCTGGCGTTGTTGCCGGGGATGGACTTTTAGTCTATCTTTTGTAACAACATTAAGAAGTGTCAACAAGCATTTCTAGCTATCGGGTACCTGAATAAGGGGTACCCTTAACCCTTGACTATGCAACTCAATCCCTGCATTAACAAACCCAAAAACCACCATTATTATCCCCCAGCCCAAAAGTACATAAGATACCCGATCCAAGTATCAAACGACGCTAGGCCAGCCCACCAATGGTTCTCAATGAACCAGGCTACTGTTCACTCGACGGGACCCTCTCAACTCGAGGCTATCCACTCGAGGGAACGGCCACCCCCTTGAGTGACGGAACGCCCCCGTGCGAACGATCAACCATCAAATATCACGCACCCCCTCGATCCGCCTACTTTCCGTACGATTTCCCTGGCATTTAATGTATTTCACCTGCTCCCACCTAACCTCGTGGCTACAGCCGTGGTAACAGTGGATAGTATCCCGGTCAAATCCTCCTTTTACTGCCCATACCTAAGAAACCAGCGGATCGTACTGTACTGTATCACCATACCGCGCACTGTGCCCCGTTCGGCGCCCCCTCGAGACGCATTCATCAACACAAATGCCGTATTTCTCGGGGCTTGGTCTTATCCATTTGGGTCTCAACCTCCTCGACTACATTCGGCCCCCTCGACCACCCCCTCGAGCAAGACTTCAATGCCGTCGGTCAGTACTCCAACCACTCCCGACGTGACGGCTACAGGGATCTGCACGCCCACGCATGGGCACCGGCCTTTCACCGGACATCTACGATGTCATCACACGCACGGGAAGGATGGCCGTCGTCTCCAAGCACATCGCTACAGGGTGAGTCACGCCCGATCTACGCCTCTACAGCAACGGCGACTTGATTGGCATCTCCTTCGACGTCAGAGCCTACGCCAGCCCTACAAGCATCGATTCTAGGGTTACACTGTGCACCCGAGCCCCTCCTTGGCCTATAAAGGTAGGCGCCAGGCTAGCATAGAAGGGGGAACTAGACCAAAAAATAGAGAAAAGCCAGAGCCCACAACACCCAAGTCCTAGCCAACCTCACTCACTCGCTTGTATTCTCCCCTGTACAAGCACTTCGGTGCAAGATAATACAAACTCTCCCCCCCCGCTGGACGTAGGGCCTTCTATTGCCCGAACCAGGATAAACCTTGTGTATTCTTCTTGCATCACTGTCAAGATTAGGGAGCACACAGTGGAAATTCACTCGTTGGTGCTTGGCCCTTGGGGTCAAAACACCGACACTAGCACCGTTGCCGGGGAGGGCAAAAGAAAAATGCAAACATCTAGCATTGGCATAAACATTGATTACAAAATAAGCATTGGTAGCCATAGTTTAAGCAGGCTAACTTTGCTGTTTTCTTCCTCTTTTTATTGGAATGAAAACAGGATAGTGTATGAGCAGTTTCCACCTGCCGGATAACTTCGTCAGCAATCCAGAAGCACTCCTAAGGAAGAGAAGGACCCGTACCATCTCTTCTTTTGCTATTCCACTGGTAGACGAACGGGTCACTTCCGCACCATCCGCTACTACCTCCATGGCCAAGTCACACTCCGCGAGTACTCCACCCCCGCTATTGCCAATGTGCCCGTTGGGCTCGCTGTCAATGTCAGGAATGCAAACTTTGAAATCTGCACTGGCGTACTCACAATGGTGCAGGCAACCAATTCTATGGTTTGCCAAGTGAGGACACAAACGCACACCTACAAAACTTCCTTGAGCTGTGCGAAACAATCATCATCAAATATGTCACACAAGATAGCATCAGGCTCCGCTTGTTTCCCTTCTCCCTCTCGGGGAAGGCAAAGCTATGGTTCTACCAGAGCAAGGAAGTAGTCAACACGTGGGACAAATGTTCTATGGCATTCCTCGCGATGTTCTTCCCGATGAGCAAAACAAATGCTCTACGGGGGAAATATCAAACTTCCAGTAGACTTCACTCGAGTTCATTCCTGAGGCTTAGCAAAGGCTCCAGGAGTACATCCGGGCCTGTCCCCATCATGTGATGGAAGACTAGCTCGTGCTTCAGAATTTCTACGAGGGCCTCACAGCCATGTCTAAAGGGCATGTAGATGCCGCTGCTGGAGGCGCATTCCACTTCCTCACCATTGAGAATGCCACGACATTGATTGAGAAGATGGTGGCTAACCAGAGTTGGGGAGAGGGACGTAAATCACAAAAAGACATGCACACCATGAAGGATACAGATCTGATTGCCACAAAAATAGACTTATTAATGAAGAAACTGGAGGGACGTGCCATTGATCCTACCACCGGCACCGTCCAAGCCATAGACTCACACATGACGTGTGAGAACTGTGGAGATGTTGGCCATTCAGGGAGAAACTATCCCGAAACCCAGGAAGAAGCATCATATGTCAACAACAGGTTTTGCCAGCATCAGCAAGGTAATGGGTGGACCCATAGGGTCACACGCTTAAGGGGCTGGAAGCCTAATTTGGGTTGGACCCGAATTAGATAAGGCTTAGGGTTACTAATGGGCCTCTAACTTGTGAGCTCATTGGGGACACCTATATAAGCAAGGGGAAGGGGTGTGGCCAGGGGGTTACACACCTGGAACAGCCGCTGTCGCCCTCCCCAGCTCACGCCTTCTGCTCCTCACGGACCTAGCAGTCCAGAGGCACATCGCTTCTTCCCTGCACGTGTGGGATTCCTCGGAGGTGCTACATCTGGAGCACTGGGATGAACCACATGAGGGGGTTGATGTGACGGACGACCACGGAACTGTACTGCCTGCTGCGATGCGTATGACTACATCGAGTTGTCTTTCGCTGCACCTGCGCGTCTAGTGGTAATCCCGTAACCTATAACTAGCAGTAGATCTTGGTTTATGAGGTAGAAAAGTTTTGTTTTCTGGCTAGCGTAGCACCCTCATAACCCTACAGTCTTAGGACAGGCCAAGATTAATGAAAACCTTACCAAAATGCTCTCTTTCAATGATAAAATGTTTAAAAACATAAATGCTAAGCTTGATGGCCTGTCCTCATCTGTTAAAGATCAAATAAGTTTTAATAAAAAGATAGAGGCTTAGATAGCTCAGCTTTCTTCTGCTGCTAAGTCTGCCTTACATTCTGATAACTCTGTTGAAAATGTAAATTCGGTGACCACAGGAAGGGGTAAGTCTACTCGTGATCCACTCTATCCTAACCACAAGATAGGGAAGTCATCAAGATAGCAGGAAGAAGTGCCGGTCGAGTCGGCAGAACCGCATGAAGAAACTAAGGAAGACGAGCCAACACCAGAAGACTACGTGGACACCACGATGCTGCCTTTCCCTACAAGGATAAGGAGGAAGAAGAAGGCCAGAGACGAACAATTCCTCCAATTCCTCCAACCGACAGGGATTGCACAAGATATCCCTGTGAAGATCAGAGATTATTACTGAAGGGTTAGCTACGCTAGCCAGAAAACAAAACTTTTCGACTCATAAACGAGGATCTACTGCTAGTTACAGGTTACAGGATTACCCCTAGACGCGTAGGTGCAGCGGAAGATGACTCGATGTAGTTGTACGCGTCACAGCAGGCAGAGCAGTTGCATGGTCGTCCGTCACCTCAATCCTCTCGCGCGGTTCATCCCAGTGCTCCAGATGCAGCACCTCCGAGGAATCCCACACGTGTAGGGAAGAAGCGATGTGCCTCCAGACTGCTAGGTCCACGAGGAGCAGAAGGCGCGAGTGTGGGGAGGGCGACGACGGCTACCAAAGGTGTGTTTTTTACCTTGACCGCACCCCTACCCCTTGCTTATATAGGCGTCCCCAATGAGCTCATGAGTTGGAGGCCCATTAGTAACCCTAAGCCTTGTCTAATTTGGGTCCAACCCAAATTAGGCTTCCAGCCCCTAAAGCGTGTGACCCTATGGGTTGACGCACACATTGACATGGGCCGAGTACTCCTACTCGCCCAATAGTTGATAGCGACCTCTAGCATGGTGTGACAACTCCTATGTGCACGCAAAGATCATATCAGATGAACCACTACAACCATATACATGTTATTCTCTTTGCCACTCGATATATGGTTCAACTCATGGGTTAACACTTAACCCGAGCACGGCCATGCATTTGTTGATCCAATCACTTGAGTGATCTAGTGATATCTCTCTCGCGTAGAGAGGGGCAATTTCCATCTTGATTGTCTATGTCTCAAAGCATGGTTCCCGACCACCCGAAGACCACCTTTATAACTACCCAGTTACGGAGCATCATTTGATAGTCCCTAAGTAGGCCGTTTCACATCTTGAGTACATACCACAATCTTAGGTCTAAGGACATAACATGCATGACATGAATAGAGACTTTCTCATGTCGGGTCAGTCTAGCCAACATGTTTCACATGTGCCCACATTATTAGTTTGACATCTCCATGTCCATGACTTGTGAAACATAGCCATCAACTAATACATGTGCTGGTCTAATATTCAAGTGTGTTCTCACAAGAACGCCGATGAGGGACAATTTTAGAATAACCATTCAAGTAATTGAGTTCCACAAACAATTCACACAATCGCCAATCAATACAAGTTGTTTATAATGGATATTCAATGAACACTTTATTAATCATGGATACAATCGGAATATCATCATCTACATGATTAGCTCTAGGGCATATTTCCAACAGTCTCCCACTTGCACTAGAGTTAATCTCTTAGATGTCTAATCCCATAGACCTCATGTGCGCCTCATGCTTAGGCTGTGGAAGACCCTTTGTCAAAGGATCTGCTATATTTAAATCCGTATGTATTTTGCACAATTTGATATCATCTCGTTTCACAAAGTCTCGAATGAGATGAAACTTCCAGAGTACATGTTTGTTCTTCTGGTGATCCCTAGGCTGCTTAGCCTGTGCAATCGCCCCATTGTTATCACAATGTAAATTCAATGGGTCCGACGCATTCGGAAACACACCAAGCTCAATGAGGAACCTCCTCAACCAAACACCTTCCTTTGCAGTGCCAGAAGCTGCAATGTACTCGGCTTCTGCTGTAGAATTAGACATCGTCTCCTGCTTGGAACTTTTTTAGCTAACTGCACCACCATTTATTGTGAACACAAAACCTAATTGAGATAGTGAATCATCCCCGTCGGTTTGGAAGCTAGCATCGGTGTAATCGTTTAAAACGAGCTCCTCCTCACCTCCATAGATTAGGAACACATCCTTTGTCCTTCGTAAGTACTTTAGGATGTTCTTAACAAGCGTCCAGTGAGGTTCACTCGGATTAGCTTGGTACCTGCTTGCAACACTTAGAGCATATGAGACATCAGGGCGAGTACATATCATGGCATGCATGATGGAACCAATGGCTGAAGCATATGGAACCTTACTCATGCGGTTGCGCTCTTCATCTGATGAAGGACACTGCTTGTCACTAAAGCGCATACCATATGACATAGGCAAGAACCCTTTCTTGGACTGTTCCATGTTGTACCGTTACAACACCTTGTTAATGTTCGTGTCTTGGCTTAATCCTATTAGCCTTCTTGACCTATCTCTATAGATCTTAATTCCTAAGATGTATGCTGCTTCACCTAAATCCTTCATAGAAAAACTATTATTCAGTGAAGTCTTTATAGATTGCAACATAGGAATATCATTCTCAATCAATAGTATGTCATCCACATACAAGATCAGAAACACAATAGCGCTCCCACTTACCTTCTGGTAAACACAAGGTTCTTCTTCATTCTGATGGAAGCCAAACCCTTTGACTACCTCATCAAAATGAATATTCCAACTCCGAAATGTTTTCTTTAACCCACAAATAGATTTCTTAATCTTGCATATCTTTCTAGCATTATTAGGATCAACAAAACCTTCGGGCTATATCATATACACGTCCTCTTCTAAATACCCATTTAGAGAGGCTGTTTTAACATCCATCTGCCATATCTCATAATTGAAATATGCAGCAATTACTAGAATGATCTGAATAGATTTAAGCATCGCTACCAGCGAGAATGTCTCATCGTAGTCAATTCCTTGAACTTGCCAAAAACCTTTTGCGACAAGTCGAGCTTTATAGATGTGAACATTTCCGTCCATATCCTTCTTCTTCTTAAAGATCCATTTGCTCTCTATGGGTCTAACCCCATCAGGCGGGTCAACCAAGTTCCAAACTTAATTGTCTCCCATGGAATCTATCTAGGATCTCATGGCACTTTGCCATTTCTCAGAATCTGGATCCATCATAGCTTCTGCATAATCCGTAGGTTTGTCATCGTCTAACAATAACAAATCCCTAAGCAATGCATGAAGTCTTGCTGATCTTCATGGTTGTGGTGGTGTCTCCACTGCCATGGGTGTCTCAACTTGCTCTGCTACATTAGCATCACTTGTAGAGTCAGTCCCTACTGGCTCATCTTGAACTTCTTCAAGATACACCTTTTGTCCATTATTTTCTCTTTTGAGAAACTCTTTCTCTAAGAAAACACTATTGCGAGTAACAAACACTTGGCCTTGTGACTGGTTATAGATATAATACCCTAAAGTTTCCTTCGGATATCCCACAAAAAAGCACTTGTCCGATTTAGGTGTTAGTTTATATGATATAAGTCGTCTAACATAAACTTCACAACCCCAAATTTTAGATAAGACAAACTGGGACTCTTACCAGTCCACATCTCATACGGTGTCTTAACTATGGACTTAGATGGTACCCTATTCAATGTGAAAGCGGCTGTTTCTAGAGCATATCCCCAAAATGATAAAGGTAGGTCTGACTAGCTCATCATAGACCGAACCATGTCCAACAAGGTCTGATTATGTCACTCAGACACACCATTTCTCTGAGGCATTCTGGGTGGTGTAAGCTGTGGAACAATTCTGAAACTCTTAAGATGATTGCTAAACTCGTGACTTAGACATTCGCCTCCATGATCAGATCACAAGGCCTTGATCTTCTTGCCACGTTGATTCTCTACTTCATTCTGAAATTCTTTGAACTTTTCAAATGTTACAGACTTATGCTTCATTAGGAAGACATCCATATCTACTAAAGTCATCAGTAAAAGTTATGAAGTATTGAAATCCACCTCTAGCTGTCGTGCTCATTGGTCCACATACATCAGTATGTACAAGTTCCAACAAGTCAGATGCCCTCTCAGGAAATCCTTTGAATGGCACCTTGGTCATCTTGCCTAGCAAGCAAGCCTCACATGTCTCGTATGATTCAAAATCAAATGAAGTTAGAAGACCATCATCATGGAGCCTCTTCATGCGATTCTCACTTATATGACCCAAACGACAATGCCACATATAGGTAGCACTTAACTCATTAACCCGAGGCCGTTTAGCACTAACATTATAGACATGTGCATCATCAAGATTTAAAATAAATAACCCATTCACAATGGATGCAAAAGCCACAAACACATCATTCTTTGAGATCACACAACCATTGTCTTTACTCGCAAATGAATAACCATCCTTCATCAAGCATGAAGGTGACACAATGTTTCGACTTAAACTAGGAACAAAATAACAATTATTCAATTCCAAAATAAATCCTGACGGCAAGGGAAGTTGCATCGTCCTGACGTTCAATGCAGCAACTCTTGCATTATTGCCCACGTGGAAATCAACTTCTCCTTTCTCCACGCTTCTACTTCTTATCATTCCCTGCATTGTATTGCAAATATGAGCAACTGATCCGGTATCAAATACCCAAGAATTGATATAAGAGTTAGCGAGGAAAATGTCTGTAACATGAACAACAAGAGTACAAGCAGTAGCAGTACCTTTACCGCCGCCATCCTTCTCTAAGGATGCCAAGTACTCCTTGCAGTTCCTTTGACCTTTTCCCTTACAATAAAAGCAATCTGAATTTGCACACGGTCCAGCCTTGGTAGCAGATGAGTTTGGCTTAGAGATTTCATCTTTATCCTTTCCCTTCTTCTTCCTCCAAGAATTGCCCTTCCTCTTAAAACGAGGTCAGTTCTAGATCGCCAACACTTGGCTACTACCGGCACCTTTCTTGATATCGGCCTCTGCTATTTTCAGCATGCCACACAGCTTATTCAAGCCCCTCTCCGCTCCATGCATATGGTAGTTCGAGATGAAGTTTCCATAGCTGGCCGGAAGCGATGCAAGAATGAAATCAGTAGCCAACTCTTGGCCAATTGGGAAGCCTAGCTTCTCTAACCTCTGAGTGTAACCAACCATCTTGATTACATGTGGACCAACAGCTACGCCCTCTGCTAGCTTGGTTTCTGCAAGCACCTTAGAGACATTAAACCTTTTAGTCCGCGCTTGAGTTTGGAACATATCTTCAAGCGCCACGATCATATCGTTAGCTGAATGATTGTTGTCGAACTGCATCTGTAGATCAGGTTCCATACAAGCAAGCATGAGGCAACTCACTTCAACATCCGCATCACATGCTTTCTTGTAAGCGTTTTTCTCAGTAGCAGTTGCATTTTCATTAGGCTCATCTAGTAATGGGGTGTCTAAAATTTCTTCCTTTTTCTCAGCCCTGAGAACAATTCTCAGGTTGCGGATCCAATCAGCGTAATTTATTTCATTCAACTTATCTTTCTCAAGAATTGTACGCAAAGAAAATGGTTGATTGCGAGCGGCCATCTACAACAAAAGTAACGCAAAATACTAAGACAATGTATCCATGAAAGAGTAAATTATATCAAAATAAAATCTACTCCCACTAAAATCAATATCCCTCAATTGATACTTAGTGATTCATGACCCACAACTAACAAGTCAACTAGTGAGCTTTAGCATCACCGCTAGAAGACATGGTAGATCGGTAAGCAACACTTTGCTAATCATATCACATGTGACTCTTGTTGTTGGGCAGCATCTCTATGCTACGCTCAACCTACCCATGCTCCAAGGTCCCTAACCATTAGGATGACCTTATTTAAGTAACCAAACCTTCTTGCAGTAAGTATCCAATATGAACCTGCCTAGTCGAGGAATACCAGTGGCACCCTAATTTTATAGACCCACCACTGATTGTACAAGACTTATGACAGTGCAAGGTTTGGGGAAGCATTTAACTTAAACATTGCTGAGGGATCGTTCTACTTCACTACCGCACTCATTAGACAAAAACATAATAGCATGTGAAAGTAGAACATAGTAAGAATAGCATAACACAGACATGACTTGGTATAGCCCATTATTCCTTTGGGGATCTCCAACTCCTTCAATCTGTGCATCATGGCAATTAGCTACTACTAGCGCAAGTAAAATGAAATTACATAGTCACAGATAGATCATAACAGATTGGCACACAGGACATTACATTAATTTTGATAATATGTATGTGGCTCCTACCCATATTGTCCTCATGACATGCAAGCCATGAATTAAATACATACATGCATCACATACACATATGGGCTATACCAGTCATCAATACCTATAAAACAGAGTTATCCGAATCTGATATCTAATCTTGCAACACAGAAAACTCTATTTTCCAAAACCTATTTTCTAGATGTAAAATTTCATTCTCTATGATTTTTGTTTAGAGTTCATCTCAATCCGAGTTATGGTTCAAAAGTTACGGCTGTTTTATTGAACATCACTTTTCTTGGTAAACCGGCGCCCGACAGTAAATTCCTTCTACCACCGCCGCACATCATATGCGCTTGGCACTTGACCTAGGGTTCAATTCGATCAATATAATTGATCTCTAACTCGCCATGACTAGATTTACATGAATCACTTAACTCAGATGGCGAAATTCTGACCGGTACGATTAGATCATTTCAAGACCAACACGGCAAGATGACGAACCAAGGTTAGAGACTCATCTGCAACCACGCATATCATCATATGTACAAAACCGAACCTATAACAAGGCAGTAATGGCTCTAATACGACTGTAGGGTTATGAGGGTGCTACGCTAGCCAGAAGACAAATTTTTTGACCTCATAAACCAGGATCTACTGGTAGTTACAGGTTACGGGATTACCACTAGACGCGCAGGTGCAGTGGAAGATGACTCGATGTAGTCGCACGCGTTACAGCAGGTAGTGCAGTTGCATGGTCATCCGGCACCTCAATCCCCTCGTGGTTCATCCCAGTGCTCCAGATGTAGCACCTCCGAGGAATCCCACACGTGCAGGGAAGAAACGATGCGCCTTCGGACTGCTAGGTCCGCGAGGAGCAGAAGGCGTGAGCATGGGGAGGGCGACGACGGCTGCCAAAGGCGTGTGTTGTCACCTTGACCATGTCCCTAACCCTTGCTTATATAGGCGTCCCCAATGAGCTCACAAGTTGGAGGCCATTAGTAACCCTAAGCCTTGTCTAATTCGGGTCCAACCCGAATTAGGCTTCCAGCCCTTTAAGCGTGCGACCCTATGGGTTCATGCACACATTGACATGGGCTGAGTACTCCTACTCGCCCAATAGTTGACAGCGGCCTCTAACAAGGCATGACAACTCCTATGTGCACGTGAAGATCATATCAGATGAACCACTACGACCACATACAAGTTATTCCCTTTGCCACTCGATATATGGTTCAACTCGTGGGTTAACACTTAACCCAAGCACGGCCATGCATTTGTTAGTCCAATCACTTGAGTGATCCAGTGATATCTCTCTCGCATAGAGAGGGGCAAATTCCATCTTGATTGTCTATGTCTCAAAGCATGCTTCCCGACCACTCGAAGACCACCTTTATAACTACCCAGTTACGGAGCTACGTTTGATAGTCCCTAAGTAGGCCGTTTCATATCTTGAGTACATACCACAATTTTAGGTCTAAGGACATAACGTACATGACATGAATAGAGACTTTTTGTCAGGTCAGTCCAGCCTACATGTTTCACATGTGCCCACATTATTAGTTTGACATCTCTATGTCCATGACTTGTGAAACATAGCCATCAACTAATACATGTGCTGGTCTAATATTCAAGTGTGTTCTCACAAGAACGCTGACCAGGGACAACTTTAGAATAACCATTCAAGTAATTGAGTTCCACAAACAATTCACACAATCACCAATCAATACAAGTTGTCTATTATGGATATTCAATGAACACTTTATTAATCATGGATATAATCGAATATCATCATCTACATGATTAGCTCTAGGGCATGTTCCCAACAAGCAGACCGTCTTTCTCCCCGGCAATAGTGCCAAAAATGCTTGTTGATATTGGTTATGCACTCGAAAGATAAGAATCCGCAAGAGCGCGGATATCGGTGAGCACTTCACCCGGGAGATAAATACAGAGTATCGTATTTGTTTATCCGCAAGGAGAAAATGTGCTATAGACTAACCTGGTCTAACTACTACCCCTGGGCTGCAAGATAAGATAGCGAGAATTAAGCGATGTAGAGAGAACTACTTCGTCAGTCTTCCTCCAACCTATGGTAAACTGTGCAATTATTGTTCAAAGGGGGGTACCTAGGGAAAAGAGACACCTCAGAGAATTCTTAACCCCGGCACACTAATTCCTACCAAACCTCCTGATGGGACGTGGATTACGGAGACAACAAGGGAACTATCACTTTCCCCCACTGCTACCATGAATCCGGCCAGATAGGGAGTATCTATGAGTATTCCTCTCCCAAGCATCATTCTTACACTATGAACGATTACTCTATTCCCTACATGAAGCAAATAAAGTAAACTCGTAAATCAAAGAACAATAAGATGAATGAACTTACTAGTATTAGAAGTCGAATTGTCGAATGATCCTAGAACCAAGCCTCGAGTTAGGAGAATTGATCCCGTAGGTACAACTAGAGATGAGACACTGATAGGCTAGGCTTCCTCCAATTCTACCTCCACCCTATACTCTCTCAATCTCTCGTTGCTAATACCCTAGAGAGAAGGATCCATTCAAGGGACCCCTCCCTGGCTAGTTCTCTCTGGAAAATATGAATTTGGGTTTCTAAACTCTTTCATCCAGGGGCTAGGGGCCTTGTTTATATAGCCCTCTAGGATGCACCATAGCCCTCAGATCAAATTGACCTAAATCGACGGCTAATATTCATCCTCAAAGTCGGTGAAGGTAGGATCCGCGAGGTTGAACCTCATTTGTCGAGGGGGCTGGGCGGCCGCCCACGTGGCTCGGGCGGCCACCCACTGCTGGCTGCTAGGTGGGCCCTGCTCCACAGGGGTGCCTCCTTGAGTCCTCTAGAATGTTCTTGAGTTGCTGGACATGGTATTCTCTCTATGTAAATCTAACATGTGCACCTCTTTTGATTCTTTTCTGATAACCCCCTACAGAAATAGACAATCACCAAAACTCATGGAATTCTGTTAGTGATAACCCTATATCTACCAGTGTTTGAATAACGGTCCATTTTCCTATGTAGTTGATAGTTAAAAGTATGAGTTATCTACCGTCAACACGCATGTAGTGCTGTACATACCGTCCGACTACTTCTCTACCACAACTGTACTTCATCTGGCTTCTTCTGCCTCCCTCACCAAACAAAACCCGCCATGGCTGAGAGCCCAATTGAGTGGCTAAGTTCCCCATCATTACACAATGGGCACTCCTCCCACCACGAGGCGGACAACAATGACATGGACAACAGCGATGACGAGGAGGAAAGTGGCAGCGACATTGGCGGTGGCGGAGACAATGGCGGCGGCGACAATGGAGGAGGCAGCGGCGGCAATGTTGGCGGCAATGGCGATTATGGCGGCGAAGGCCCCGGCATCGCCTACAGCGATCCCAGGGCCTACGAGTGCTGGAGTTCCTCCAACAGCAGCACGGACACTGACAATGGTGGTGGGCGCCAGCAAATCCATCAGCGACAACAACATCGCTGACCAGCCTCCTCGCAAGCATGGGAGGGAAGGATGATGCTCTACGAGATGGATCATTTTTGTTTTCAGAATTATATTTTTAGTAGTTTCAAATTTAATTGTAGTAGTTGTCATGTGTTCGTCCTAAATGTAATTTATATTTGAATCAATGTTCAAGTTTGTGTGCAAGTCTTTGAATCATAGCAGTTATGTTTGTGTGGAATACTTTGCGTCTAAATTTTTGTTGGAGAATTCCTTGGTTATGTGCACCACTAATCATCGGATAGTAAAGGATATTGGCCTCCTCATTTGTCATTAAGGTAGATTAATTAGTAAGGGACCTTGCATCATTGTCTGGTAATCCAATCTACAAGCTTTTGCAAGATCAGAGAAAGATGCTTCCAATCTCCCGGTGTTGGTCATCCAAATAAGCTTCTTCTCCTCTTGCCTAGCTTCTAGTGTGGCATAGAACTGTCTGATTACCATCTCATTCTAGTTTTGCCTCATTGTTGATGGTCATTAACTACTATTTTTACCATCAACATTTCATTAAATACTTGGCAATATAACCCGACAATGTCTAAAATTGCTTTGAATTTTACCTAGTTCCACTTGTACTTGGAATTTATATTTATATGCAGGAAAGGTATAAAAAATAAGTGCAAATGGACCAAAAGGGGGCAATGGAACGTGACAGGGCAGCAGCCGGACCAAGTGCCAGGGCACCCACCCTGGAACCAGGGCGTCCACCCTAGAACCAGGGCGCCCACCCTGACCAAGGCGGCCACCCTGAGCCTAGGGCGCCCACCTTGGCCGTGCCAGCTCTCGGACTCAGACACATCACTGATCCATGACAACACCTTCCCACATCTCCCAACCATCAAATCCAAGTTGGTTTGATCTAAGGGCTCCCGAGTTTGGTCACTTGGATCCATGGGCCCATTGTCATGCACTCAAGTGGTGACGTTGGTTGGAACCGACTCCAAACCAACTCAACCAGCATTCAACTAACCTGAGGGGATGAGCCACGGTCATTTGATCATGAGGCAGTGCTAGGTGGATAGCGCCCACCTTGGCCAGGGCGCCCACCTTAGCGGTGCTGGAAAACTGACTTCCCCTTTGGCCTACAAGTACCCCATGGTGCCCCCATCACTATATAAGGAGCACCTCGGCCATTGAAGCAAGCATCCATCAATTTCTACCATCACTACATCATTGCAAGCATTAGAAGACAATAGGAAGCTCTAGTGCTTAGTGCTCTCTCGCTCTAGCTCTAGCTCTAGCTCTAGTTTAGCAGGAGTAGCCGCTGCTAGGAAGAGGAGAGGAGTCGGGTGGAGTTTCTGCCTTGGAGTCTGGAAGAGTCTTCCTGAGTCTTCGAGTTTGATATACTTCTTTGCAATCATACATTATCTACTTAATACAAGTACTTTATTTCAAGTATTTCATTAAGTATTTACTTATGCCTTTACATTCAAGTCTTACTTTCCTGCTATTTATTAGTAGTAAGGTTAAGCTTTGATTATAGGCATAGGTTTACCAAGTTATCTTAGTGATAGTTATATTTATCTAGTATTGTCCTGTCGTCTGGTGAAGGTGTCTCTGCTTCGAGCTCAAGTAGAGATAGTAAGTGTTGGGGAACAACTTTGACATACAAACTTCCATCACAAACTTTGGAGTCGAAAACAAACTCTTCGTTATATATATTTGAGACAACTCAATATTCGGCGAAGATGACGTGGACACTTCGCTGTGATTATTTCAAACTTCACACATATGTTTTCACATGTTTTAGGTTATCTGGTGAAGATAACTTCACTAAACTCCTGTTGACCAGCGAAGCTGACGAAGTGGCTTCACAAGAAGAATGAACGAGGTTTGTCAGCTAAGTCAAGAAATCATGATCAAATCCAAAGTTGCTTAAGAAGACAAATGGAAAGGGGTGAAGGGTGTTTCACCACTTCGCCGATGTGCTTTCTAGATAAATGTAAAGGAGGTGCCATGACTAGTTCTGTAAGATTCCTTAAATGGCGAAGCCAGGGGGTCTATAAATACCCCCTGGGATGTAAACTTTTGGGACAGAATGAAGTTCAATTGCAACCAATATATTGTTTTCACCTTACTTACCTGTGTGTGATCTTATCGCCCAACATCTGGTGTCGTTCATTTGTGTGATCGAAGACACTCATGATGGAAAGACTAGTAAAGGACAGCTACGGCCGACAAAAACGCTGTACAAGATCCAACGATAGAAGATGCAACAGAAACTGAAACCAGTTGTGTTTAAGAAGAATAATAAACTCAAAATGAAGAAAGAAGACTCAAGGAACTTGAGGATCAACTCGCTGTTAAGAAAAAACAGCTAGAAGAAGCAAGAGCGAAGACAAGGGAAAAGTCCCTGAAGAAAAAAATTACGGAAGCAGAAGCAGAAATAAGAAAGCTCAACAAAGAGATAGAAAATGAAAGCGAAGTCACGATCCAAGACCCAAACTCAGCAAGCAAAAACACCAATAGCAAAGACAACCAAAGTCAAATAGCAACAATTGATACAGAGTCACCCTTGTCAATGGACATTCAACTAGTGATGTGGCCAACAGGATTCAAATTCAACATCATCCCAACTTACAATGGCATGTCTGACCCAAGACAATTTCTCATGAGTTTTGAAGCAGCAGTTACATCAAGCGGGGGAGATGCGAACACCCTAGAAATCTTGGGAACAACTTCACATAAATCTGCTCTTAGATTTTCAAGGCTTGCAAAGAATTGAGCTCACAAGAGATGATCTTTTCAACATCAAGAAGCAACCAAAGGAACCACTGAGCCAGTATTACAAAATATTCGTACAAGCAAAAGCTCAAATCCCAAACATACCAGATGAAGTTGTCATCATTGTAGCAATCAAAGGACTACAGGCAGGCCAACTTTCCTCCCACTTCAAAAGGGAAAGACCAACCACAGTGGAAAAGTTATATGAAGAAATAAGAAAATACTGTGAGTCCGATGAAGACTACAGAAAAAGAATAGAAGAAGAGAACTGAGAAAGAAACATGTCAAGATCAAAGAACAATTCCCAACAATCAAGAGTAAATGCTGAGCGAAGACCATTTCAGAGGATAAATCACATTAACAACATGAGCGAAGCTGCCAATCAAGGTCCAAGATCAAACAATCAAAGAAATTTTCAAAACAACAGAAGTTACAAGAAAAACTCCCAACAAAGAGCAAACTACAATAATCAAGGCAGAAATTTCGAAAGGAAAATCTTGAGCCCTGAAGAAATATATTGCATCATACATGGCAAAGGGGCTCGTCACACATCAAAGATGTGCCCAAGAGTAAAGAAAAGCATTGAAGAAATACAAGAAGAGAATAGAGCAACTTCGCAACTGAAAGTTGTCAATCATCTAGCTCCCCAAAGAAAAAGTTACTTGCAAAAAACTTATCCTTAGTACATGCTACCACCACCTCCGCCAATCTACAATTGCCAGCCACTAGTAGTGTGCTCGCAAAATCAATGGGGCCCAAGTCAGCAGCAAAGTTTCCACCCTGAAAGTTCAGTGGCAAATAGCAACCACCAAATTCAACACAACAACAACATACCTGAAGCGTCAACAAGCAATGGGAATGCAATCATCCCAAGTAAAGGTAGAATTATGACAATCTTCAGAGGAAACAACATCGAGCTTGATACAAGAAATGAAAGAAGAAATTATTTCATTCTCAGAACAAGATCTCAAGCTCAAAGATTACCATCATATGGACGCAATGGTCATAGAAGCAAACATTGAAGGTTGGGCAGTATCAAAAATTCTAATAGACGGTGGTAGCTCAGCAGATATTATATTCACAAGAACTCTAGATGCAATGAAAATTGATAGAAAACTCTTGGGAAGAGCTGAGCACCCATTAGTCGGCTTTGGCGGAAAGAAAATAAACTCTGTTGGTAGAATTGTCTTGCCAGCCTCATTCAGAACAATGAATAATGCGAGAATAGAGTAAATAGCATTTGATGTTGTCAAAATACACAGCCAATACAACGCAATCTTTGGAAGGGGAAGTTTAAATGCTTTTGAAGCCATAGTAAGCTACCCATACTTTTGTATGAAGATGCCAGCAGTCAATGGCATCATAACCGTCTTCGGTGATCAAACAAAGGCAAGAAACATAGAAAGAGATGCAAGCCCAGCTTTCAAAAATATCCACGTGATATAAGAAGAAGAAGAAGAAGAAGAAGAAGAAGAAGAAGAAGATGAGCTTAAAACTGAAAACACGAAGACACAAGAAAAAGCGAAGCCTTGCGAAGACACAACGAAAGTACCATTCGACCCAATGGTGCCAGAAAGACAAGTTATCATCGGCACAAATCTATCAAAAGAAGAAGAAGAAAAGATAATACAAGTCCTGTGAAGTAACAAGGATATTTTCGCCTGGTCTGCATAAGACTTAGGAGGAGTAAGCAGGGATGTCATAGAACACAAGTTAAATATCGACCCAAACTTCAGGCCGAAAAAGCAAAAACTCAAAAAGTTGTCAGAAGACAGAACACAAGCTGCAAAAGCCAAAGTTCAAAGATTGTTAGATGCAAAAGTCATAAGAGAAGTTCAATTCACAACTTGGCTTGCAAACATAGTCATGGTGCAGAAGAAAACAAAAAGTGGAGAATGTGTATAGACTTCACAGTTCTCAACAAAGCATGCCCAAAAGACAACTTTTCATTACCAAGAATAGACACTTTGGTAGATCAGGCAGCAGGAAGTGAAATGCTCAGTTTCCTCGACTGCTATTCAGGCTCCCATCAGATTGGTTGAAAAAAGAAGATGAAGAGTACACAAGTTTCATTACACCATTTGAAACTTACTGCTTCTAAAGAATGACTGAAGGGCTTCGTAATGCAGGACCAACTTTCATCAGAATGACTTCCACAATCCTCAAAGATCAAATACCAAGAAACTTGCTTGCGTATGTTGATGACTTGGTAGTCAAAAGCAAGAAAAGAGAAGACCATGTCAAAGACTTATAAGAAACCTTTTCAAACCTCATAAAAGCAAATCTAAAGTTGAACCCAGAAAAATGCACATTTGGAGTTCAAACAGGCAAAATTTTAGGGTGCATCGTATCCACAAAAGGAATCAACCCGAATCCAGAGAAGGTGAAGGCAATACTGAATATGCAAGTGCCAAGAAACATCAAGGACATCCAAAAGCTGACAGGAAGATTAGCTTCACTGAACAGATTTATATCCAAATCAGCTGAGCGAAGCCTCCCAATATTTCAAGCACTAAAAGGGAAAAAGGAAAAATTTAGCTGGGGTCCAGCACAACAAGAAGCTTTCAAAGAAATAAAAAACATCTATCCAATCTCACAACTTTGGCAACACCTGACCCAACGGTAGATTTGCTACTATATGTATCAACAAACAAAAGTACAGTTAGTGCAGTACTGATACAAGAAGAAGAAAATGAGCACTCAACAAGACAAGTTCCAGTATACTTTGCATCCGAAGCTTTGTCTGGATCAAAAATTTTCTATTCAGAAATTGAGAAAATTGCATATGCAGCACTTATGGCATCCAGAAAGATAAAATACTACTTCCAAGCACACAAAATAAGAGTGCCAACAAATCAACCCCTCAAAGAAGTGCTACAAGGTTGTAAGTCCTCAAGGAGATTGAGAAAATAGGCTACAGAATTGTCTCAATACTTCATCAAATTTGAGAAAAGAACAGCAATCAAATCTCAAGTATTAGCTGACTTCGTAGTAGATTGGACACCTTCAAAGTACAATCAAAAAAGAATGGAGCAACCAGAATGGATAATCTATTACGATGGTGCTTGGGGCTTTGCCGGCGCAGGAGCAGCAGCAATCATAACCTCACCTTCTAGAATCAAACTCAAATACGTAGCAAGACTAGACTTTCAATGCACCAACAACATTGTAGAATATGAGGAAGTACTATTGGGACTCCACAAAGCAAAAGCAATGGGAATTCAAAAGCTAATAATCAAGACAGATTCTCAAGTTGTGGCTAGGCATATAGAGAAAAATTACAAAACAAGAGATCCAGAGCTACAAAGTATCTCCAACAATTGAGGGATCAAGAAAAATACTTCGCTGGATTCACAGTGAAAAGTATCTCAAGAAATGATAGCACAGATATAGACAAAATTGCAAAAGTCGCTGCCCAAAAGTTAGAGTTACCACCAGAAGTATTCTTCCAAACTATCACCAAAGCCTCAACAAAAATAAAAGTTGAACAACCGAAAGAAGTACACATCATAGAAAGTGAAGACCACAGAGTTCCAATTATAGCATTCATCAAAGGATTTTACGAGCCAGAAAATGAAGTCGATGAAATAAGAATGAAGCAAAAGACCAGAAGTTACAAAATCATCAACGAACAACTATACAAGGAAGGAGTTTACCAACCACTACTAAAATGCATCTCAAGAGAAGATGGGAAAAACTTATTGAAAAAAATACATGAGGGAATCTATGGATATCACGCCGGGGCTAGATCAATAGTTGGGAAAGCCTTCAGACAAGGGTTTTTTTGGCCAACTGCCCAAAGTGACAGCAAAGAAATCATTCGAACTTGTCACAATTGTCAAATGGCAGGAATTAAAGTCAATGCACCAGGAACAAACCTACAACCAATTGAACCAACTTGGCCACTTGTAAGATGGGGAATCGACATAGTTGGAAAATTACCTCCAGCTCAAGGAAATTATCAATACGCAATAGTTGCAGTTGAATATTTCACCAAGTGGATCGAGGCAAAGCCAATCACCAACATGTCCTTTCACACAATGAAAAAATTCCTATGGCAAAACATTATATGCAGATTTGGAGTCCCAAGACACATCACAGTATATAATGGAATGCAATTTGACAAGGAAGACTTTAGAGAATACTGCCACTCAATGGGAATCAAACTCTGTTTCGCATCCGTAAGGCACCCACAGTCCAACGAAGCAGTAGAGAGAGCAAATGGGATAATTTACACAGGAATATCAAAATGCTTAATTGATCTAAAAAAGAGAAAATGGGTAGATGAATTACCAAGAGTCATCTGGTCTCATAACACATCGAAGCCAAGGCCAACAGATTTTTCTCCATTCAAGTTACTATACGGAGATGAAGCAATGACCCTCGAAGAAATAAAGTATGAGGGACCAAGAACAAACATTCAAATGATCACAGAAGAGGATCAAGCAACAAATAAAGATTTACTCGAAGAAGAAAGAAATGAAGCACTTGAGAATATCAAGAAGTACCAACTTGAAACTCACAAGTGGTACAACAAAAAAGTCAAGCCAAGAGAGTTAGCACCAGGTGATTCTGTCCTCAAAAGAAAAAGAGATGAAGGCACAGTGAGAAAATTCTAACAAAAATGGAAAGGGCCTTTCATCATCACTAGAACAAATAAAGAAGGTGCGTATCACCTAGCAAATCTAAAAGTTGAAGAACTCAGTCACACTTGAAATATAGAAGCACTTTGCAAATATTACCCTTAGCCAAACTAGAAGAGTAGTTTTCTTTACTGCGAAGTAGAAGTAGAAGTTTCATTCCAAGCAAATTCACAACGTAATCGAGCTGCACTCTTTTTCCACTCAGGGCAAACCTTTCAGGGTGAGTGGTTTTTTAATGAGGCAGTCTCTTTGTAAATCTCATGAAATATAAATGAGAAAATAGTTTCCCCAAAGATATGTCTCTACATTACACAACTAAAAGTACAAAATGCTGAAGAGTATATCCAACATATACTCCCATATCGGCACTGTAACACTCTGATGTTAAGCATGCATAACCACTTGCATTCTTAAGCATAAGCATCATTATGCATGGCATTGATAAAAAGAGCAATTGTTATTTTATGTGGATGCTTGAATTATTCAAATTATGGTTGCATTTCACATGAATTGGATAAGTGGTATGAGTGTTTGGTGTTTGATGACCTCTAAAGTAACCTAGACATGATTAGGACACCAAATGAACCTAGGTTTATGTTCATGGTTTTGGTTAATTAAGCTTTGTTGTCATGGTTGACCAAGGTGGACCATGAAAGCGGTTTTGTTTGACTGATTTGAATGTGGTAGCTTGAGTGCTTGCATGTGTGTGCACCCTAAATAAAGTTTACAGAGAATTTCATAAGGAACAAAAGTTGTTATTATCACTTTTCATGAAAATGCTTGGAAGATGTTCAAAAATGTTAAAAAAGGCAGATTTGGGGGCTGTTTTTCCATTTTTAGGGATTTAAGGGGCATTTTCATTTGGATTTTTGTATTTCAAAATCTATGCAGAATCTGGCCATACTTTGTATAGATGAAATGTTATACTCTGCTAGAGCTACATTTTCTTCAATATAAGTTTTGGCTAATTCGGCTTGGTTTGGGAGTTATAGGGCAAAAAATTTTATATTAGAGATCATGGAAATAGCATTTCAGTGACGGTTGGTCAAAGCCGTCAGGGAAATGGCCAGCCACCGCCCATCGCGCCCAGCCCGCACGCTCCATGTGGCGCGCATCCACCGGCAGTCTGGAGCAGCAGCGACCGCTCTGACCATGTTAAATCGATCGCGGCAGCTCCCTCCTTCCTGTCCTCCTCCTTTTTGCCTGCTCTCCCTGCCTTCCCTCCCCGCAGTGCAGCTCGCCGGCGTCCCCTTCGTCCGCCGCCGCCATTTTCGCCCACCACTGCACCATTTTCTTCCTGGAAGCTGCCATCAAGCTCGTCCACGTGTGCTTCATCCTCTGCTGCCCTCACCTCGTCAAGCCGAGCCCGAGGTATGGCCCAATCGGGCGCGTTGCCGTCCGCCGCCATGACCGTGGCTCCATGAGCTCGCGGTCCGCCGTGGCCCCGGTGATTGAGCTGCCATTTCCTTTCCCTTCCTCCAGCATTAGGTGCGCCTCATCGAGTAGCAGCTGTAGCCCTAGCTAATGGAGCCGATGCGGGTCACCTCTGGCCGAATTTGGCCTCGCCGTCGACCGGGGAGCCGCCGCTCCGGCGTGCGCGTGGCCGAAGCCGCCTCGGCCTTGCTCCGCCACGATAGAACCCTCTAATCGATGCGCATAGTCCCCCTCGTGCTTCCCCTCTGCTCAGTTTGGCCGGAGAGCCCCGGCAACGACCGGCGACGCCGCGCCGACGCCGTCCTTCTGCCCCTCTCCCACGCAGGGACCTTGTCCTCGAATTCAACCAAAGTCAAGGGTCTTCGTGCATAACTGCTAGACACAGAGAACTTCTTTATAGGGCTTGGTGTATTTCTGGTTAACTCAGGGTCTCCGGTGCAAAAGTGTTTTTCCTTTTTCTTTTTCAGAACTGATTCCAGATTTTGATTAAACCTTTGAAAAATCATAACTTCCTCATTTTTAGTCCAAATGAGATGGTTCAACTTGCAGTATTTTTCTTAGGAGGAGATCTATGGTTGAAAAATATGTAATGTGAAATTTGTGATACTTTTCTGTATAGATTTATTTATCTCTATTAATTGCTTTTATCTTAGAAAATGCATAAGTAATTCTTTGTTGCTCAGAAAAATATGAGACTAAGTTTGTTAGTCTTCTTATGTCATGCTCTATCTGTGAAAAATATTGTGAGGCTATGTCCTATGGAGAGTTTGCTCTGTCTAGTTATGGTGCCTATTTCCATTAGATGATAAATAATTCATAATAAATAATATATAAGAAATTTGTGCATGAAACTTTTTGGAGGATGTTTTTATGTCAATCTAGAGCTAAGAATGTTCTGAGATCTGTTGTTTGACATTTTTCTATATACAAAGTATTTTATGCCCAGTGAATTGTACTGCCTTGTCATTTTTGTGTAGGATAAATTACTTACTGTTTTGAGCTGAAATTTTTATGGTAGTCTACAATAGACATGCTTAATCTCCTGTAATTTTTACAGAATTTTCTGAGTAGTCTAAAGTCATGTTATAGTTCTACCCTAATTTCTTTTAATAAGTAATAATGCTTTAAAGCTATCATTTCATGTGTGTAAAAATGCTTGTTAGGATATTTGTGATGTGTATAATCTGTATGGGTTTTGGTTCAGTAGAGGGTAGTGTGAAAAACAATAGTCATTTATAATTCCTTTTAATGTGTAAGTAAATTGTAATGTGAGGCTTGTTTAAGATTTGTCGGTAGAAGAGAATACAGATGACATGTGCTTATCTTATATGTTTCAAAATCATATCCTTTATCTTAGCTGAGCATTCATTCACCATTAGCATCAGCATTGTATTTGTATGTATACATGGTATTCATACGCACTATGCATCATACAGGATCGTCAGAGCTCGAAACGGTAGTTCCCGGAGTACAAGGAGAGGAAGGCCAGCAGGAAGCTCTGATGCGGGAGATAGCAGAAGAAGAGGATCCCAAAGTTGATCTTCCTGAGTGTCCCGATCATCAGCCAAGCTCTTTCCTGAAAGGCAAGCCCCAGAGCATTCTCCCTGTGGTTTGCAAAATATCTAACTTGAGTCCTTTACTTGTTTGATACATTAAGTTATAGGCGTTGTTTTATACCGTTGCTGCATTACTTATATTCCTTGCCACTGCTTATACTTCAACCCTGTTAGGTTCAGGTACGAATATCTGCTTAGCCCTGCTTAACTAGATCGGTAGAAGTCGGGTGATTTCCTGTCATCCGCGAGTGATAGGTGGTGACTTGGAATGGTTGAATACATTGTTATCTTGGATAACCATGTGGAGATAATAAATCGAGACCGGGCGGGATTGGTGTTGGGACTGAACTGGAGGTTCGATGAGGTTATCCCGTCTGTGTCAAACTAGGACCCCGTCCATTGTACGTCCTCAAGTCATATTGAATTTATGCCTCACATTTAGCTGGAAGGGTAAGTCATTTCGATTGCGAAGCCTGGATTTGGTTTGGGCCGGGAGTCGACCTGCTGTACGCATCGTATTGGTGAAGATGGGGGACCACGGGTTACGCGGAGAGTAAGTCTGAGGTCAGGGTCACCCTGAATAAGGCAGCCGGGCGGTTCCCGGATACGATGGTACCTGTTGATCTCGCGATTTTCCCGAATTGAACTTTCGGTGATCTGTAGCTCGCCGTGGCTGGTGAGTGTGGTTTGTGTGAGGAATACCCGCCAGCTGGTTAGTAATCGATTATAATCACCATCGTTTCTGGACAGTGAACACTTGACTTGAGCAGCGGCATCGTAGTAAGAACTTGAACAAGAGATGAGATGGTTGAGCTGTTGAGATTGAAAGATACTCAACCAGAATTGGTTACTTTTCCTGTTGAATAATTATTACCATGCTTGTTTAGTATAGGTGCTAATGTAGCATGATAAGGTTAATCAGATTAAAATACATTGCTAGAAGGTTCTTATTAATTGTTTCTTTAATGATAGCTTTTCCGCAATTAAATGAGTCAGCTATCCCTCTTATACAGCCTTGCATACTCCTTGGAGTCAATTTATTTTTAGTTTATGACGGGTAAGTCTAGCTGAGTACATTCTCGTACTCAGGGTTTTATTTCTCATGTTGTTGCAGATGGTGAGATGTTTTATGGCTATTGCCAGCACTGCTTCTATCCCGTGTTGGGTGATGACTAGACCTTGGGCATGGTCACTCTTCTCTACTTAATGTTTTTGTTGGATGTTGATCAAGAACTTGGCACCGTATTTGAAATGAGTGTGTGTGGTATTTGAACTCAATTGCTTCCGTTATTTGACATTTAAACTGGGTTTGTAATAATTTTATTCGTACTCCATTGGTGTAAAACTATGTGTGAACTAAGTACGTTGTGAATGGTGAACGCTAAACTCATTATGATCTTGGTCGTGCTGAAAAAGTTTGAAATCCTTCGAGATTTCGGTATGACTACCGGGTTTATTAGGTCTCAATCATGTAGTTTGCCGTCTTAATGGTGAATTATGTGCTTGTGCTCTAATAAATTGGTCGGTTCTGTCACAGGCACAAATGTTGCAAAATTAAGTTAGCATCAATATTTTATTAAATCTTAAAAATGCTAACTTATCCAACTCAAATAAGTCTAAGGCAAATTTTTTGACTTCATTTTACTAAGGTGAAAATGTTTCTAGCTTCCAAGGAAGCGTACGCATCCACTTCATACGAAAAAGAAGGGACGGCATTTCAAAATTTGCTAAGACAAATTTTTTGACTTTATTTCACTAAGCTGAAAATGTTTTCAGCTTCTAAGGAAGCGTACGCGTCCACTTCGTGTGAAAAAGAAGGGACGGTGTTTCAAAATTTGCTAGGGCAAATTTTTTGACTTCATTTCACTAAGATGAAAATGTTTCCAGGTTGTAAGGAAGCGTACGCGTCCACTTCGCACGAAAAAGAAGGGACGGCATTTCAAAATTTGCTAAGGCAAAATTTTTGACTTCATTTCACTAAGGTGAAAATGTTTTCAGGTTCTAAGGAAGCGTACATGTCCACTTCGCGCGAAGAAGAAGTGACGGTGTTTTAAAATTTGCTAAGGTAAATTTTTCGAGTTCATTTCACTATGGTGAAAATGTTTCCAGCTTCTAAGGAAGCGTACGCGTCCACTTCGCGCAAAAAATAAGGGACGGCGTTTCAAAATTTGCTAAGACAAATTTTTTGACTTCATGTCACTAAGGTGAAAATATTTTTAGCTTCTAAGGAAGCGTACGCGTCCACTTCGTGCAAAAAAGAAGGGACAGTGTTGCAAAATTTGCTAAGGCAAATTTTTCTACTTTATTTCACTAAGGTAAAAATGTTTTCAGCTTCTAAGAAAGCGTACGCGTCCACTTCGCGTGAAAAAGAAGGGACAGCATTTCAAAATTTGCTAAGGCAATTTTTTTGATTTCATTTCACTAAGGTGAAAATATTTTCAGCTTCTAAGGAAGTGTACGCGTCCACTTCGCGCGAAAGAGAAGGGACGGCATTTCAAAATTTGCTAAGGCAAATTATTCGACTTTATTTCACTAAGGTGAAAATGTTTTCAGCTTCTATGGAAGCGTACATGTCCACTTTGTGCGAAAGAGAAGGGACGGTGTTTTAAAATTTACTAAGTCAAATTCTTCGACTTTATTTCACTAAGGTGAAATCGTTTCAAGCTTCTAAGCGAAGCGTACGCGTCCACTTCACACGAAAAGGAAGGGTCGGCGTTTTAGAAATTTGCTAAGGCAAATTTTTTCGACCTTTTTCATTAAGGTGATAGTGTTTCAAGCTTCTAAGCGAAGTGCACGCGTCCACTTCGCACAAAAAGGAACAGACGGTGTTTCAAATTTGCTAAGGCAAATTTTTTGAACTTATTCCACCAAGAAGAAAACATTTTTAGTCTCTAAACGAAGTATACGCGTCTACTTCGAACGAAAAGAAGGAACGACATTTCAAAATCTATTAAATTCTTCAAATCGGTCTCGTCAGAGCAAAAACATTACCAGTCCTTAAGTGAAGCACAGACAATCACCTCAAACAAAAAGCAGGATCTACAAAAAAGAAAGACGATAAAATTCAAATCGATTATACAATACTCATTTACAAGCGAAGGTAAACTCACAAACTTCGCAATAAAACAAGATGTTTATAATACAACTTATTTAAAAATGTGTGTTTACAAAATCAGTAATCTTGAGAACTAACTACTTCGGCAGCATCACCAAGTATGTCACTCACAACTTCGCGAATAATTTCGTCCGCTTCACGGCGTAAATAGTCCTCACAAACATTCACCGGCGAAGTACTTGACTCAGACGACTATAAGAAGAGGTTAGAAAAGAAAATTCCAAACACAGAAGAAAAGTAAACATCACACATCAAATTTTACCTGTGCAAAGCCTATGAAATCAAAAACTCGACAATTGGGAGGCCTGATGTTACGACATCGTTTATTCACATCTAAAATAGATTTGTAAGATAGAATCCCAAAAAAAATTCAAGTTCAAAATAATGGAAGTGAAACTTACGAGCAAGAAAATCATCGACATCACAGCCATCACACTTTGCACGAAAATCATAAAACTCGGCAGGCTTGAAAACGAAGTCATCTTTACACATTAACAACGGAACAACATCTTCGACATCCAGCACAGGCTCAGCATGAGGAACCTGCGCAGGATGGACAAATAGTCAAACAACTTCTAAGTGCATATCTTACAATAATCTAAAACCATTGTATCTTAAAACCCTCTCATCCCGCAAAGAAAAAGACAACTAAAGCCTAAGGCTTGCCACCACTAACATTGCTAGATTCAGCACCGCTTTGACCCCTAGCATCGGCCTCCCTCTTCGTGGCTTCCTCCACCTCCCTCCGGGCAGCCTCCGCCTCCTTTGCAATTTGCTGACATAAAAGAGAGAAAAGTTAGATATGAAACACAATAGAAAACAAAAACAATTAAGTGTAAAATTTACCCTCTGTAATTTCTCTCTAGCTTTATCAAAGCAATGGGCCCGACCACCTGACCTCCAATACTGCTCAAGATATTTGTTGCACAATACTTGTGTGGCCTTCGTCACATTGGTTAGCTCACCCACAGAAGGAAACTTGTAGTTGGCATCATAAAGTTGTGTAAACAAAGGATCCTGGCTCTGTCTCATCAAATGAAACAAAGCACGAGCAGAGTAATAAACCCCAATATCAACCGTGATCTCGGTGACTCGGGATAAATCTTTGTACTGACGATAAAGCCAGCTGAAGAAACTATCACGATCACCATGCTCCCAACACTTTTCCTCAGGACGAGCTCCAAACTTATCATAACATTCAAAACAAAGCTCCTAGATTCGATTGCAATTATCGAAGAAAGACTTGTCTTGCTCATGCAACTTTTTCTCAATACGTTTCATACCTTCTTTCAACTTTTCATTCTCTGTGACAATTTTTTTCATCTCATCCTCTCTTCTCTCAACATCAGCAAGAGCATTAATCAACCTAGTCTCCAAATTGTTATGAGCATCCACGGCATCAGCTCTCTCCTTTTCTTTCTCTACAAGTTGCTCCTTCAGACTTTGGATCTCAACTTGATAATCACGCTCGCGAAGGGCAAAGTTCTTCTCTTTTTCTTCTAGGCCTGTCCGCAAACCTCTCATCAAAAGAGAACCTTTGTACATCATAGACAAGCCAGCGTTATCAACTTCAAGCAAAGGCTTCTTCGATATCTCAAGCTTCGCATCTGGGACAGTGAAAGCCTCATCTATACAGTTTGATAGCTGAACCTTAGAAGTGCGAGGCATCATCGAAAGTTTATCAGCCCCAATACCTATAAACTTGAAACAATCAAGACCTAAACTTTACTCTTGGCAAAACTCTAAGCCCCGCATTAGAGCATTAGAAATTTCTCCTTCACCACTAGCAGGGACAACAGGAGTCAAAGGATCTTATTGAACATTTTTAATCTTATTAAAGTCAACACTCTTTTGAGGAGAAGACGGTGCATGAGGAAAAATAGTATCTGCAAAGAGACAAAATTTAAGGATTAAGCAAAATAAGACAGTGCAAACCAAACAAGTCAGACATAAAAACACATCACTTACCAGTAGAAACGCATTCTTCCAAGATACAGTCAACCTTTTTGTCAGATTCAACATGAATAGTGGAGCTCGACAAGCGCATCAACCGTTCATCATTAGTCTCCTCATCAAAAACTTCGTCATCACTCTCTTCAAGATTAAGAGAATAAACTCTAGAGCCACTAGCTTTTCTCGCCACATTCGGGATACCAACTTCGCTAACCCCAACTGTTGCAGGGTCTTCAAGTGAAGTAGTCCTCACAGCATCTCATCATGAGACCCAATGACAGGAGCCTCAGTATCAAGTCTCGGCGATATAAGATCGGCAGCTCTTCGAGAACCCTCAACAAAAGTTTCCCTTTCAGAAGTTTCTTTTTTAGAAACCAAACTTTAGACATTAGCAACTATAACAGAATCCTAGGCAGGCAAATTTTGACCCTGCATATTCTGTAATACATCACTCAATGGAGTAAGCAACGACGGAGTAAAATCGCTGGAAGAAAAAACCATAGTAATTTTTCTCACCTCTTCTTCAACATGTTGAGAATCAGAAATAGAAACTTCACTAACAACTTTGGAAGTACCGAAATTTTCTACGTCAGAACCAACTAAACCAAAAACCAAGTTTCCCTCAATATCCAAGCTTCATTCCAAAATAGCATCAATTTCTTCAGCATCGAGTAAGACAGAAGGACTTTGATTCTTTTTCAGTTTCTTGGCAATAGCTTTGCTAGGACCAGCTTTACATTTAGCGCCCTTAGCCTGAGTAGCAGCACCCCTCTCCTTCTTCTGCCCTTGTTTCTTCTCACGACGATAAGCAGGAGGAGGCCTTTCACCATACTCAATCTGCGCAACCTCAAAAACTCTGTTCAAATACTTGTATTTATTTCCAAGAATTTTAGCGATATTGTTCTTCTCACTCAACACATATTTTCCAAGAAAATCTTTAGCTCAGCTTTGAACAGACTTCACAAAATCTTCATCACAAGCAAAAGTCTTAGGACGATGAAAGTCATTATCTGGGAACTTGTAGTTCACCCCTCGGACTTTTTTAGCATGAAACCGTTGAAAAGTCCAACCTTTCTTCAACGGCCAAATTTTAGCAGCAGCATACTCTTCAACAAGATCCCTAGCACATTACAGTGAAGCTGTGCACTTGTACGCCTTCACAGCAGTCTTCGAGATCATGGAAGTAGGAAAAGACAGAGATAGCTTAAACTTCTCAATTTCCATTCTGGCAGCCATCGGATACTTCTTCACCATTTTCTTTGTAACAGGGTCCCTTTGCTCAACCATGGGCACTTTATGATAAAACCAATATCTTGACCAATCTCCAGTACCCCACTTGTTCCTAGTTGCCAGAGAATCTTGAACAGCATTACGAGCCATTGTAAAACTCGAACAAGCAAAATACTTAGTGATCACTCACCCTTCAAGCATAAATTCCTTGAACTGGGTGTGCATCTCAAAAAGCTCATAGAAAGCAGCAATATCAGCATTGCATTCTAGAGATCTCACAGCCCAGACAAACTACGCTAGCCTAACTACACCATTTGGTGTCAAATGATGCATCTAAATATTGAAAGCCTTAAGCACATCTTCAACAAAGTCTTGATAAGGAAAACGGAGACCAGCAGTAAACAGTTCCCGGTAGATAATACACTCGTCAGGACAAGGCTTTGGGTTAGACTCCTCAGGATCAGGAACTCTTACTTGATCACGCTCAACAATCTTCAAGTGAACCATTTCATCAAGATGACTCTTCTCAAACAAAGTTTTACCAAAAGTCAAGGTCAAACCCTCTTCATCCTTGATCAAATCCTCGACAGACGCATCAACATCATCAAGATTCTCTTTGTCAGAATCCACAGGTAAACTATCATCATCAACTTTTAACTCTCTTGAGATTGAACTTGATCTTGTAAGTCTCACGAAGACATCTATAAAATTAAAAAATCAAAACAACCCAGACAAGATCACAATGCATAAAAGTTAAACAAAACAAACCTCGTTGAAGTTGTCAAATACACTTCGCCTAAGAGCTCAAGAAAAGACGAACAAAAGCAAAAGATGTCAAGAAAAACTATCTCAAACTTTCTAGCTCAAGAAAAATTTTGGCAGAGCTTCCCTTCTTCTGAAAACAGCAGCCTCAGGGGGGCCTCACTATTTATAAGCAAAGCTCGGTCAACCGGTCAAAACTAGCCGCAGGATTCAAAATTCAAACAGGCCAACTCTAAAGTTTGGACAACGTTTGTTAGGCAAAGTTTCATATAAACTTCATGGGATTCAGACCTTTGGAGTAGGCCTTCACCCACGAGGGGCTGCTGTTGGGGAACAACTTTGACATACAAACTTCCATCACAAACTTTGGAGTCAAAAACAAACTCTTTGTTGTAAATATTTGAGACAACTCAATATTTGGCGAAGATGACATGGATACTTCGCTGTGATTATTTCAAACTTCGCACATATGTTTTCACATATTTCAGGTTATCTGGCGACGATAACTTCGCTAAACTCCTGTTGACCTACAAAGCTGATGAAGCGGCTTCACAAGAAGGATCAACGAGGTTTGTCAGCTAAGTCAAGAAATCATGATCAAGTCCAAAGTTGCTTAAGAAGACAAAAGGAAAGGGGCGAAGGGTGTTTCACCACTTTGCCGATGTGCTTTCTAGCTAAATGTAAAGGAGGTGCCATGACTAGTTATGTAAGATTCCTTGAATGGCAAAGCCAGGGGGTCTATAAATACCCCCTGGGATGTAAACTTTTGGGACAGAATGAAGTTTAATTGCAACCAGCATATTGTTTTCACCTTACTTACATGTGTGTGATTTTATCACCCAACAGTAAGCTTATAGATTAAGCGCGATGCTTAGGCTATAACTTACCTGCAGGTGCGGCTAGGTCTCCGGAGGTGGTAGCAATAGGTGGTGACAGCCCTATTCACCTGTGTAATCCATAACGCTAGACCTAGTTCAGTAATTCATAAGGCTCGTTGTCGGGTACCTAAGAAAGGGGTACCCTTAACCCTCGACTAAGGGGATTAACCCCTGACTTCAACAAGCCAAACCCGGTATCATTAGCCCTCGCCTAGCACAGAAATGCAAATGCCAGGTCATACTGGGCCGGCCCACGAACGGGCCCCGGTGGTCCGGGCGCTACCTATCTGACGTACCCCGCTTGAAGCAGAACAGATCGCTCGAGGGTGCCACTCGACCCATCCCTCAGTGATGGAGATTCGTTCGAGCGAACGGACACCCCTCGAGTGTGACTCACCCCTCGAATACCTACCTCCTGTACGAATCCAGGAGCATTTAATGCATTCTACCTGCTCCCGCCTAACCTCGTGGCCATAGTGATGGTAACAGTTACAAGTACACCGGTCAAATCTTACTTTTACCTCCTATACCCGGAAATCTGGCTGGTCGTACCACATTGTAACTCCATGCCATGCACTGTGCCCTGTTCGGCACTCCCTCGAGTCATATTTACCAATATCATGCGACTCCTCGAGGCACATTACCAGTATCCGTATCGCATTTCTCGGGGCTTGGCCTTATCCATTTGGGCCTCGATCCCCCTCGACCACCCCTCGAGCTGGGCTTCGTCATCACCGGTCAACACTCCAACATCTCTCGATGAAACAGCTACAAGGATCTACACGACTATGTTTGGACATCCGTCTATCACCGACCCTTAGCCGCGTCAGCTTACACATGAGAAGGATGGCTGCGTCATCTCCAAGCATGTCGCTACAGGACACACCATGCCCGGTGCACGGCTCTATAGCAACACCAACATGATCGACATCACCTCCTTGACGTCAGTAGCCACGTCCGCCCTAAGATCCATGTACCCTTGTGCCCCTCCTTCGCCTATAAAAAGGGGCGCCAGGCCCTAGTCTAGATAGGGCAATGGAACTCAACTAAAAAACATAAGGCATAGAGATCGACCAGAGCCCAAAATGCTTAAGTCCTAGCTCACTCACTTCCTCACTTGTATTCTCCCCAGTACAAGCACATCGGTGCAAGATAATACAAAATCTCCCCCCTCGCTGGACGTAGGGCCTTCTATTGCCCGAACCAGGATAAACCTCGTGTGTTCTTCTTGCATCACCATCTGGATTAGGGAGCACGAAGTACATATTCACTCATTGGTGCTCGGCCCCCGAGGTCGAAACACCGATAGTTGGCCCACCAGGTAGGGGAACTGTGTGTCACTAACGATTTCCTGCCGTTTTCCCAGATGGCAAACTTAGCTTCGCTGCTTCTGCACGCTACGGTGATCTGGTTCGAGAGCCTGGAGTTCATGTCCCTCGGCCACAGCTATGACATGACCCTGCTCTCAGTTGGAGATCCGAGCGGAGGCCGCACCGAGCCCCCACGCTTAGGAGGGGCCGCACGCTAATCTCGCCACTATGCCTCCGCGTCCAGGAGGACGCGCGATCGGCGTTGCCATCACCATCGACGTGTGTCTGCATTTGCCACCCGCGGCATTTCCCCCACTCCTGGTAGGTGACGAGGGGCCCCGAATTCACCTTCGTGATGTGTTCATCGAGGGAGCCCAGCGAGGCTCCTCCGACGCACTCAGTTCCGACGCCGCCCAACTTGCTGCCGCACGGACTATTGGAGCTCACCGCCAGTTCCCATTCGGTCTGGATAACGCCACCAAGACGAACTCCGCCATGATGCGCTCTAATGTGAGCGCGCACGAGGACCGCCCGGGGGCTCTCTTGCTTGCTACCATGGACTTGGTAGCTGTCCTACCAGCCTCCAAGGACCTTGGCTTCTTGCGAGCGCCTGGCCCAAGGCAGTACACCCTTGGCACGATGCGACGTCAGCTGGAGGAGGAGCAGCGTGGGCAGTTCCCCATCTTCTACTCCGGCAGCCTCGACTCTGACTCTGACCACAACGACCCCACCCGCGAGTGTTTTCACATCGAGGGTGGAGTTGCTTCGAGCGACGAGACCATCGACCCAACGGCCACGGCAGCAGCCATGGCCACAGCATGGAGGGCCCTTGTCATGGCAGACCCGGAGGAGTAGCCGTCGGCTACGCCCCAAGAAGAATGCCCGCATCTAGATGACCAAGGCACTCAGCTGCGATAGCTCGAGCAGACTCTCGAGCAGGAGCGCCAACCCCTGCCGGTGAAAGGGCCCGAGCTAGAGCCCAAGAGGTCAACCAAGAAATCATTGAAGATGGGGGACCTGAGCACCCTGTCATCAATCGTTTCCCCTGAGCCAGTCAAAACATCATCGTGGCAGCCATGCTTCTTTGTAACATGCTCGTGCCATCGAACCCTCAAGCTCCGTGGATACAGGATGAGGTCAAAGGACTCCTCAAGGCCACAGCCGCACAGCCAACCAAGATCTCAGCCTCGAGACGTCGAGGGATGGCCTCGGAGCATCCCGTTGAGCCCCCCATGATGAGAGGGAGGTCTCGGTTCACCAGGAAGTGGCCCCTTGAGCAAAGAAGACGATCCCCATCTAAGACCGCATCATCGACAACCGCGAAGTCCAAGATGCGTGCTATGACATCATTGAGAACTGACGGTGTAAGAGTAGGGACACTAAAGTCCAATTCAGCATATTTTCTTATTTGTTCATATAAGGTAGTCTCAACTCTGCTCCCTCAGAGTCGAGCCTCCCTCGGGGGCTATGAGGGGGAACCCCTTGAAATCCTGAAAAAACTCGCACGTTTTTTTGAAACTCAACGTCTATCCTTTCTTATGTGCCTTGATATATGTCACTACTTAGCCGAAAACGCCACGAGTGTCCCGAGGGTCGAGGGCTGTTGAGCCGGGAGCTCGCCTACACCTCTGCGCTATGGTAACTCCACTCACTCCCCCCTTTGAGGGGCACGATCGTGCATCAAGTTCACTAAGTAGAAATACAATTAGGGCATGTGTATACGAAATATACACATGCACAAATGTTTTAAGATCCTTAGGGCCATGACATCACAATGTCACAAAAACTAATCTACTACATGGGCCTCTTCGCCCAAATTTGGCTCACAGGCTTTGGCTCTCGTCACCGCCATCGCCACCACTCTCATCGTCAGCACTTTTCTTCACCTTCGGAAGGAAGGACCTCGGGCTCGAACAGCTTCGCCAGCTTATCACTCGGCTCCTCGGCGTCTTCGATCAAGCCCTGGCACCTCTCCTCATTTTTGGCATCCGTCTTGGTAAGGTCGGAGACAAAGCCATGCGAGACGATGTTCATGTCATACGTGAAGCCGGAGTAGACGACCGCCATCACCCGCTTCATGACGATATGGAGGGCGTCCCTGACACGATCTTTTATGGTGGCCCCGAGGTAGTATAGCCGATTGATGAGAGCAGTCCCACGCACTTCTTCCTCGACCTCCCAGGAGTTGCAGAGCCCGTTGATCGCTGCACGGAGCCTGTCGATTAAAGCGGCCTCGGCCAAAAGGCCCTCTTGCAGTGCCTTGGAGGTAGTCCGAATGGAGAGCAGGTCAACCTCGAGACCTAGAGGGCAGAGCAAAGTCAGTCGCAGCGCACAGAGACAAGAAAATCAAGGCCAAAAGAGAAGACTCACTAGTGCAGTGGGTGTCAAGGACCTCATGCGCATCCACTGCTTCGTCGCGCTCCTTCTGAGCTTCCTTGAAGGCGGGTACCACCTCTGTCTTCTCGAGCCATAGATCCTCGATTGTCCTTCTCGACAAGGTAATGGCCCCCTCCTTTTCCAGAAGGGTCTCCTTCAGTGCAGCGACCTCAATAGCAAGGGCATCAGTATGATGTTTTTTTGCCTCGGCCGAGACGTGGAGGACGTCGTGGGCCTCGGAGGCCTGAGCGACGTCCATCTCAAGAGCCTTGATACGCTCTTTGGACTCTCGAAGCTCTCCCTCAAGTGTCTTAAGATGCCCCTCCAAGGAGGAGAGGGCCTCGAGAGCCTTCTGCATCTCCGTGTGGGCTTAGCTGGCCTCCTCCTTGGCCTGAAATGCTTCCCCACGAGCCGCCTTGGTCTCTTCCTTGGCCCTGGCAGCCTCCTCCCTTGCCTTCCTTGCCTCCTCTTTAGCCTAGGCCACCCTATCCTGGCAGACCGGCCGGCCTCGAGTTGGCACCGCACCTCCTCGCGCCCTTCATATGTCGCATGAAGAACTTAGACTTCATGTAGGAGCACCTCCTCAAGTCCTAAGGAAAAAGAGCAAGGAATCAGGCATCAAATAAGGAAGCTACCCAAGCACAACACACACGAAGAAACACTCACCGAGAAAACCTGGCCTAGATCCTCGGCGGCGACGTCGACAGCCAGCTTCAGAGCATAGGCCATCCATGCCCGATACTCCTTCGCATCCTCCCAGCAGGTTACCTCCTTCGCGTCGTCCATCCAAACCACGGGGGCACTAGGCTCCAGTGGGTTTTGGAGCAGGAGGCGCTCCCTATGCCAAGAGGGAAGTGCCACCATGACCCTCTCTCGCACCGTTGACCTGATGCGCTCCACCACGTCAGGCGAACCGTCGTAGCGAGCCACCCGTCGACCAAGGTGGGGAACGGCGGCTCGACCTCCGCTCCGGCTGCCGATGACTTGGCCTCACCACTCACCTTCCCTGCCAGGACAAAGGGGCTGGGGTCAGACTAGCCAGGGCTGGGGTCAGACTAGCCAGGGCTGCGAGGGGCCCCCCGAGCGACTGCCGCCCTGACAAGAGCAAGGGCGTCTCCCTCCCCCTCACGCCAAAGTGACGGCCGTGGTTTCTCGACAACCACCTCCTCGGGCTGCTCCTACGACACCGGCAGGGCCACCGACACTTCTTATGCCATGTTCTGCTGCTGTGGAGGCTGACCCGAGGTAGTCGAGGCCTCCCCCTGTGGCCGCGGGAGACTCGAGGATGTTGGCTCCTCCAACGACTCATCCTATCGCCGAGGTAGCGGGGCTGAGGGCACCGCACCCTCTGGCGTTGGCTCCCGTTGCTGCTGCTGCAGTTGCTGCTATTGCTGGTGTAGCTTCGGCTGGATTGGTTCTGACCCTTCCACCTCTCATGGCTGTTCAGGCCGGCTCAGCTCCAGCCCCACTTTCTCCTACCGCCCTTGCGGCTCCTCCTCCTGCTGCTTTTGTAGCCGGTCCTCCTCCTCCTTCTGCGAGCTATCCTGCTCCCACTTTCGCTGCACCTCCATCTCGTGTAGGCTCTTTGGCCACGGCTCCTACCCCTCTTGCTGGGAAGGAAGCGTTCCTGCTTCCTAGGGGTACTCCACCATCTCCTCAACAGAGATAGGAGGAGCCGCTGCCTTTTCATCCTGAAGGACGATCGGGGCGCTTTCGAACTCGGGCTCGTGGCTGTCGAGGGCTCCCCCATAGGTTGCGAGGGCCTTGACCGGGCCAGTGTAGGGGCCGTGAGCATCGAGGCCAAGGCACCAACCCCGCTCTCCGGTGCCTACCCACAGTCAGAGCTACCGCCTGCCATGGCCCCCTCACTGCTCAAGCCTGCAATGAGACTAGAGCCCGTCAGCCTACCCTGAGTAATCACCACCTAGGCCTGTAATATCCAAGCTGCCTCCGATGTCGACAGGGGCCTCGGGATCACACCAGCCCCTCCTACCGCCATCCTCGCGACTGGATCCACCTTGAGGCGCTTAGCCGGCGAAGGGCTCACCTCCTCCACTTGACGCTTAAGCCTGGGCAACATAGGGAAAGGCAAGAACATCAAGTGAAGTCCACGAATCGTAGGAAAAAGGAAAAATTTTGGAAGGAAAAACTTACCCTAGAGGAATGATGATCGACTCGGGCCCCCTCGAAGTACCTGGGCGCCTTGACGGCACCCTCTGAATGATCCTGTCCGGATCTAGAGCTGTGCGGGGCGACCAGCTCAGACCTCGGCACCCCGAGTTCAACTGGAGCTGCCTCCCATGAATCATGCATTGAGGGTGGTGTCGCCCGCTCCTCCAAGCCTGTCTGACCCTGGGTCCTTGCCTCGAGCGTCGAGGACCTGGTTTGGTGAGGCAAGGTGCCGGGCAGACCCCGAGACATGGCCGATGGAGTGCCGCCGCACTAGCGACGAGACGAGGATCCCGCGCGGGTTGAGGAACTCCCTTGCCTTCTTTCCTGCAGGCGCTCTAAGATGTCCTCCTGCGCAGGAGGTGCGTCAGCTCGAGGAAAGCCGAAAAGATGGGGCTCAAGACGCCCCGCCACTCCCTCGACGTCATCATCATCATCATCCTCCACGTCCGTCTCCTCAGGGGGGACTCCTTGATAGGAAGCCCATCCCACCTTTGTTTAGCCCAGCGCATTTCGAGCGCCTGGTGCGCAAGGTTCTATCTCTTTCTCTCCTTCTTCTCTGGATCTTTTCTTTTCCTGTTGAGCGTCAAAGCGCCTCACCTAGCGATCAGGGTCGTCTTCTCAAACCAGAGGCATCGAGACCCTGTAGTCGATGCTGCCTTGCACTCAAAACCATAGCCAGAGCGTCAAGACAAGCCAAAAAATAGGGGAGAAACTCAAGGATGTGAAATTGAAGGACTTACCAAGATGATGCTGCGAGGATCCGGCAGCATCGGGACATGATCCATGTCCTCTGTCCTGAAGTCGCTGGCGACCGAGCTTCTAACCTGCTTCGTGACATCCTCGGGAGGCAGGTCCATGGGCAACATTCGACACCCCTCGAGCTGCTCGGGGAGCACCTCGGGCCCCATCTGATCTAAGCACAATGAGCGCGCCATCAGAGGTAGGACCCTTTGGCTATGGAAGCCCGTGACGATGAATGCGGCATGCACACCCTGCTTGGACAAGGTGCGCAGTGCATCGAGGAGGGGATTCAACCTCTGCTGGAAGGGCTGGGCCACACCCCAGAGCTAGTGCTTCAGACACACCCAGTGTAGGCAGGCAACAGGCCATCGTCGTTGCGGATGTAGAACCACCCGGACTGCCAACGGTCGTGGTTGGTGGACAAGCCCATCCTGATGTAGAGATCAGACTTCTTCTACGCCAGGCTGCAACTGCCCATGCGGATGATCCTCCTCTTCCCCTCTGAGATCCACTTGGTGTAGTGCTCGCCCTTGAAAAGGTAGAGCCATAGTTCCCAATGTGGTTCCATACCCATGTACCCCTCGCAGAGCGCGGCGAATATCGCCACATTGGAGATGGCGTTGGGGGTGAGGTGTTGGAGCTCGACCTCTTAGAAGTGGAGCAACACGCGCATGAAGCGACTCGGAGGCAAACTGAACCCCAACTAGTGGAACTTGACGAAGCTCACCACATAGCCCTCCGACGGCTGCGGCTCCCGATGCTCCCTAGACGGCACAATCCACTCCGGCCGCTCAGCCGAAGCGACAGGGCGGAGGAGTCCCTCGTCCACCAAATTCTCCAGCTCCCACTGCGACACGTCGGACTGGGGCCAGGCCTCTAGAGGGAGGAACATGGGCGCCATGGGTGCGGCTCGAATTTTCTCGGTGGACGGGCGACCGGGAAGATTCCCAATCCTGATTTCTCTCTCACATGCTCTTCTTTAGCGCATAAAGACGAAGGCTCGAGCGCTCTGGTGGCGGTGATGGAGGCAAGATGGCAAGATAGGGATGGAGAAACCCTACCCCTCATATTTATAAGTGACGGGGCCGAGGAACAATGGGCGGATCTGGCAACGGCATGGTAATTCCCCACGTTTAATGTGCTCACCTAACCGCCCCTCGATTCTCGTAGCAGGACACGTGCCATTCTCCAGGCCCCTAGCCATTACCTGGGTCCACCATGACCACACTTCTTCGGCTCACACCTCAAAAGGCACACCCAATGGGTGGGAGCGCTACATTATCCACCGACGGAGTCTTTCAAGAGAAGGAAAACGGGCCCCAGCCCCACGACAAGCCTCGAGGGAGCGAAGGCTGACCCTCAGTCAGGGTTCGACAGCTATCCTCGAGCACCTGAGTTAGGGACGCCCTAGGGAAGCCACACGAAGCTCATCTCAAGGACGAACCCTCGAGATCCCCTCGGGTGTGTCCAAGGCAAAACGAGAGGATTACCATGGAATCCCCACGGAGGGAGGCAACGAGCCGCCGAGTCCTATCGAATGGAACTGGCATCCATATATCTACTCATTTGCATCAATGAGAATGCCCCTGGGCCACTAGTCGACCCCATCGAATGGGGCATGAGCACTCACTTGGATCCCCCATTATCAGCTCACAGAGAACGCCGAGACTTGCCCAATCGAGGGTAAGATGGCGCTTCTCACCTCACATCCGATCGAAAGGACTCATGGGATGGATGCCTAAGGCTAGCGATGCCTTAGCTGCACGAGGCTCAAGGGGTCGACTACACATGGCACCCCTCATGAAAGAGGGTCGAACACACCCGGGGGCTCGACGACTCGAGCCACCCTTCGACTAGATGCTACTACTCCAGTTCATGTTATCCTAACCTTTTAGGAATGCCCACTATGCCTAACTAGACAAGCACCTCCCAACAAAAGACAAATAAAGCCCTTGAAGGAGTCTCCTTACTCCTTCGAGGCCTCGGGGGTTACCCCTGTGGGGGACGCTCGCCCGCCTCGCATGGAAAGTCACGAACCGCACCTCACTCTCGGCCAATGACCCCTAGCTCAAGTGCCAGCACTCGCGCGGGGGCTCGGGGGCTACTGTTGGGTACCTAAGAAAGGGGTATCCTTAACCCTCGACTAAGAGGATTAACCCCTGACATCAACAAGACAAACTCAGTATCATTAGCCCTCGCCTAGCGCGGAAACACAAATGCCAGGTCATACTGGGTCGGCCCACGAACGGGCCCCGGTGGTCTGGGCGGCTACCTATCCGACGTACCCCGCTTGAAGCAGAACAGATCACTTGAGGGTGCCACTCGACCCACCCCTCAGTGACGGAGATTCATTCGAGCGAATGGACACCCAACGAGTGTGACGCACCCCTTTAATACCTACCTCCTGTACGAATCCAGGAGCATTTAATACCTACATCGTGGCCATAGTGACGGTAACAGTTACAAGTACACTGGTCAAATCTTACTTTTACCTCCCATACCTGGGAATCTCGCGGGTCGTACCACACTGTAACTCCACGCCGTGCACTATGCCCCGTTCGGCACTCCCTCGAGGCACATTTACCAATATCAGGTGACTCCTCAAGGCACATTTATCAGTATTCGTACCGCATTTCTTGGGGCTTGGCCTTATCCATTCGGGCCATAATCCCCCTTGATCACCCCTCGAGGTGGGCTTCGTCATCATCGGTCAACACTCTAACAACTCCCGACGCGATGGCTACAAGGATCCGCACGACCGTGTTTGGACATCCGTCTATCATCGACCATCAGCCGCATCACCTTATGCACGAGAAGGATGGCTGCGTCATTTTCGAGCATGTCGCTACATGATACACCATGCCCGGTGCATGCCTCTACAGCAACACCGACATGATTGGCATCACCTCCTCGACGTCAGCAGCCACGTCCGCCCTAAGATCCATGTACCCCTGTGCCCCTCCTTCGCCTATAAAAGGGGGCGCCAGGCCCTAGTCTAGACAGGGCAACAAAACTCAACCAAAAAACATAAGTCATAGAGAGTGACCAGAGCTTGAAACGCTTAAGTCCTAGCTCACTCACTCGCTCGCTTGTATTCTCCCCTGTACAAGCACTTCGGTGCAAGATAATACAAAATCTTCCCCCGCTGGACGTAGGGCCTTCTATTTCCAGAACCAGGATAAACCTCAAGTATTCTTCTTACATCACCATCCAGATTAGGGAGCACACAGTACATATTCACTCGTTGGTGCTCAGCCCCTGAGGTCAAAACACGGACACTAGTGGTACATTGTTGTAACATCCCCGAATTTCAAACACCGAAAACACGGGCTTTCAAAAATTCTTCCAAAGTATACCAATGTTTGGCGAGTGTCATGTAGGCCACCACCCAATAGTTGCACAAGTAACACCTAATGTTAGCATGAGCACTGCATTTAATTTACTGAAGCTTGATTTGCATCTTATTCAATTTTATGTGATGACTAATAAAATCGAATAACCTATTATCACATGTATATATATATGCCTACTAACCACGGAAATGGGTCCAACATACCCATGAGACACTGGTGGATCTAGTATGATGTTGTTGCTATAGTCATTAACATACATACACTAACTAATCATGGCTTGGCTTGGGAATAAATAGAAAAGAAATAGAAAAGGAATTAGAAAATAGAAAGAAAAATGAAAAAGCCAAAGCACATCGAGCGGCCCAGCTCGGCCTGCTCCCGTAGCCGCATTGGCCTGCCTGCCCACGCTCGCAGCCCAGCTTGACCTGCTCCCGTGTGCTGCCGCGCCCCACCGTGCGCTGCTCGCCCGGCCTGCATCGTGGCCCAGCAAGGCGGCCCGCCGCAGCGCCACGCGCCCACGCCAGGCTGCCAACCGCCTGCCGCCCTCGCCTGCTCTAGCGACCCGCTTAGCCAACGGCCCAGCAAGGCCGCCGCTCACTCACGCGCATCACGCTTGCCCGCTCCCCGGCCGCCGGCCCAACAAGGAGGCCCAGCAAGGCCGCTGTCGTCCCGCGCACGCCCGTGCCTCCACCTGTGCCGCTGACGCCCGGGTCCCGCTTGTCAGCCCCTACCTTTTCCTATTTCTATCGCCCGCGCCATCCCGTCCGCCATTCCAAAGTGGAACGGCGAAGCTCCGCCATTCGCCCGTGTATGGCCATACTCTGCGCCATCCGTCTAGCTGCCCGGCCACGCCGCATTTCCCCGAACCCTAACCCTAACCGTGGCGTGCACAGCCGCCCGATGGGCATCTCCCATCCTCACCGTCGGCAGCCGCCCGCCATGGCTATAAGAAGGGAGCTCAGTGCGCTAGGGTTTTCCATCTTCGCACCGCCTCTGGTAAGCCCCACGCTTCCCTTGACCACATCAGAGAGAGAGTGAGAAAGGTAGAGGAAGATCGGAAGCCAGCACACGCCCCCGGAGCACCGTCGCTGTCCGCCGTCACCACTGCTGTCCGTGCACCGGAGGAGGACCCCGTAGTGCCGCTCGACTGGCTCGACGCCTTGACTCTGCTTCCCTTCACTGAACTCGCCACCTCGTCACCTGTTTCACCCATCCATGACCGCGCAAGGTGAGCTGCTCAAGCTCGCATCCATGGCCGCCGGCCAGCTCACCGCCCACGTTCTACTGTTACGCATAGTCTTGGGCTTCATCGACCCCGCAGATAGCTTCGCCTTGATCTAGGACACCTTCCAGGTAGCTTCTCAGGAGCCGGCGTGGACCACAGAGGGGCCACGCACCTTTGCAGCCCTGGTCTCCCCGGATTCCGATCGTCGGAGCGCCGCCGTGGCCAACACACCGTGTGCGCCTCCGTCGAGCCTTCTCTCACCGTGTTAGATAGGTCTTGGAGCTCCGAGCTGCTTCACACGATAGAGAGGAGGTGAAGATGGAGGCCCATGTCCAACGACGCCAGCGAATTCAACCGGGGAGCCGCCATCGCCGCCGCTGGGTCACCGTTGTTGTTCACCGCGCCCGGAGCCCCATGGCCAAATTAACTTGGCCTGTCATCCTTGCCTTGACCTCGCAAACTCTTTGCACGAGTCAAAGCAGCCCCTTAGCCACTGCTACGCCCCGCAGCCATAGCCACGCCGCCGGCCATCGCCAGAACACGAGCGCCGGCGAGTAGAAGCACCCCAGCCTGCCTACGCCCCACGACCGTACCCGCCTGGCCACCGCGCTCGCCTAGCTGCTACACTGCCTTGCCTTGACCGCTCGTAGTCACTGCCCGCCTGCACGTCGTCAGCGACATGCCACGCCGGCCGTCGCGCGTGCAAGGCAGAAAGAAGGGGAAAATCTCCCCTGCGCCCGAGCAGACCGAGCCCACGCGGCCACGTGGACCCAGCTGGACCAATCACCGCACGCCACTCAGCCTCTGTGACTACGGTTCACCATGGACGGAATCCATGCGGCACTAGTCAGGCCAGGCCGTGGACTCGGCCCACTAGGAGCCCAGACATGCGACGTGGCCTACCTTCCTGCTCGACACGTGTCCAGGCTAGGCCGACCCAACCCGGCCCAGATCTAGCCCTACCAAGGCCCACCGAGGCCTGGTCGAGGCCCGGTCGGCGTTGACCGTTGACCTGTTAATGTTGACCATTGACCGGCCCCACCTATCAGTGACCAGACCCATGGGCCCCACCTGTCAGCCACTGACTGGGTCCCCCGTCAGTGCTGACATCAGCATGATGTCATCCAGCCATCGGACCCCGTGTCAGTGCTGACTTCAGCATGACATCAGCCCAGCTCCAGCTGCACTGTGCTGCACGCCATGTGGCCCAATTAGGGACCGCCACGTGTCACTTCAGATTAATCTGCCCTTTTTCTTTTTAGAAAATAGAATAAACTTCAGAAATTCATAACTTCTTCATACGATCTCCAAAAATATGAACCAAGTGTCCTAATTTTCATAAAAATGAGCTCTACATGATAGGCTTATGTATGAGTGCATTTGGAGTTATTGAATTTTATTGCTTCTTTGTGTTGACTCTATAGGAGCCGCTAACGCGGCTATTATGTCTCGTTTTAGAGGAGGATCAGCTTGTGGAGGACGACTACGAGTATGAGGAGGAGCTCGGTGATGACTTCGTAGGTGCCACACCCCACTCAACCTCGTAGATCCTATTATGTATGGCATAATATCTAGCTTGCTAGTGCTTTAATTATGAATATCACCTGATGATAGGTTGCATGGTAGAACTGCTTGATGAGCCTTTACCTTATCGCAACCTTACTCCTGCACACCTACTGATAGGCTAGACGCTTGCTTATTTACTTATGATGCTTTACTTCTACTACGCTTATATCTGTGTGATGTGATGCGTGGTGGAGAGTAGGGTTATATGGTTAAGGCACGTGGTGCCACTTTACTCGGGGAGAGTGCTGCGTGCGTCTTGGGTGTGTGGTGAGGGTTGAGTCGATCGGACAGGATTCTATGATGAGCCATATGGGAAAGTCTTGCCGGGGGATGTGTTCTGGGCATTCCCATGTGAGGTGCTTGTGGCGGGCACATTGTGAGGTATATGGTGATCTCGGGGGTGAGAACCTTCATGGAGCGAAGCCCCGGGTAGGAGGTGCTGTTGAAGCACGGACTGTTGTAGTCCCTAAGAGAAGATAATCCTGTCTGATTCCCCCTAGGACCTGATATCTCTTGAGGACCGAAACCTTGGGACTTACGTGCTCACCACTCGCTCTTGTATGGGCGGGAGACGGATGTCTGACTAGCTAGGACGGTGCCACTACTACTAGGTTGTTAGCAGATAGTGTCAGGAGGTACGGGCATGGAGACCCACACCCTCCTTAGACAACATAGCGACCTCGGAGGCTCGGTACTATGTCTCACAGTCTCAGTGTGCATGTGGTACCTATCCGAGATGTCCTAGTACTGAGTGGTAGGGTGGCATCGCACTAGTTAGAAAGCAGCTGGAATCAGCTTAGGCGGGGCACCGCTGATGATAGTGATCTTGTGGTTACGGGAGTACACGCTCTGCAGAGTTTATGAATATAGTATGCGAGTCACTGGTATGGCTTTTTCCTAAGACCCACGCTTCTCGAGAGTAGTGAGATGAGTCCTTCTATTCTCCCCTGGTGTTACCCTTTCGGCTGTGAGCCGCTGAGACAGGTTCCGAGAGGGAGTTGGACCTGTCGACTGAGTGCAAGAGGGTGAGATGTGTGTGATGGTGCTGGAATGAGTTTGGATATGTGGATGAGATGGGTTAAAACTTGATGAATTACATTATATAATTTTGGTCACTACTTGCATAGGAAACCATAGCCATATATTAGGTTGATTTGATTACATCCTTTGCATCCCACCAAATACCCCATTGCAAAAGCAAAGCATAGGGTGGGAGATGTGGCCAGTACAAACCGTACTAAAAATTATTTGGCAGGTGAGCCCGACTACGACTATGACGATGAGGAGGAGTAGACGTCTCATTCCTACACTTAGGCTTCTTTTGGAGTTGTACTGTACTTCCTCCTTCCGCAGCCGTCCCAGAGGCTACTGCTACTCTGATGATTCTGCCAGTGTGGCGGCAAACTATTTATCTAATTCCCCCTAATTGTACTCTTTTATTCGATGTATCGATCCTGTATCGACTGCTGCGAGATAATGAGATGGTTTGATGCTTTGAACTATTATATTATCCGCCATTCTGTGCATTTTCCCTTCGTGGAAAATTGAGGATGTTTCAGTTGGTACCAGAGCCGTGCTTGACCCTAGGACGAGACCCATAGGATTGGATGATAGAATTAGGTGAATCTTGAAATCTCTCGGTTATACACTGACCACTACATACGCTTTTATGCATGGCTTACCTTTCTCTGCAACTTTTCTAATTCTATCCTCGTGTCAACCTGCAGATGGACCCCAATTTGCCGCTTGGTCCGTTGCCACCGATGGATGTCATTGAGTTCACACTCGACGGGACAGAGCATGGAGGCTATGCTCACGTGCTTCGCGAGGTTCTCACCAAGCTTGGTGTTCCCATGGAGAACGTCGAGTACCTTTGCCGCGGCAAGCCCGACCCTGGAGGAGGCATCGAGGGCTACAAGGCAGTCCACATCAACGTGCCTGCAAGCATGAACCTACCTGGAGTGGCTGCCTTCACTGACTTCGCCTTCGACAACGACACCAGCATGTGTGTTCAGACCATTTCGCGCCAGGCACTTCGCACTGTGCTGCGCAACGGGGCTGACTACCTGAAGGAGAGTCGCTTTCGTCTGCTTCCTCGTGCTCTCAACGTTCAGCAGGGTACTTGGGAGGAGATCACCTACACCGAGCAGAATACCAGAGTTGATCGCAACCCCTGCCACCGCGCCTCTATGATGTACATACAGTGCCAGGAAATGTACATTGCTGAGTTGGAGTGGAAGGGATGCCATGATCGTCACTACCTGATGGAAGTTGATGAGAGGATCCGCAAGTCAAAAGATAAGGAGGCAGCGTGGAAGCAAAAGATTGCGGACCTAGAGCGTGAGTTAGCATGCAAAGAGCACGCTCACCAGGACCAGATCACTAGTCTGATGAATGAGATGGATAAGCTTCAAATCCACAATAGTCATCTCAACAAGAATATCTGGGAGCTTTAGACCACCATAGCTGAGAAGAACAAAGACATTGCAAAGAGATTCCAGGAAAAGAGTCAAGATGTTGCCTACAGGGACAAACTCCGTGAGCAGTGCAAGGCTCAACGTGAGAAGCTGCTGCAGGAGTACACTCTTGCTAGCTACAACCAGGGACACCTAATCAACTACGTCCACAAGACAGCATACCTCATGGATAAGCTCAAACGCACTATGGAAGCTTGGAAGAGGTCAGATCACAGGAGAGTCAGAGAGTACGAGGAGTTGCAGGACGAGCTTCCCTTACATGCCCGTAAGAGGGTCAGGGTTGAGACATTCGAGCTGGGGCAATCTCGCCTCAACTTGAGTGGATGTCCCACCACTAGACTTAGTGGACAGGCAGTGTCCACCCCTTAGCTCGAGGAGGCCCGTTGTTACGTCTCTCGCCTTCAGATGACTGATGAGCAGATCCAAGCTTCTAGCATCGGTATACCTCCCGCAGCTTACAGTTTGGACCAGCCTCTAGAAATGGTTTAGTGTAGGATCGGGAGATGATCAGCCCTGTATGGCCAAATGACTAGACTCACCATGATGCTGAGTAGATGTCCACCCTTTTTTCTAGAACTAGCTGCGTGTAGTACGTTTCTCGCGAGTCTCCAAGCATAGCCGCTAAAGACATCGCCATGTACCCACCTGATGTAATGAATGATTCAGTTTTTATTGCATCTTTTTGGATCTTCATGCTTCTTTGTATGAGTGTTGGATAAATTAAAAATGTTTTAAAATTATTTCAAATATTACATCATTGATATCGAAGTTATATTATGCGCATATGCCCTAATCTGAGGTTTATATTAAGCAGGATGTCCACTCATCGTGCTGGCCGCCTGAGCAACCGCTCCCCATCACCTACGCCCGCCAGGGGCCATGGACGTGGTTGTGGTCATGGTCGTGGCCACGTTGGTCACATACCCATTGACCTTGAGGAGCCACCCCGCGCTGCCACCCCACGGCCTGCACACCCACCGCCACCGTCGGTTGTTGAACTAGAACCAGCTGTCGGAGGCGCGGCTGGAGGACAGCCACAGCCTGTTGCTGAGCCCGAACTTGAGCCTGCCGCAAGAGGAGATGCAACTCCACCCCCACCTCCCGTGCCACTTTTGGCGGATGTGATGGCCCAGCAGACCGAGCTTCTTCGAGTCTTAGCTGAGAACGTGCTGCACCCCGCAGCACCGGGAGCCCCACGATGATTTCTACAAGAAGCTGGAGTTCTTTCTCAAGCTGAGGCCCTTGACGTTCGATGGCACCAGCATCGACCCTATCGCTGTTGATGACTGGCTTAAGGAGATTGAGAAGAAGCTAGACTTGACCACTTGCACTGACGAAGAGTGTGTTGGCTTGGCAGCTCACCAGCTTGTGGGTGCTAGGCGATCTTGGTGGGACAGCCTCTGCGAAACCCACCGGGACCCCGCCAACATCTCCTGGGATGAGTTTGTGGATGAGTTCCGTGCATTCTTCATCCGTGAAGGCACGCTGGAGAAGAAGGAGAATGAGTTATGCAGCATCTCCATGGGAGCTGACAAGGTGCATGAGTACACCACCCGCTTCACTAACCTGCTACGCTATGCACCTATCTCAGTGGTGAACTCTGAGAAGGAGAAGATGTACTACTACCGTAAGGGCTTGTCTAGCTACATCAGGCTCTCCCTCTCAGGCACCAAGAGCCACACCCTGCGTGACTTGATTGACAGGTGCATGGAGATTGAGAAGGACCGTGATGAGGTTTTCGTGGAGAAGGAGGCGCTTGGCAAGAACAAGAAGCGCCATACTGAGGGCACCTCCCATGCACCTGCCCCACGGAGGTCACATGGTGAGACATCTTAGCCTCCCCGCTCTCGCTTCTCCCAGGGAGCTGTTCACGGTTTGAGCCGGGGTGGTGGCACCCACACCAGCAACTACCCCCGCCCTGCTCAGGACCGCCAAGCGTACGCTCGTGCCACACCAGGAGGTAGCACATGGAGGTCCACCGCGCCAACCCCCACAGGCGGCATGACCTACACTTGCTTTGCTTGTAGCTAGCCAGGTCACAAGGCAGCCAAGTGCCCGAACAAGGCTGCACCGGCTACACCAGCGCCCGCCAGGCAGAGTCAGGGCACCCCACACAAGCAGGTGCCATCCGGAGCACCCCGAGGCCGCCTTACCCACATCTCAGCAGAGGCTGCCCAGAGTGCCCCCGACGTGGTGTACGGTATGTTTTTAGTGCATGGAGTTAAGGCATCCGTGCTATTTGATTCAGGTGCTACATGTTCATATATATCCTCCAAGTTTGCACAAGAGCACCATATACCTGTCACTCCACGAAAAGAAGCCTTATACACCAGTTCACCTTTGGGAAACATTTGTTGTACCAAAATATGTAAGGGAGTGAGTATCACCATCGAGGGTCTTACCTTTCTTACTGATCTTACCTTGCTACACTTCGAAGGCCTAGACGTCATTCTAGGGATGGATTGGTTAATCTAGAACAAAGGAGTGATATCTTGCTCACCCAGATTTGTGGATATAACCCATCCAAGTGGCCGTTAGATCAGATGTGAACCAAACAAAGGGACAGATGTTTCCATGCTGTGTGACCTGGAAGGGAAGTCACTTGAGGAAGTGCCCATAGTTTGTGAGTACCCGGATGCCTTTTCGGGAGAGCTACCAGGAATGCCACCGGACAGGGATGTTGAGTTCGTGATCAACCTGATGCCTGGTACGAGTCTGATTTCCAAGCGACCCTACCATATGGCAGTTGACGAGCTTAAGGAGCTTAAGAAACAGCTTGAGGAGCTATCCGAGAAAGGGTTCATTAGGCCCAGTGCCTCGCCCTGGGGATCTCCTGTTCTGTTTGTTAAGAAGAAGGATGGAATGCAGAGGATGTGCGTTGATTACTGGAACCTGAATGCCGTAACTATAAAGAATAAGTACCCTCTGTCGAGGATAGATGACCTGCTAGATCAGATTCGCAATGCCAAGTACTTCTCCAAGATCAACCTCAGATCAGGCTACCATCAGATGAAGATCAGAGAGGAGGACATTCCCAAGACAGCATTTGTCACCAGATATGGGCAGTATGAGTACATCGTCGTGTCCTTCGGTCTTACGAACGCACCGGCTTATTTTATGAACATGATGAATAAAGTGTTCATGCAGGAGCTGGATAAGTTTGAGGTGGTCTTCATTGATGACATTCTTGTCTATTCTGCCATTGCCGAAGCGCATGAGCAACATCTGAGGATAGTGTTGGAGAAATTGAGAAAGCATCAGCTCTATGCCAAGTTCAACAAGTGTGAGTTCTGGCTTGAGGAGGTCGCTTTCCTAGGTCATGTGCTCAATGCTGATGGAGTAGCTGTTGATCCGTCTAAGATTGAGATAGTGAAGGGATGGGAGCAGCCATAGAATGTGACTGATGTGAGAAGTTTCTTGGGATTGGCTGGTTATTATCGCCGATTCATCGAGAACTTTTCTAAGATAGCTCGCCCCATGACCAACCTCCTGACGAAGACCAAAGAGTTTGAATGGACGCCCCAATGTGAACAAAGTTTCTAGACCCTGAAGGAGAAGCTCACCACAACGCCTGTTCTAGCTTTGCCCGATATCCACCAGGACTTTGTGATCTATTGCGATGCATCTTGCCACGGGCTCAGTTGTGTTCTAATGCAGAATGGGAAAGTCATTGCCTATGCTTCCCGCCAGCTTAAGGAGCATGAACAACGTTACCCCATCCATGACCTCGAGCTTGCAGCTGTGATCCATGCCTTGAAGATTTGGAGGCACTATCTGATTGGGAACAAGTGTGAAATCTACACCGATCACAAGAGCTTGAAGTACTTTTTCACCTAGGAGAATCTGAACATGAGACAGCGCCGTTGGCTCAAGTTGATTAATGACTACAACGTGGAGATTCTCTATCACCCTGGGAAGGCCAATGTGGTCGCTAACGCTCTTAGCCACAAAAGCCATTGTCATGCCTTGTTCACCACCACCTTGCCCAAGGAGTTGCAAGAGGGCATTGATGGGTTACAGATGGAGGTGATACCTCATGACCTATTGAATGAGCTTCGCGTGCACTACACCCTCATGGATAGGATCCATGAAGCCCAACGCCATTGCCTAGAAATTTGGGAGATGCACGAGCTCCTGACACAAGGCAAGTGCCCAGAGTTTAGTGAGGATGAGCTAGGCACTTATTGGTATAAGGACAGAATTTGTGTGCCTGCCAACCCAGCTATCCACAACAAAATCCTATCAGAAGGTCATGACTCCAAGTACTGTATCCACCAAGGTAGTACTAAAATGTATGCTGATTTGAAGAGGAAATTCTGGTGGAAGAACATGAAATCAGACATTGCAGAGCATGTTGCTAGATGTGACATTTGCAAACGCATCAAAGCTGAGCACAAGAGACCTGCAGGACTGTTAAAGCCACGTGATATACCTGAATGGAAGTGGGATAGCATTTCTATGGACTTCATTTTGGGTTTGCCTCGAACCCCGAAGGGCCATGATGCTATATGGGTGATAGTCGATCGCTTGACTAAGGTAGCTCACTTCCTAGCCATCAAGACTGATGCCCGAGTCGGCCAGCTAGCAGATCTGTATGTTGAGAACATTCTCAAGCTGCATGGAGCCCCTAAGAGCATAATATCTGATCGTGGGCCGTAGTATACGTCCAAGTTCTGGAAGGCCCTGAACAAGTCAATAGGGAGCAAGCTAGATTACAGTACCACATACCACCCTCAGATAGATGGACAGACAGAAAGAGTGAACCGGATCCTTGATGATATGCTTTGAGCTTGTGTTCTAAAATATGGGACTGATTGGGAGAAGTGCTTTCCCTTTGCAGAGTTCTCCTACAACAACAGTTACCAGGCTAGCCTCAAGATGCCACCCTTCGAGGCTATGTACAGAAGGCCGTGCAGAACACCCTTGATGTGGTCCAAAATGGGTGAAAGATCGTTCTTTGGCCTGGCCACCATTAAGGAGGCCGAGGAAGGAGTAGCCCAGGTGCGAGAGAATCTGAGAATTGCCCAGAGCCATCAAAAGAGCTATGCTGACAAGAGGTGCAGGGACCTCGAGTTTGAAGTAGGAGACTATGTCTATCTCAAGGTCTCCCCGCTTCGAGGAACCATCAGATTCCATGTGAAGGGAAAGCTAGCACCAAGGTATGTGGGACTGTACAGAATCAATGAAAGGATTGGCAAGCTTGCCTATAGAATAGAGTTGCCCCCGCAACTGGTAGGAGTACACCCAGTGTTCCATGTGTCACAACTGCGCAAGTGTTTGCAACCGCCAGAGCATCCAATACCCATAGAGGCACTCGATATTCAGGACACTTTGGAGTACAGAGAGCACCCCATCCGCATCATGGGCAGAACCACCAAGGAAACTAGAAACACCAGCACACCATACTTGAAGATTCAGTGGAGCAATCACACATAACAGGAAGCGACTTGGGAAAAAGAGTTGGAAATGAGGAAGCTCTACCCCTACCTGTTTGAAGAGTAAGTTACACTCTTGAATCTCGAGGACGAGATTCTCATAAGGGGGTAGGACTATAACATCCCCAAATTTCAAACACCAAAAACATGGGCTTTCAAAATTTTTTCCAAAGTATACCAATGTTTGGCGAGTGTCATGTAGGCCACCACCCAATAGTTGCACAAGTAACACCTAATATTAGCATGAGCACTGCATTTAATTTACCAAAGCTTGATTTGCATCTTATTTGATTTTATGTGATGACTAATAAAATCGAATAACCTATTATCACATGTATATATATATGCCTACTAACCACAGAAATGGGTCCAACATACCCATGAGACTCTGGTGGATCTAGTATGATGTTGGTGCTATAGTCATTAACATGCATACACTAACTAATCATGGCTTGGCTTGGGAATAAATAGAAAAGAAATAGAAAAGGAATTAGAAAATAGAAAGAAAAATGAAAAAGCCAAAGCAGACCGAGGGGCCCAGCTCGGCCTGCTCCAGCAGCCGCGTCAGCCTGCCTGCCCACGCTAGCGGCCTAGCTCGGCCTGCTCCCGCGCGCTGCCGCGCCCCGCCGCGCGCTGCTCGCCCGGCCTGCATCGCGGCCCAGCAAGGCGGCCCGCCGCAGCGCCACGCGCCCGCGCCAGGCTGCCAACAGCCTGCCGCCCTCGCCCGCTCCAGCGACCCACTTAGCCAATGGCCCAGCAAGGTCGCCGCTCGCTCACACGCACCGCGCTTGCCCGCTCGCCGGTCGCCGGCCCAACAAGGAGGTCCAGCAAGGTCGCTGCCGTCCCGCGCACGCCCGCGCCTCCACCTGTGCCGCTGACGCCCAGGTCCCGCTTGTCAGCCCCTATCTTTTCCTATTTCTGTCGCCCGCGCCGTCCCGTCCGCCATTCCAGAAGTGGAACGACGAAGCTCCGCTGTTCGCCCATGTACGGCCACACTCCGCGCCGTCCATCTAGCTGCCCGGTCATTCCGCGCTTCCCCAAACCCTAACCCTAACCATGGCCGTGCACAGCCGCCCGATGGGCATCTCCCATCCTCACCGTCGGCAGCTGCCCGCCATGGCTATAAGAAGGGAGCTCAGTGCGCTAGGGTTTCCCATCTCCACGCCACCTCCGGTAAGCCCCACGCTTCCCTTGACCACGCTAGAGAGAGAGAGTCAGAAAGAGAGAGGAAGAGCGGAAGCCAGCACACCCCCCCGGAGCACCGTCGCTGTCCGCCGCCGCCGCTGCTGTCCGTGCATCGAAGGAGGACCTCGGAGCACCGCTCGACCGGCTCGATGCCTCGACTTTGCTTCCCTTCACTGAACTCGCCACCTCGTCACCTGTTTCGCCCATCCACGACCGCGCAAGGTGAGTCGCTCAAGCTCACATCCATGGCCGCCGGCCAGCTCACCGCCCACGTTCTGCCGTTACGCGTAGTCTCGGGCTTCATCGACCCCGCGGATAGCTTCGCTTTGATCTAGGACACCTTTCGGGCAGCTTCTCAGGAGCCGGCGTGGACCATAGAGGGGCCATGCATCTTTGCAGCCCTGGTCTCCCCGGACTCCGATCGCCGGAGTGCCGCTGCGGCTAACACGTCGTGTGCGCCTCCACCGAGCCTTCTCTCATCGCGTTAGATAGGTCTCGGAGCTCTGAGCTGCTCCGCACGATAGAGAGGAGGTGAAGATGGAGGCCCATGTCCAACGACGCCGGCAAATTCGACCGGGGAGCCGCCGTCACCGCCGCTGGGTCGCCGTTGTCGTTCGCCGTGCCCGGAGCCCCGCTGCCAAATTAACTTGGCCTGTCGTCCTTGCCTTGACCTCGCAAACTCTTTGCACGAGTCGAAGTAGCCCCTTAGCCACTGCTACGCCCCACAGCCATGGCCTCATCGCTGGCCACCGCCGAAACACGAGCGCCGGCGAGTAGAGGCACCCCCAGCCTGCCTGCGCCCCACGACCATACCCGCCTGGCCACCGCGCTCGCCTAGCTGCTACATCGCCTTGCCTTGACCACTCGCAGCCGCTGCCCGCCTGCACATCGCCAGCGACATGCCGCACCGGCCGCCACGCGTGCAAGGCAGAAAGAAGGGGAAAATCTCCCCTGTGCCCGAGTGGACCGAGCCCACGCGGCCACGTGGACCCGGCTGGACCAATCACCGCACGCCACTCAGCCTCTGTGACTACGGTTCCTCATGGACTGAATCCATGCGGCACCAGTCAGGCCAGGCCGTGGTCTCGGCCCACAAGGAGCCCAGACATGCCACGTGGCCTACCTTCCTGCTCGACACGTGTCCGGGTCAGGCCGGCCCAACCCGGCCCAGATCCAGCCCTACCAAGGCCCTCCGAGGCCCGGTCGAGGCCCGATCGGTGTTGATCGTTGACCGGTCAACGTTGACCGTTGACCGGCCCCACCTGTCAGTGACCAGACCCGTGGGCCCCACCTGTTAGCCACTAACTGGGTCCCCCACCACTGCTGACGTCAGCATGACGTCATCCAGCCGCCGGACCCCGCGTCAGTGCTGACGTCGACATGACGTCAGCCCATCTCCAGCTGCACTGTGCCGCACGCCACGTGGCCCAATCAGGGATCGCCACGTGTCGCATCCAGATTAATCCGCCCTTTAAAAATTCATAACTTCTTCATACAATCTCCGAAAAATATGAACCAAGTGTCCAAATTTTCATAAAAATGAGCTTTACGTGATAGGCTTATGTATGAGTGCATTTGGAGTTATTGAATTTTATTGCTTCTTTGTGTTGACTCTATAGGAGCCGCTAACGCGGCTATTATGTCTTGTTTCAGAGGTGGATCAGCTTGAGGAGGACGACTACGAGTATGAGGAGGAGCTCGGTGATGACTTTGCAGGTGCCACACCCCACCCAATCTCATAGATCCTATTACGCATGGCATAATATCTAGCTTGCTAGTGCTTTAATTATGAATATCACCTGATGATAGGTTGCATGGTAGAACTACTTGATGAGCCTTTACCTTGTTGCAACCTTACTCCTGCACGCCTGCTGATAGGCTAGACGCTTGCTTATTTACTTATGATGCTTTACTTCTACTACGCTTATATCTGTGTGATGTGATGCGTGGTGGAGAGTAGGGTTATATGGTTAAGGCACGTGGTGCCACTTTACTCGGGGAGAGTTCTGCGTGTGTCTTGGGTGTGTGGTGAGGGTTGAGTCGATCGGACAAGATTCTACGATGAGCCATGTGAGTGAGTCTTGCCGAGGGATGTGTTCTGGGCATTCCCGTGTGAGGTGCTTGTGGCGGGCACATTGTGAGGTATATGGTGATCCCGGGGGTGAGAACCTTCGTGGAGTGAAGCCCCTGGTAGGAGGTGCTGTTGAAGCACGGACTGTTGTAGTCCCTAAGAGAAGATAATCCTGTCTGATTCCCCCCTAGGACCTGATATCTCTTGAGGACTGGAACCTTGGGACTTACGTGCTCACCACTCGCTGTTGTATGGGCGGGAGACGGATGTCTGACTAGCTAGGACGGTGCCACTACTACTAGGTTGTTAGTAGATAGTGTCGGGAGGTACGGGCATGGAGACCCACACCCTCCTTAGACAACATAGCGACCTCGGAGGCCCGATACTATGTCTCACAGTCTCAGTGTGCCAGTGGTACCTATCCGAGATGTCCTAGTACTGAGTGGTAGGGTGGCATCGCACCGGTTAGAAAGCAGCCGGAATCAGCTTAGGCGGGGCACCACCGATGATAGTGATCTTGTGGTTATGGGGGTACACGCTCTACAGAGTTTATGAATCTATATATATAGTCCGTGAGTCACTGGTATGGCTTTTTCCTAAGACCCACGCTTCTCGAGAGTAGTGAGATGAGTCCTTCTATTCTCCCCCTGGTGTTACCCTTCTGGCTGTGAGCCACTGAGACTGGCTCCGAGAGGGAGTTGGACCTGTCGACTGAGTGCGAGAGGGTGAGATGTGTGTGATGGTGCTGGAATGAGTTTGGATATGTGGATAAGATGGGTTAAAACTTGATGAATTACATTATATAATTTTGGTCACTACTTGCATAGGAAATCATAGCCATATATTAGGTTGATTTGATTACATCCTTTGCATCCCACCAAATACCCCATAGCAAAAGCAAAGCATAGGGTGGGAGATGTGGCCAGTACAAACCGTACTGAAAATTATTTGGCAGGTGAGCCCGACTACGACTATGACGATGAGGAGGAGTAGACGTCTTGTTCCTACGCTCAGCTTCTTTTGGAGTTGTATTGTACTTCTGCCTTCCACAGCTGTCCCAGAGGCTGCTGCTACTTTGATGATTCTGCCAGTGTGGCGGCAAACTATTTATGTAATTCCTCCTAATTGTACTCTTTTATTCGAAGTATGGATCCTGTATCGACTGCTGCGAGATAATGAGATGGTTTCATGCTTCAAACTATTATATTATCTGCCATTCTGTGCATTTTCCCTTCGTGGAAAATTGAGGATGTTTCAGTTGTGTCCTGTTTAATCGGGAGCGCACGCGCCTCTTTACTAGATATAATCTCTCTATCCACTCAGCTATCTTAGTTACCTAGATTACACCCGCGTGCACGCACTAAGAGTGAATTAGCAATCATTACCCTAGGATTATCTTAGATTCTAAGTTATCTTTAGTTATCATTCCACCCATCCATCCATCCATTTTACCCTTCACCCAATAACTCACCATACTCTACCCAAGGATACACCGACACCCTGCCTTCCTTTGGGAATAAATAAATTGACACCTGGTGCTCCCAGGCAAAATGCTACATGATAGTTCTGTGCACTTGTAGAATCCTTTTCTACCTACAGAAACTTTGTCACATGTTTTTAGTGTCAGGACTGACAACCCTATGAGTGACGCTAACAAATACCAGCAACATTTCTGACGCCATTACCGGGAACGAACAATCTTAGGTAGCAACGTTAAGAAGTGTCAACAAGCATTTCTAGCGCCGTTGTCGGGGAAGGCAACTGGTGCATTGGACTAGAGTCTGTCGAGTTATTTTGCATTTAGCTTTCTAAGCTAGCGACCCCATTCCCATTTCTATTTCTTCACCTGTTTCTTCCACAAACATGGCCAACAAGACCATCTGTGATTTCTCTGCCCCATCTGCTGCCAATGTGGCTACCGTGCCCAATGTCATTAATGAGGACACTTGAGTTGAAGCCCACATTAATCACAATGGTGCAATCTAGCCCCTTCTATGACAAGGCTCACGAAGATGCTAACGCTCATCTCCAACACTTTTTGGAGATTTGTAGCACCTTCACGATTAGGGGAGTGACCCCAGATGTTATTCGTCTTCGCCTATTTCCATTCTCCTTGTTGGGAAAGGCAAAACAATGGTTCTACTCTAACCACGAAGCCGTAGAAACTTGGGACAAGTGTTCCAATGTGTTCTTAGTCAAGTTCTTCCCCATGGGTAAGACCAATGCGCTACGCTACAAGATCTCTAGCTTCCAGCAGTTGGCTAATGAGTTAATTCCTGATGCTTGGGAGTGTATGCAAAATACATAGTTGCTTGCCCGTACCATGGTATGGAAGACTGACTTTTAATCCAAAACTTCTATCATGGCCTTAACCCCCTCGACAGAAGTCATTTAGACACTGCCGCTGGTGGAGCATTCTTTTCTCTAAATGTTGCAGATGCTAAGGAATTAATTGAAAAGATGGTGTCTAACCAAGGATGGAGCGATGAACGCCTACAACCTTGAAAGAAAGCTATGCACACACTTAAAGAAGCTGATGTGATTACAACTAAAGTGGACCTACTAGCCAAAAGGCTAGAAAAGTTGTGAGAAGATGAGCACTCAGGAGACCGTGCAAGCATTAGACTCCCGCATGACTTGTGAAGTCTATGGAGAATCTGGTCATTCTAGACAATACTGTCCCGAAACCCATGAAGACCTCAACTTTGCCAACCATGACAACGGTTACCGATCCCAAGGTCAAGGATGGAATCAGCGCCCCAACACTCAAGGTAGCAATTTTAATAATGGTTATCCTCAGCGCCCGAACAACAACCAAGGTAATAACTACCCTTCTCTCAAGGATCTTGTGGATAGTCAAGGAAGAATGACAGAGAGTATTAATAAATGACTTCATGCTAATGATAAAATGCTCGAAAATATCAATGCTAAGTTAGAAGATTTCTCGTATGCTATGAAAAATCAGCTTAGTTTTAACAAAATGTTAGAAAGTCAACTAGCACAATTAGCAGCTATTGTTCCTACTTCTGAGAGAATGCCAGGTCAACCTGAACCAAGGATCGAAACTGCCAATCTTGTTACTGCTAAATATGATACTATCTTATATTCTGGATCGCTTGGTGTGAAAGATACTGATATGACTAAAAAGGGTGACCCTGGTAGTCCTGTTATCACTTGTTCAATTCATAACCATGTTTTTCATAATGCAATCTGTGATCTTGGCTCTAGCATAAACATCATGTCTAAAGAAAAATATGATGAATTGTTTTACCAACACCTGGCCCCAACATCCCTCTATGTGCAACTAGCTGATCAATCTGTAAGGTATGTAGAAGGGATAGCTTGTGATGCTCTAGTAAAAGTTAGAGGTAATTATGTGCCAACAGACTTTGTCGTCTTAGACATGGGAAATAGAGAAGATACACCTCTTATTTTAGGACGTCCATTTCTAAACACTGTTAATGCCTATATATATGTGGGTAGTGGACATATTTGTTTCCATCTCCCTAAGGGAAAAGAACATTTCGCCTTTTTGGACACTTCTAACGAAATGTAGATAAAAAGACTCAAAAGAATAGAATCCAAAAAGAGCAAGACAGGTAAGCAAGTCCCACAGGAACAACGCAAGGGAGAGCTGTCATCCACAGCATCCGCCCCTTCTGGCAAGAAGACATCAACAGAGAAGGAAAACAAGCCCGAGAAGAAACAAACAATTGAAGAATCTTCTCGCAAACCAGCAGTGCCTGGGAGCACAGGGACGCTCGAGAAGGAAGAAAGAGGTGTGCTAGGAGAAGCACCTCCACAGCATGGCGTAGGTATTAATAACATAACCTCTTCTCTTTATATTCAAACACCAGATCAAAATTCTAGGAATGAAGAGCCAGACACTGAAGAACCAGAGAAAGCCAAGAGTGCAGCTAAGGCAAGAAAGCGAACTAGCAAGAAATGGAAGCCGAAGAAGAAGAATAGGGAAGCTAATTCTACACCACCAAGTCACGAAGAACCTAAAGCTTTTACGCAGGAAGAAACAATAAAAGAAGAAATCACGAAGGAAAGCCCACAAGGTAATTGCATTACATATTTCCGTTTCCAATTATGCATTTTATATTCTGTCATGCAATTTCCTTAAATGAAAAAGTTATATAAGTAATAAACAACCTTCTTCTTTATGTCATGCATAATAAAAAACCATTAATAAAATATATACATATAATACTAATAAAAAAATAAATATATATAATAATAAAAATAAAACAATAAAAATATATAATAAAAGTGTTTTACAGTAAAGTAATAAATCAAGTAAGTTAGACTTTGCATTAATCATCATAATAAATAAACAAAGAAGAATATCTGACAAGAAGGCATTCCATCCCCACGAACCAGGCAAACTTGGGGAAAAATTCCTTTTCCCCGCTAAGGTATGGCATCTAATCACAACTTTATTTATACATACCTGTACATGCCTATATCTTCTGAATAAATTGCCTGCTAAGTTTGAAAGCTCATTGCCATCATGAATGTGTTGATTGACTTACTACTGCTAAGTTTTGCACATGAAGAAAGGATCACAACTTGAGTCAACACTATTGTGGGTTGCAAATGCTAATAACTAAGCACATGCTATGATGAGATATGTTGTGATAAGGAAGAGTAATTCTTTTAACTTGACTAAGGGACGGTTGGAACAGATATCTGGAGTTTTATTTTTAGAAATCCCAAAAACTTCTTGCACATTTGTTCCTCAATGGTTTCAAAAATACCTACCACCATGCCAAGTACAAGCTTTATAGATAGGAAACCTACAAAAGTGCCTTGCTTGTGTTGAGCTTAGTTAGACCTTATCGATCTAAGTAGAGAAGCCGATCATGCTTTGTTTGGTCAAGATCACTTACATGTGCACCCCTTTGCAACTTCTAAACTGGAAGTGTGCAACCACCAAATATCTCTTATCTCCCTCCTGCTATTCTCATTCAGAGAATACGCAATGTTGCTCCTAATTATCATGAGACTGTGGATGCATATCCCTAGAGAGGAGCATGGTTTACTTAAAAAAAAGAGGAATATGATAAAGAAGAGAGAGAAAGAGGGATATAATCCCCAATGAGAGACAGCAAAAGCCTCAATACCTACTGAGGAAGAAAAAAGAGAGAAAAAGAGAGAGATTTCAGTAACCATGCTTCCTCCGCCTGAAATCAGGCAACTATTCAAGTCTCAAGGAGTTCCACCAAATATCTCTACACATGCACAATCTTGACCTTTCTGCATGACTTGTTTTCTCCTAGTGATCTAAGTGTTTAGCCTAGCAATATATGCAATTCAAGTCGCTCATGCTTTGACCACCTACCAAACTCCACAAAAGCTTTAGTGGTAGAATCACAAGTGAGTACACCACCCACCTCTATCATTTTGAGAGACTGAGTGTGCCATTTGAGGAACTCCAGCAAGAATTTATTTTCTTTTCACTCCAGATGAAATTCTAGCTGAACTAAAGCAAGGGACAAAGTTTATTCCTATTACACTATCTTGCTTAAGTGTGCTGCAAAGTGAAAAGCTATAAGCCTCATGTAGTAGACTTGAGATGGATCTACATCATGTTAATTACAAAGCAAGTATAAGGTCTTTCTCACAATCTGTACTCTACCATGCTCAACCCGCATGTTTTGCTTGAGGACAACCAAAAGGGTAGCTTGGGGGAGCTTGTTGATGGTCATTAACTACTGTTTTTACCATCAACATTTCATTAAATACTTGGCAATATAACCCGACAATGTCTAAAATTGCTTTGAATTTTACCTAGTTCCACTTGTACTTGGAATTTATATTTGTATGCTGGAAAAGTACCAAAAATAAGTGCAAATGGACCAAAAGGGGGCAATGGAACATGACAGGGCAACAGCCGGACCAAGTGCCAGGGCGCCCACCCTAACTAGGGCGGCCATCCTGAGCCCAGGGCGCCCACCTTGTTCGTGCCAGCTCTCGGACTCAGCCACATCACTGATCCGCGACAACACCTTCCCACATCTCCCAACCATCGAATCCAAGTCGGTTTGATCCAAGGGCTCTCGAGTTTGGTCACTTGGATCCATGGGCCCATTGTCATGCACTCAAGTGGTGAAGTAAGTTGGAACCAACTCTAAACCGACTCAACCAGCATGCAACTAACCTGAGGGGATGAGCCACGGCCGTTTGATCATGAGGCGTGCCAGGTGGATGGCGCCCACCCGGGCCAGCGCGCCCACCCTGGCCGGGGCACCCACCTTGGTGGTGCTGGCAAACCGACTTTTCCTTCGGCCTACAAGTACCCCATGGTGCCCCCATCACTATATAAGGAGCACCTCGGCCATTGAAGCAAGCATCCATCAATTCCTACCATCACTACATCATTGCAAACATTAGAAGGCAATAGGAAGCTCTAGTGCTTAGTGCTGTCTCGCTCTAGCTCTAGCTCTAGCTCTAGTTTAGCAAGAGTAGCAGCTGCTAGCAAGAGGAGAGGAGTTGGGTGGATTTTCCGCCTTGAAGTCTGGAAGAGTCTTCCCGAGTCTTCGAGTTTGGTATACTTCTTTGTAATCATACATTATCTACTTAATACAAGTACTTTACTTCAAGTATTTCATTAAGTATTTACTTACGCCTTTACATTAGAGTATTACTTTCCTGCTATTTATTAGTAGTAAGGTTAAGCTTTGGTTATAGGCATAGGTTTACCGAGTTATATTAGTGATAGTTATATTTATCTAGTATTGTCCTATCGTCTGGTTAATGTGTCTCTGCTTTGAGCTCATGTAGAGATAGTAAGCTTGTAGATTAAGCGCGGTGCTAAGGCTATAACTTACCCGCAGGTGCGGCTAGGTCTCCGGAGGTGGTAGCAATAGGTGGTGACAGCCCTATTCGCCTGTGTAATCCATAATGCTAGAACTAGTTCAGTATTTCGTAAGGCTCGTGGTACGCTGTGTCCTGTTTAATCGGGAGCGTGTGCGCCTCTTTACTAGATATAATCTCTCTATCCACTCAGCTATCTTAGTTACCTAGATTACACCCGTGTGCACGCACTAAGAGTGAAGTTGTAACACCCTAGATTTTTCAATAATTCAAAAATAGGCAAAATGAATTTTTGGTGAATAAATAATTAGGCAAAATAAATGTTTTTATGAAAATGAGGTTGAATCATGGTAGAAACTTGCTTGAGCATTCATGCTGGTGCATATTTTATTGTGTGGTGTTTGAAATTGAATTGGATTTCAAAATACAATTGATATTTCATTTGAAAAGGGTTCAAATAAATGAAAAACTATTTCTTTTCCCTCCTTTTCTTCTTTTCCTTTTCGGCCCGGTCGGCCAAGCAGCCCAGGCGTGGCCTATTTCCACCCCGCCTCCCTTTTGGCCCGCTTTTCCTCCGCACCGGCCCGTTTTCTTTTCCTCTGTGATCGGCCCAGCAGCGAAGCCCGCAGCAGCACCGCGCGCCCCTCCTTCAAGTTGGGCCGCAGGCCAACCAGGCCATCAAGACGTGGCCGCACTGCGCGTCCGCATCCCTTCCTCCGTTTGGCTGACAGGTGGAGCCCGCACCGTCTTCTCCCTCCTCCGACTTGGCCCCGACCCGGACGTTGAACCCGACCACGCCACCCGCCCGCGCTATCGCTCGGTCATTCGCACCGGCCTTGCCCTCGGGCTATAAAAGGATTTACTCCACGTCCGCAATCGTTCTCGAACCCTAATGTAAGCAACCACCTTCGCCTCATGCCGCCACAACACCGAAGCCCTAGCCGCCATTGTCGCCGCTGCCGGAGCTCGAAATTCGCCATGGCCATGAGAAATTTATTGCCGTAAGCTGGTCCTTGAGCTTCGCCTTGACCTCGTGAGAACATCTGAACTCCAAATTTCGATGAATGAGGCTTATCTTGGCTGAATTTTCGTGCGCAGGAAGCCACCGTCCGCCATCCTCAGCCACGCGTCGTCCTCATCACCTCTCGGCCATCATCTTCTTGCTAGGTGATCACGGCACGAGCTTCTCGTTCCAATGGTACCGGTCCCATGTCAAATAGTGGTCGAAAACATCGGGTGGAGTTACGCCGGCGAGCTCTGCTCACCGCCGGCGATGGCCGCCGCCATGTCCGTCTCATTCCTCGGCGAGGCCGATTGCCCAACCGACCTGAGCTATCCATCTTGAAGCGGACGGCCAGAAACAGCCCGTACCCCTTTGGCTGGCTAAATTGCCGAAAACCCCCTGGCCTTTGACCAATTTCATTAAGAGCCCTTGGCGCTTTCATCAGGATACGTTTTCCCCACTGGGAAGCGTATTTTCTGTTAAACAGATCCATAATACGCTTTGTCCACTAGAAAGCGTACTTTTCCTTTAACAGGTCATAGAATACGTTTTAACCTCGGTAAAACGTATTTTTCCTTTTCAGTTTCAGAATACGTTTTCATCCATTTACAGTTTTGCCATTATCTTTAAAAGCTTATATCTTTTACGTTTCAACTCCGATTTGGTCCGTTCAAATTCCATTGGATTCATAATTTCATAATCTACGCAGTGGTGCTACTGTTGAAGTATTTTGGAAATATTATATTTTTAGTCTATATTTAAAGTATTTATTTATCTATAGAAAATCTTTGAAAATTCATAACTTCGTCGTTATAACTCTGTTTTCAATGAACTTGACGTCTGTGTGATCGTAGCAATGAGTAGAATAGCTTTATAAACAATTTATTCTATTTTGATGACATTGGTGTACTGTTTCTCTAATAAATCATTGTTTGCTTCGTGTATGTATGCTCGATTGGATTGTCTGGTGTTGATTGATAATGTCGAGTTCAAACGGTGAGGGTTTTATTGAACAAAGCTACTTTGAGGATCAGCAGGACCAGCAAGAATTTGTGAATCAAGGCAAGTATAGCATGGATCTTCCTTGTTACCTATACACTAAATAAACAATACATTTGCATGAGTCTACTTGATGACCCTAGAAATTATAACTAGATGTTGTTATCCTGATTCCTTGACACCTTTGGGTTGCATTGGGTAGCTTTGATGCTAGTGCTTAATGAATATCATGATCTTGTGGCTTGATGAGTAATCGTGTCATGAACAGTAATAATGACTTTTAACAACCTGAGGGCTAATCTGTAACAGAACCTCCGGGATTTATAGTACAGCTGTGAGGGCTATATGGCTCTGGTTTTAGCTCAGTATGAGAACTTCTTTTAGCTTGTTAGCGGTTCCCTTAATGGAGCAAGAGGGGTGTGTTTCGGGTTGGGTGTAGTTGGACCCCTGTCTGCATGTGTATAGGCTATGGTTGTGTGCCATCAGAAGGGGGATACTACATTCGTAGGGCACAGAAACCTTAGCGGCCCTAACATGTTAGACAAACCTTTGAAAGGCTTCATAGAGAACCCTACCAGTCTTCCTTGGTAGTGGGCTAAGAGGCTGATCACCTCGAGCGAAAGGGCGATTCACAGCTCATAGTGAAAGTGTACACCTCTGCACAGAGTTTAATAAACTGGTATACTAGCCTTGCTCAAGGACAAGAGCGGCCTTGGAATCTTTACACTAATGATGATCTCTCTTGTCATGTTAAATGTTAATTCATTTGCTGTTATGTTTACTATTCATTTATGTTACATTGATCATGATGGTTTTGGGAAACACTTGCTACCTTGATGCTACTTAATTGCTCAACTTGATTAACTTATAAAAGCTAAATGTAGTCAAACCGTGTCAGCTTAATTGAGCCTCATTAACCCATGTTATGCTTGTTGAGTACGGTTGTGTACTTACGCTTGCTTTACTTTTAATTTTAGAAAATCCCAGATGGGTAACAGATGAAGGTTGGAATGAGAGCTATCGTGATGAGTACTAGGCTTGGTGTTCACCAGTTGACGTGTCTCTGTGGGAAGCTTCCACAATAAAGATATACTATTTGTTTATTTGTTCATGCGCAATACTCTATAATAATATGGTTCACTATGTATTAAACAGGGTGATGATACTCTCTGTAATTTGTCTTCTTATATGTGCAACTGTTCCTAGGGCGCATATAAGGCTATTTATACATTCTATTTTTATCCTTAAAAATGGAGTATGACAAATTAGTATCAGAGCCGTGTTGACTGTAGGACGCAAGCCTAGTTAGAATGGTCATTCTTAGTCTCCTTTGCTTCACTAGTTTCATACTTCTTAACTTTAACCTTGTTATTTACTCAATTTTTATGCTCTTATACTCACTCTATTGTGAAAATCTTGACTCCACTCTAACCTATGTCTAATTCTTGTAGATGCCTCCTTATACTCACCACATGACTGCTGCTGTGTATCGTGATCTGTTCAACCACCTGGAGTCTAGGAAAGCTGTTACGCCATCACCAACCCTGGTGCCTACAACACCTCAAGATGAAGAAGAAGAACCAATGGAGGCTTCTGAAGAAGAAGAGCTAGAAGCAGTTCAAGATGGTGGTCAATCTCCACCACCGTCTGCTGGTGGTTCTGGTGGAGGAGGTGGACCGCACGCTCCTATGGGATGGACTGTGATCTCTCACGTACTAGAGTATCACACTAGATCACATATCCGACTCATGGAGCTTCTTCATAATTATTATGCTGATTGGGACCCCGCTGTGTAGTACACTTGTTTCCAACACACCCATCCGTTGGAAGGTACTTACTGGGAGACGAATGTGGCCATATGTTCCCCCGTAGTGATGCCAAATTCCTACAACATCGAGATGATTTATGAGCATCTTGGTCCTTTCCCAACTCAAGAGGATGGCATTGAGGGTGCTGCTTTTAAAGCCTGGATTTCTCTCCGTGGTCATCGCTTTGGACATATGCAGGATGATGGATTTCGCTATTTACCTCATGCTGACTACAGTAGGGAGGATGGATGGGCTATGATGAATCCTCAAGATTTGCCACCTGAGTCCTGGGAATTGGCACACTTTGCTTGTGACATGATGCTCACGCATCAGCGCATGGTAAGCACGGTGGAGCAGCAGGTGCAGAAGCTTAAAGAGAAGCAAGAAGAAATTGATAGGCTCAGGACCATGTTTGGGAAACCAAAGATCTATGAATGGCTGAACCACGAGCTTCGACCTTTGCTTGAGAACCCTTATGTAATAGGAACGTTATTACCATCGTGAGTCAAGTTTAGTCATGTCATTCTAGTGTGTGTGAACTTTGAGTGCTTGATAAATTATGATTATGTAATATGGATGATTTGGATCTTTGTGTGAGTGCTGGAGCTTTGTGGGCATGTCTGCAAGTTCCTTAGTTAAGAATGTTAGGGTTAAAGTTTGAATAAATTAAGTTTGGGTTGGTTTATCCTATCTACATCCTTGTTGTCTTCTGAGCAGCCTGTGATATTTTGGTTATATCTCAAAATTGGTTTATCCAATGCTTATTATAATTTTCTAGGTGAAACTAGACTTCCTTATCTATCAACTTAGACAAGAATCATGTCCAAATCCATTCTGAGTTGGAAGTTTTGTCTGTCGCAATCTAATGTTCAGCGCTGTCAGGAATTTCTGAACAGTTTCTGTTGTTTGATTAATTCGATGGCTTAGATGATAGAATCTGATAATCTGTCTGAACAAAAGTTGTAGAAAATTTCTTAACCTTTCCAACCATATATAGAATGTTTCCTTTTGATACCTGGACCTCGAGTTATGATAGTTTTTCTGTACTACTGAAATTGAAGCTCGCCCATAAATTTTTAGTTTTGCAATCCTTATTATTATATAAGTGATTTGTATCCTGAATATCTCTAAGCTTTGATTTTGTTGGAATATAGATGGCTGCTTGTGGTGGAAGAGGTAACCGTGCTAGAGGTCGTGGTGCTGGAAATATCACTAATGAGAAATTGATGGAGGCACAAATGCAGATGATGCAGACTATGACCCAGTTTGTGCAGACCATGCAAGCTAGAGGGATACCACATGCTCAACCACCAAGGGATAAACGCAGGGACTTTATGCAGGGTCATCCTCCTATGTTTACTCACACTACCAATCCCTTGAATACTGACGACTGGCTACATGCTGTGGAGAAGCAGTTGAATCTTGCTCAGTGCAATGATGCTAAGAAAGTGTTGTATGCTTCGGGGCAACTCCATGGAGCTGCTCAGAACTGGTGGGAGTCATACCAAGCTGCACGTCCCAATAATGCTCCTACTATTACCTAGGAGAGGTTCAAAGAGGATTTCTTGGCTCGTCATATTCCTGAAGGTCTAAGAGAACAGAAGGCAGAGGAGTTCAGGAATCTCAAGATGGGCTCTATGATTATGAGTATCATGCTAAGTTTGAGGAGTTGGCTCGCTACCCTCCCCATGAAGTTATAAGGGACGTTGATAAGCGGCGTCATTTTCTCAATGGCATTTACTATGAACTCAGGTTGCAACTGAAGGGCAACAAGTATGATACTTTTGAGGAGTTAGTGAACAGTGCTATTGTGCTAGATAATGAACGTCTGGCACAGGATAAGAAGAGGAAGATGAATGGACAGGGCTCTGGTAGTAACTCATGTTTTCATCCTAACTTCCACCAAGGTTTTAGGCAGAAGTTCCAAGGACCAGTTAGTCAGAGGAATCATGGTCAAAACCAGTAGAATTGGAATGGGAATCAACGCACACACTACCAGCAGCGTCCCAATAATAACCAGACTCCACATCTCACTCCTCCTAATAACACTCCTCTAAAGAATGGTGGTCCCAATATGCCTATAAGGTGCTTTGTATGTGGAAAGGAAGGGCACATGTCATTCAACTGTCCAGATAATAAGATGAATCAGCAGATCCCTCAGCGCCACAATAGCAATCAGAGGCCTCCGCAGTATGGGAAAGTTCACCATGTGTCCACTGAGACCGCTCAGGAAGCATCAGAGGTTATGCTGGGTACGTTCAACATCAACTCTATCTCTGCTACTGTACTTTTTGATTCTAGAGCTTCGCATTCCTTTGTCTCACAAGCATTTGTTAGAAAGCATAGCATAGCAGTTGTAGCCATGAAGAACCAAATGGTAGTAAATTCACCTGGGGGTGCTATACCAGCTTCTTACTACTGCCCCTTATCTAACATTAACTTAAGGGGGTAGACTTTTCAGCAAATCCTATAGTGTTGAATGCATCTGGTATTGATTTAATTCTAGGGTTGGATTGGATGGAAGCTCACCAAGCTGTGATAAAGTGTAAAGAGAGGGTTGTGGATCTGATTACACCAAAAGGGGATAGAATCAGTGTTGATGTCAGAGTGCAAGCACCACCTATAGCTACACTAAATCAGCTTCAAGACGATGCAGATCCTTAGAATCAAGTGGTGGAGGAATTCCCGGATGTGTTCCCCGATGAATTGCCAGGTATGCCACTTGACCGCGACATTGAATTTATTAATGAGTTATTACCTGGCACTGCAGCCATAGCTAAACGTCCATATAGAATGGGGGTTAATGAATTAGAAGAACTTAAGAAACAGTTAAAGGAATTAGAAGAGAAGGGTTTCATTCATCCTAGTGCATCACCTTGGGTTTCTCCTGTGATTTTTATTGATAAGAAGGATGAAACTCAGTGAATGTTTGTTGATTATCGCTCTCTCAATGAGGTCACCATCAAGAACAAGTACCCATTGCCCAGGATTGATGATTTTTTTGATTAGTTGAGAGGTGCTTGTGTGTTCTCCAAGATTGACCTGCGTTCTGGATATCATCAGCTAAAGATTCGGAGTTCAGATATACCGAAGACGGCATTCACTACCAGGTATGGGTTGTATGAGTATACAGTTATGTCTTTTGGGTTGACCAATGCACCTGCCTACTTCATGTACTTGATGAACATGATGTTTATGGAGTATCTGGATAAGTTCATGGTGGTTTTTATTGATGATATATTGGTATTCTCAAAGAACAAGGAAGAACATGCAGAACAATTGAGATTAGTCTTGCAGAAGCTTAGAGAGCACGAACTCTATGCTAAGAAGAGCAAGTGTGAATTCTGGCTGGAGGAAGTCTCTTTCCTTGGCCATGTTGTTTCTAATGGTGGGATAGCAGTTGATCCAAGCAAGGTGAAAGATGTGTTAGATTGGAAGCCACCTACAGATGTCAGTAAGATTCGCAGTTTTCTTGGCTTGGCTAGTTATTATAGGAGATTCATTGAGGGATTCTCGAAGATTGCTAAGCCATTGACAGCCTTACTAGAGAAGAATGCCAAGTTTGTGTGGTCCGACAAGTGCTAAGCTAGTTTTGAAGAATTCAAGAAGAGGTTGACAACTGCTCCAGTGTTGGTATTGCCAGACCTAAGCAAGAAGTTCTCTATCTATTGTGATGCATTTCATTTGGGTTTGGGGTGTGTTCTGATGCAAGAAGGTAGAGTTGTTGCATATGCTTCGAGGCAATTGAGGAAACATGAGCTTAATTACCCTACTCATGACCTAGAACTAGCGGCTGTGGTTCATGCTCTGAAGATTTGGCGACACTATCTGATTGGCCACAAGACTGATATCTTCACTGATCATAAGAGCTTGAAGTACATTTTCACTCAGTCTAACTTGAACATGAGACAACGTCATTGGTTGGAATTGTTAAATGATTATGATTTCAAAATGTATTACCATCCTGGGAAGGAAAATGTAGTGGCCGATGCACTTAGTAGAAAGAAGCATACTAATGAGCTTCGGGCGACACCTGAATCTGATCAGTTGTGTGCAGAGTTTGCTCATTTGAACCTTACTCTTATTACTAATTCTATGGAAATAGAGGTGACACCAACCTTAGAGGAGGAGATTCGCAAGGGACAATGGGAAGATGAGGATCTAAAATATATAGTGAAGAAGTTAGCAGAAGAGAAAGCACCTGGATTTTGCATTGATGAAGAGGGAACCTTATGGTATGGCAACCGAATATGTGTTCCAGAGGTAAAAGCTCTTCGTCAGGAAATTCTGTGAGAGGCACATGAGTCAGCTTACTCTATCCATCCTGGCAGTACTAAGATGTACATGGATCTCAAGGAAAAGTATTGGTGAATTGGTCTGAAGAAGGAGGTGGCAGAGTATGTGGCTGTGTGTGACACTTATCAACGTGTGAAAGCAGAACATCAAAGGCCAGCTGGATTATTGCAGCCAATGAAGATACCTGAATGGAAGTAGGATGAGGTCGGTATGGACTTTATAACAGGTTTACCTCGTACACAGAAAGGTTTTTATTCTATTTGGGTAATAGTGGACCGATTAACCAAGGTTGCTCACCATTTGCCAGTTAAGACAAAGTACAATGGCCCAAAGTTAGCTGAACTGTATATGGAAAAGATTGTTTGTTTTCATGGGGTACCAAAGAGGATTGTGTCTGATAGAGGTACTCAGTTCACATCTCACTTTTGGAAATCAGTGCATAGTGCTTTGGGAACAAAGTTGAACTTTAGTACCACATATCACCCACAAACTGATGGACAAACTAAGAGACTTAATCAGGTTTTGGAGGACATGTTGAGAGCTTGTGCATTGCAGTATGGCACAAGTTTTGATAAGAATCTGTGTTATGCAGAGTTCTCATACAACAATAGTTATCAACAGAGTCTCAAGATGGCACCATTTGAAGCTCTGTATGGGCATAAGTGCAGAACACCGTTGTTCTAGAATCAGACTGGGGAAAGCCAATTGTTTGGGACAGATGTTCTGAGAACTACAGAAGAACAGGTATGAGTGATTAGGGAGAACTTGAGGGTAGCCCAATCTCACCAAAAGAGTTATGCAGATACACGGAGAAGGGAATTGACATTCAAGGAACGTGATTATGTGTACTTGAAGGTGTCCCTTATGAGAAGTGTGAAGAGGTTTAACCAAAAAGGGAAACTTGCACCAAGGTATGTTGGCCCGTTTAAAGTTTTAAAGAGATGTGGAGAAGTGGCTTATCAGTTGGAGTTGCCTGAAAGTTTAGCTGGTGTAAATGATGTGTTCCATGTGTCTCAACTTAAGAAGTGTTTGCGTGTACCTGAGAAGGAACACTTTCCTTTAGAGGAACTTACTGTTAAGAATGACCTCACGTATGAAGAGTTTCTAGTAAAGATCTTAGATACAGCTGAAAAGGTTATCCGAAGCCGGGTTATCAAGATGTGCAAGGTGCAGTGGAATCATTACTTAGAGGCTAAGGCAACTTGGAAACCGAGGATGCACTAAGGGCAGCTTATCCGCAGTTGTTTGAGTAAGCTGTCACACCCTGATTTCTGAGGAATGAAACCAAGGCCCAAAATTCATGTGCGCCAGGAACAATTTACACACATGAACGACAAATTACATGGTTCAAAAGCACAGTGTTCGAATAAAACATAGTATAACGATTACATCGTACCATTATTACATAATTGTCATCAGAGTAAAGCGGAATATAAATCACATCGTCCAAAGCGAATAACAACTAAACAACGCAGACGTAGCGACTCCATCTCGCCACAGGAAGGTCGACGGCAGCATCACGACTCCTAGCATCCCGGATAGTTCTCAGGAAAATCACCATCCGAGTCATCACTCGAGCATCCTTTGGTTGGGAAATAGCAAGGGTGAGTTCCATGTCAAAACTCAGCAAGTACAGACGGAAAGTAATGACATGCAAGGCTAGTACAAGGTAAAGCTAAAAGGTAGACTGTAGTAGCATTTTAATGTAGCAATTAAGACTTTTACTTAGCAACCTATTCTCTAATCAACTTGGTTGAAACACCCAAGCCTTTATTAAGGTTCAAGTAGTATTTAATGAATCATTTATCATCACAGATATAAGCATATATCATTAATATCGTTAACCTTGAGATCGCCAACTCAAGCAACACAGGATAGCCATCCCGTTCAGAAACAGAGGTAACCACCTCCTCAACCGCATCACCATGATTTAACGATTTATTCCATTTGGCTAATCATGCGAGGATCTCGGCCGCTCGTGACCGTGAGCACGGACGATATATCGATTTTAACTCTGTGCAGAGGTGTACACTTTCACTCCAGATTGTGATTACTCTTGGTGCCCGAGGTGATCAGCCTCTTAGCCCATTGCCGAGATAGGCTGGCAGAGGTCACAATAAGGTCCTTCACAGGGTCATAGGCAGTAACAACCCGCTAGCCTTGAGTCCAAGCGTATGGGAGACTTCCCCGTGAGGCCGCCCCCATCACGGATCCACAGCCCCTCCCATACTAAATACTTGTAAACAAGCCCCAGCAGCCATAGCCATGGCCACCCGTCGGTAAGCTGTCTCCTGCCCATGATGGTCCCACTAATAAACCAAGCCAGAGCCCATTAGCCTGGAGCTGTACGGAAGTCCCAGGTTGTCGCTCCATGAAAGGTCCATAAGGGGGAGGAGATACGAATCACCCCGTTGCTACGAGCCCTCTGACATCCGTTCCCCCTTCTTTCACCGCCAACCAACGATGCGAACATGCATCACTTCTCCAACGGCCGAAGCCAAGAGCCCACGGCTCCAACATATTTTAAGAAGCAAGTTTTATCTTCATTAGGAAGGTGAAAGGTGAGGTAGAGCACTAGCAACCTAATAACCTGTTAACTAGAACCCCCATAGGATATGTGTGGGTAAAGTGGCTAGTAGATCTTATGGTTTGCCGATTTATGACACATGCAATATATTAATTAAAAGTGAATAGGCACAAAATGATCAAAGGATGCCTGCACTTGCCTTGGTTGATGTCCTGCTGCACATAGTCCTCCGGGTTCTGCTGGTCCTCGTTCACCCACGTCTCGTTCTCTATTCGCCACAATTATCACACACGCATAATACATGCAAACATACATACTTTAATTAGGGCAGTACACCAAAACATCTCAACAGTAGCAAACAATAACATAGAAATATTCTACTTGTCGAGATGATTCCAAAAAGTATAAGTTTGCTAAAATCAGAGTTAAAACGTGAAAGTTATGGCTAAAACAAGACTAGGGGTTAAACTGCAAAAGTCAGGGCTAAAATCTAATTAACTTTGTACTGCGTAGGACTAAATTGTAAATATAGGAAACCACAGGGACTTTTCTGTAAAAGTGCCAAGACTGTCGGCGGCCTGACCGCGTTGACGCGGTCAGCGTACACGTGGCGCTGACGTGGCACCTGCATGGCAGCCACATGGCTGACACCACAGCAGGTGACGTGGCCGGGTTGACCCCCGGTCCACGGCGGGTCAGCGGCCGATCTGAGCCGCTCGGCTCAGATCCGACGGCTGGCAATCACCCAGCAGCGCGGGGTCAACGGAGCGGCGCCGAGACGGCGGCGCGCTCGCCGGAGCTAGTCGGAACGGAGCTCTAGTGGTCGGTTCGGGACACGGAGAGCACCGGTGTAACGGGCTCGGTCTCACGGGCTCGGCTGCAGGGTCGATGGCGGTGGAGGAGGACCGGAGGCGGCGGTTCGTGCGGCGGCGCCATGGCCGGTGGCGGTCTCACGGCAGGCGAGCGCTGCGGGGCACAGGAAGGGGTGCCGAGTGCACCGGCGGCGTCTCACCTCAAGGCGAAGTCGGTGAGGTGGTTCTTGACGGCGAGAACAGGCCGGTGACGGAGATCGATGGCGGCGGACGAAGCTCCGAGCGGCGGCGGCGACCTAGGGTTACGGGAAAGCGGCGGAACGGTAGGCACGGTGGCGGCTAGGGTTTGGACAGGCGGCGCGGAGAGGCGGTCGACCGTCTTTATACGGCCCGGTGGTCCTCGGGTCGCACGCTCACGCGGCGCGTGGGCGGCTCGGGCTGCGCCCGACACCGAGCTGGTGTCCGTCTCCGTGGGGAGACGACACTGTGCAGGTGGGCCCCACCTATGTGGGCCCCACCTGTCAGCGGCCGTTGGTGTGGTGACGCAAGCGCTGGCGCAAGCTGCTGGCGTCGGGCTAACGTCAGCGACGCGGGCGACGTGCGCGTGGCGCGGCGGTGCCGCGGCCTGTTGGGCCGCTCGGCCCATCATGGCGGCGCGGCGTGCTGCGGCTGGTGGCTGGGCCGGCGCGCGGCCTGCTGGCCCGTGGGCGCTAGGCTACGCGGCGCGGCCTGGCTCGCTAGCCAGGCTGGCCGTGGCCGGCCGTGGCCGCTGCTGGCCGGCTGTGGCCAGTGCTGCAGCTGCTAGGCTTGGCCATGGCTGGCCATAGCTGGCCATGGCTGGCCAAACTTGGCCAGGAGAGGCTAGGGTCGGCCAGAACCCTCTAGGGACTGGCCTAGGCTAGTTATACTAGGTCTTGCTAGTATAGGGTTAGTGGGGACAAGTTAGAGCATAATGAAAAACCCTAAAACACAACAGGGATGACACAAAGAGCTCAAACAAGTCAACCGAAAACTTATGCAGCAGCATGAATGCAACAATGCAGGGTTTTCTAACGTGCTACTCATTTTAAAGTAATTCATAAAACTTTGATAATTGTCCTATGAATTTAAAACATCTATGCCAAAATAAAAATCCAATTCATTTAAATTTTAAAGTTCAAAAATCAGGCTGTTATTTAAGCAAAATCCAATCTCGAGGACGAGATTCTCTTAAGGGGGGTAGAATTGTAACACCCTAGATTTTTCAATATTTCAAAAATATGAAAAATGAATTTTTGGTGAATAAATAATTAGGCAAAATAAATGTTTTTATGAAAATGAGGTTGAATCATGGTAGAAACTTGCTTGAGAATTCATGTTGGTGCATATTATTATTGTGTGATGTTTGAAATTGAATTCAATTTCAAAATACAATTGATATTTCATTTGAAAAGGGTTCAAATAAATGAAAAACTATTTCTTTTCCCTCCTTTTCTTCTTTTCCTTTTTGGCCCGACCGGCCAAGCAGCCCAGGCGCGGCCTGTTTCCTCCCCGCCTCCCTTTTGGCCTACTCTTCCTCTGCACCGGCCCGTTTTCTTTTCCTCTGTGACCGGCCCAGCAGCGAAGCCCGCAGCAGCGCCGCGCGCCCCTCCTTCATGTTGGGCCGCAGGCCGACCGGCCCATCAAGACGTGGCCGCACTGCACGTCCGCATCCCTCCCTCCGTTTGGCTGACAGGTGGAGCCCACACCGTCTTCTCCCTCCTCCGACTCGGCCCCGACCCAGACGCCGAACCCGACCGCGCCACTCGCCTGTGCTGCCGCTCGGTCGTTCGCACCGGCCCTGCCCTCGTGCTATAAAAGGATTTACTCCGCGTCCGTAATCGTTCCCGAACCCTAATGTAAGCAACCGCCTTCGCCTCGAGCCACCGCAACACCGAAGCCCTAGCTGCCATTGTCGCCGCTGCCGAAGCTCAAAATTTGCCACGGCCGTGAGAAATTTATTGCCGTAAGCTAGTCCTTGAGCTTCGCCTTGACCTCGTGAGAATGTCTGAACTTCGAATTTCGATGAATGAGGCTTCTTGGCTGAATTTTCGTGCGTAGGAAGCCACCGTCCGCCGCCGTCCGCCATCCTCAGCTGCGTGTCGTCCTCGTCACCTCTTGGCCATCATCTTCTTGCTAGGTGAGCGTGACACGAGCTTCTCGTTCCAATGGTACCGGTCCCGTGTCAAATACTGGCCAAAAATGTCGGGTGGAGTTAGCCGGTGAGCTCTGCTCACCGCCGATGATGGCCGCCGCGTGTCCGTCTCCTTCCCCGGCGAGGCCGATTGCCCGACCGACCTGAGCCGTCCATCTTGAAGCGGACGGCCAGAAACAGCCCGTACCCCTTCGGCTGGCTAAAGCGCTTTCATCAGGATACGTTTTCCCCACTGGGAAGCGTATTTTCTGTTAAACAGATCCATAATACGCTTTGTCCACTGGAAAGCGTACTTTTCCTTTAACAGGTCACAGAATACGTTTTAACCTCGGTAAAACATATTTTTCCTTTTTAGTTTCAGAATACGTTTTCATCTATTTACAGTTTTGCTACTATCTTTAAAAGCTTATATCTTTTATGTTTTAATTCTGATTTGGTCCGTTCAAATTTTGTTGGATTCATAATTTTGTAATCTACGCAGTGGTGCTACTGTTGAAGTATTTTGGAAACTTTATATTTTTAGTCTATATTTAAAATATTTATTTGTCTATAGAAAATCTTTGAAAATTAATAACTTCGTCGTTATAACTCTGTTTTCAGTGAACTTGACGTCTGTGTGATCGTAGCAATGAGTAGAATAGCTTTATAAACATTTTATTCTGTTTTGATGACATTGGTGTACTATTCCTCTAATAAATCTTTGTTTGCTTCGTGTATGTATGCTCGATTGGATTGTCTGGTGTTGATTGATAATGTCGAGTTCAGACAGTGAGGGTTTTATTGAACAAGGCTACTTTGAGGATCAGTAGGACCAGCAAGACTTTGTGAATCAAGGCAAGTATAGCATGGATCTTCCTTGTTACCTATACACTCTAAATAAACAATACATTTGCATGAGTCTACTTGATGACCCTAGAAATTATAACTAGATGTTGTTATCCTGATTCCTTGACACCTTTGGGTTGCATTGGGTAGCTTTGATGCTAGTGCTTAATGAATATCATGATCTTGTGGCTTGATGAGTAATCGTGTCATGAACAGTAATAATAACTTTTAACAACTTGAGGGCTAATCTGTAACAGAACCTCCGGGATTTACAGTACAGTTGTGAGGGCTATATGGCTCTGGTTTTAGCTCACTATGAGGACCTCTTCTAGCTTGTTATCGGTTCCCTTAATGGAGCAAGAGGGGTGTGTTTTGGGTTGGGTGTAGTTGGACCCCTGTCTGCATGTGTATAGGCTGCGGTTGTGTACCATCAGAAGGGGGATACTACATTCATAGGGCACAGAAACCTTAGAGGCCCTAACATGTTAGACGAACCTTTGAAAGGCTTCATAGTGAACCCTGCTGGTCTTCCTTGGAAGTGGGCTAAGAGGCTGATCACCTCGGGTGAAAGGGCGATTCACAGCTCACAGTGAAAGTGTACACTTCTGCGCAGAGTTTAATAAACTGGTATACTAGCCTTGCTCAAGGACAAGAGCGGCCTTGGAATCTTTACACTAATGATGATCTCTCTTATCATGTTAAATGTTTATTCATTTGCTGTTATGTTTACTATTCATTTATGTTACATTGATCATGATGGTTTTGGGAAACACTTGCTACCTTGATGCTACTTAATTCCTCAACTTGATTAACTTATATAAGATAAATGCAGTCAAACCGTGTCATCTTAATTGAGCCTCATTAACCCATGGTATGCTTGTCGAGTATGGTTGTGTACTTACGCTTGCTTTACTTTCAATTTTGGAAAATCCCGGATGGGTAACAGATGAAGGTTGGAATGAGAGCTATCGTGATGAGTACTAGGCGTTCACCAGTTGATGTGTCTCTGTGGGAAGCTTCCGCAATAAAGATATACTTGTTGTTTATTTGTTTATGCGCAATACTCTGTAATAATATGGTTTGCTATGTATTAAATAGGGTGATGATACTCTCTGTAATTTGTCTTCTTATATGTGCAACTGTTCCTGGGGCGCATATAAGGTTATTTATATATTCTATTTTTATCCTTAAAAATGGAGTATGACAGAAGTAGCGATCATTACCCTAGGATTATCTTAGATTCTAAGTTATCCTTAGTTATCATTCCACCCATCCATCCATCCATTTTACCCTTCGCCCAATAACTCACCATACTCTACCCAAGGATACACCAACACCCGCCTTCCTTTGGGATTAAATATATCAACGCCTGGTACTCCCAGGCGAAGTGCTACATGATAGTTCTGTGCGCTTGCAGAATCCTTTTCTACCTACAGAACCTTCATCATGTGTTTTTAGTGTCGGGACTGACAACCCCGTGAGTGACGCTAACAAATACCAGCAGCATTTCTGACACCGTTACCGGGAACTAACAATCTTAGGTAGCAATGTTAAGAAGTTTCAACACTCATCTCCATCATATTCTTCAAACACATGGCCTCAAATGCCTTCGCAACACAGTCCATTTTGGGAAAGTTCTTCAAATGCTTCCAACTCACCCACCTATGCTTATGGTACATACGTCTCCTATCTAAGCCTGCTCAAAACATCTTAAACTGACTTTCTTTGGGAAAGTACTTTGATGGAGAATCACAGGGGTTGTCGTAGTGCCCTATGTTATTATATGTTCTAGCAACATATGAATCCCAAGGAAATATCCTTCTTGGGACCTTACACACGTCCATGGGATACAACATCACATCAGAACTATCATCACTGATAGAAACAAATAAAAAATTCAAAAGCAAGATACAACACTTGATTCAATGCTTAACTCAATCCTAATAAATGCATGAATGTATTAATAATATTATCTACAACTTTGGTACTCAACACATTCACAACAAACATCAAATTCATTATGAAAACATCATCACTACAAGGGGGCTTGCACAATGGAGAGGTTGATTTGCATAAAGATTTAATGGTGATTTTAGGCACTTGCTACAGTAAATTTAGTGCTGATTAGCAACCATTGGGGGCCCTAGAGCCACCCCCTGTAGATCCCACTCTAGGGTCAAGGCTTTTTCCTCCCTTACCAAACAAACTTGACACCGGCTCCGCCACCCCCTCCCCCCCACCGCCTCCCCCTCCCCAAACCAATTGACAAATCCACCAATGCGTTTCCCCTAAATCTGAATCTGAAACCCTACTGCAAACTCCTAAGAAACAAAACAAATTAATGAAGGCAAAGATGCGAGATGCTTGCCTTCCATCCATGGCAGATTCGATGATGGCTCCTTCGTTTCCACGTCGTAGGCAGTGGTTCCCGAGATGATGGCTTCAATGGCTGCTTCAACGTCGGAGCTGCGGAAGAGAGTGACAACTGTAAATTTATTAACAGTGACCGTTGCAATTGACGGCTACAGAGAGGTATGGCCCAATTGTCACTTGGCCCATTTAAGAAGGACTACCCTGTTTGTAGATCATATCAATGGAAGGACTGTCATTGTTGCTCAGATAAACCATCGTCGGACTGTCCTAACTTGTCAAAGAAATTAAAGGTTAACCATTTATCCACTCAAGCGACAGTCCTATACCGTGGGAATGATAAGAAGAAAGGACAAAACAGCATTGTCCGGCCATGTAAATAAAGCCTTCGGTAAAGAAATCCGACATCATCTCGACGGATGGCCCACACCAGCAAAACAACAAAAATAACAAAACAACTATAACTATCTCGACAAAAGCAATAACGAATTAACTACAAACATGCAAGGTTAATAGAAGTGCAAAACACAACTTAACCAAAGTATCTGACCCACTCTTTGACTCTCACCACCGAGACCTCTACAAGCAACTATGGTTCTTTTGGATGCCGACCACCTAAGACCAAGGGCTTGTGACACGTGTACCAACAGTGCGGCCTAAAAAAAGGAAAGTTCACATGAGTTGGACAATTTTGTAATACAAAAGGATGGTAGGAGCGAGTTAGTCCACCTAACAAGGAAAAAAATTAAGAATGCAAAACTCTAACTTGTAGAGTAGGACGCAACACTGCTTTGTGCCGAGTCAGAAGAAATCTCAATGACTGGAGGATGCGAGCGGCGGTGTGCCGATGTCCGAACTTGTTGTGTCCACGACAGCGGTTGTTGAACGGTGTCCACTCGTGTAAGGCCCAATTAACACTGGGCCCATTTATGCTGGACTATCGGGCAGTGAACAAAACATAAACATAGGATGGTCCGTCATTCATGTTTACTAATACGGCCCAAGTAAGGCCCATATCCAATATTTGTCCTGTCTGCACAATGTATTAACAGCCGAACTGTCAAAAGGAATAGAGTCAATTAGTGAGGAAATTATGCTAAATAAAGTTGAGAATGGAAATCTAGTAATATCAGCATCTTGGTGTAGCGGTTAGAGCACATCTGTTTGAAGCCATCGATTTTTGTTCGAGCACGAGCAGTGTCTTCTTCTTTTTTTGGTTTTACTGCCACAGATACTTATGACAGCCACCTTTGAAGATGATCTTTAGTGGTGGCTGATGTAAGAAAACCGTCCCTAAAAATGGTTCTCTTATATAAGCATGCTTCAGCTGAAAATTTCCTTTGAGTGGCACGCTTGTTCAAATTGGTAGCCAAAATTTTCGTTTGCCGCCTCTGCCCGTCTTCCACCTCTCTCTGCCCAGCGGCTCCCCAATGGATCTACTAGTCTTCATCCAGCTTGCCCTGGCTTGGCGCCGAGCTTGCCACGACGCGCCGTGCGCACAACAAGAAGCAGTTGCGCGCGAAGCTCAGATCCGTCCGTGTTCTCACTGGCGGCCCGCATCTAGCGGCTAGCCGGGAGAGCCTCGAGCTTGTCATCATGTTTTTGCGATGGTTTGGAGCTATGGAACACGGCCCTATCTTTGCCTCTAGGCGCAATCACCGGTGAGCCTCTCTGCTAACCCCAAGATTCTGACTTAATTTTTCCCTCACCTACAGTGACGACCCCTCTCGCCCAGATCCCCTGCCCGCAGTCGGAGCCACATGCACACGTCGAGAGTGGAGCCGAGCACGGAAACCACGCCTCCAACTCTGGCAGAGTCCTCTCCCGATGCCGGTCGTGGCTAGGCGATGTCGTCATCGACCGCGCGCCCACGGCGTCGCGCGCGGTCGGACTTTCGGGAACACATCATCTTCGATCTCTCATCCCTCCACCGCCGGCGGCGCCGCGACTTACACCGTCTCTCGTCAACCACCTCGCGTCATTCCGAGCCCTCGGTGATCACCAAAGATGCAATTTGTTTGTCTTTGATCGAGCTGTCCCTTTCATGATTGCTGCTCGGCCTTCGCGCAGTCGTGTCTTCTCACACACACGTTCGCTGGGCCGTGCCCAGCCTGTAGCCTTTCCACGCCGGCCCCACACACAGGCATGGCATCGTGCTGTTGTTGAGGTTTAGTGTGTTGTGATATATCTTGATTTTTGTTGTATATATTTCTCTAATATATATTTTGTATGTGTGCTTCCACACAGCCGATCCGATAATGCTCGATCTGCAAACAATATATCTAGCTGGACTGATGTGTTCCATTTCTAATCATGCCACGCTGATCAAGACAAGGTAACACACCGATAAATTTATGTGTACCTAAAACTGACACATATATGTTCTGTTTTTGCTTGTTATCAAATGAATATGTAACTTCATATTTTGGGCTTATCTCAGCTTGGTACATTCATGTTGGTGTTCGATTACACTTCCATTATATAGTTAACTATGCATGCTGAAACTAGCTAGTGCTGTGATTTTGAATAAAACTGATATTTGATGTATTGACATAGAGATGCGATGATGATGTCTTCCTTTGCCTGAAGCTATACATGCTACCAGGTATGACTGATCTGTTCTTAATTGATACACTCTTACATTCCTATAATTCCTGCAAATTATAAAGTAGCTCCTCCTCCGCCATGTATGCATGTAAGTGTGTATTTTGTTTGTTTGGACTGTGTAGAAATTTCATTTTATTTGTACCCCATAGTTGGAAAAACTGATTATCGGCAAAGGGTTTCATGCATGGCATGCATGAGTTGTTACTATTACTTGAAAGATTTTTTTCTGCCCACCAATGATATGCTTTTATGGTGTTAAAACAATTTAAAGTTGAGACCAATTCTTTAATGCCAATGATGTCATCTATTTACTATGAATGAATCAGTTTTCTAGAGCGAGATATGGGATCCCTGATTGTTGGTTTTAATTATATATGTCAACTGGAGATCTTTGATTTCGCTTTGGCGCACTTTTTAGATATGAAAATGAGCTGAGGCATGTAATATATTGTTTTCCTAAAGAAACATGCCACCATGCTATCACTGGGCCGTCGTGCCATGCCACTCATTCTTACATGGTTTAATTTTTTCTTGTATTGACTTTAATGACAAGAGATGTCCGGGGACGTCGTCTTCATTCACCGAAATGCTCTAAGTGTATGCTGCTGGGTTCGGTATGATTGATCTCTTCTCATCATATATTCTTATATTTAATTCTTGCATGTACTATTCTTGCAAATAATTGGTACCTTCTCCTTCATGTACATGCATCCGATTGTATGAACTGTACATGTGTAGAAATTTCATTGTACCACAAAGTGTTGGGTACTCATCATCATGGTTGTTATTTACTTTGAACACCACGTGCAAATCGATCAGAGAATGTTAGATCAGAATGAAAGGTGCAACCCCTGCCGATCAGTCCCAAAAGTATGGCTTCGCAATCCAAGTGTGGATCATTTCCCAAAAATTTTATGTGCAAGCATAGGTAATTAGTATCTTGTAATGTTCAAATTATTGTACAAATTAATACTCATATAGCCGTGTATATATTAATATATATATATATATTCCACAAGGTTATCAGTGTGTATTTATAGAGTTAATTTTAATCATTTTCTTTTGGGCTAAAATTTTAAAATATGGCGGTAATTTTCAGAAAAAATAAAAAACAGGGTAATTAAACATCGTTAACAACACCTCTTTTTAGAGTCAGACCCCTTTCGAACCGCTCCAAATTAGGAATCATTTTCCTATTAAAGCACCTCCGGAAAGCTTTCATCAGAGACGGTTCTCCTAATGAAAACATGTCTGAAAACCTTATCAGTGGCAGTTGCCCTAATTACAACGTCTCTGAAAAGGCTTACGAGGAGCCGTTCTCCTAGTGAAAGCGTCTCTAAAATCCTTATCAGGGACGGCTCTCGTAACGCACCGCCCCTGAAGTGCAGGCTTAACTGAGGCGGTTGTCTTTATTTAACTGCCCCTGAATATCTCATTTTCAGAGGCGGTTAGAAAGCCGACTCTGGCAGCTGCGATCTTTAGAATCGCTGTGCTAGAGCCGGTTTGTTTACCCGCCCCTGGAAACAAGATTTAGCCGCCTCTATACTAACTTCGTGTACTAGTGTCGTAAAGTTATTGTGGTCGTGCATCGTTAGGGAAGAACTCCCGCGTCGCCTCGGTGTCGGAGGCAGCGGGGTCGTCGTCGAACATGGCCTCACGCTCCTGCTTGGTCTCTTACCTTGTTCTTCCTCGGAGTTGTCCCAGCCGCTGTATGATGAGGGCCTCCCCGCACTTGGCGACTAAAATCTTGGGGAACAGATTTTAAAAATTAGATTTTTTAAAAATTGGAGCAGTCCAAACAAGAACTTATAATAAAAGCCAAAACCATATTTACCTATTTTGGCCACCTGCAAACTTCAAATAATAATAATAATATGATGTCAACTTCATTTCTTTAATACAAAGCAAACAAAAATCAGATGACCTTACATTGGGAGCTGCTACGACCCTGCCAAATGAAGTGCATCACAAAATGTCATCGTCGCCGCCGATAGGCCTTGCGTCGCCCTCGCGCGGGCGGCTCAAGGCGAAACCCTAGCCGCCGCTGCCTCCCCCACCCCTTCCTCTCCACCTCGCCGGCGACGGAGTGCGCCACCGAGAGGCCAGGCTGCAAATGAGGATGGTGGCGGCAGGGCCATGCCTCGGCGATGCCCTCTCTCCGGCGCAACAGAGGAGGGGTGAAGCTGGGCACCCGATGATGGCGCTCGCCTGCATGGGCGGCGAATCCGTCTCTAGCTCATCCGATTTGGCCCTCCGCGACCTAATCTGGTGGAGTTAGCAAAAATCGGATCGACCCCCGCGTCGACTTGAGCTAGGCCTCGCCGCGCCGTCGCCAAAGACGGGTCGCATGTTTGGGCATCGGCGGCTTTACTTCAACGGTGGCAGCCAACCTAGGCATGTACGATGACGGTCAGATCAAGACGGGGGTGGCAATCAATGGCGTAACAGTTTGGCAATTGGTGGGCAAGGGCAGTACTACCAAGTTTCGACGACGGTGACGCCTGTGGGCGCCCGCCGGAGGCGTCGCCTTGTCATTCATGAGGATCTCTCCGGATGAAAACTCATCTCCAATTCTCTAGTGGGCGATGATGGTATCTGCAGATATCATTTTCTCGTTGGAGACGTCGCTCTTAGAAGATCTCTTGGGTTGTCGGCTTCGGTGTCGAGAACGAGATGATTTCTCCCTTGCATATACACCAGGTGCTTCGTGTTGTTGCCAGGATACAACATCCGGTGTCTTTAATGGTGGTCGGTGTCCAATGATCTTTCAGCACCCTTACTAGATCTAACGGATGTGTTTTGGCGGCATTATCTCGATGTTGGTGGTCATATTCTTATGGAGTTCGCATCACGGAGCAAGTCAGTTGTCGCGTAGGACTACTCGAGTTCGTTGTTAGGGATGTATTTTCCTTTCATCAGTTTTTTGTATTTTAGTTTTTTCTATTGTAATAATTTCGCCTAATGTATTCTTAAAAGAGGATGACTGAAGCCGAAAATACAATTTTCTTTATTAAAAAAGGACCCTGCCAAATTAATTGAATCCTTAGTTCAGTAAACCAAAATGGGTCATTCATCAAAAGTAAACTTATAGTATATGATGAATACATATATACAGAAAAAAAAACAGTGGTGTTCGAGGTTGACTATGATTTCGTCAAAATTGTTGACAAGCTCGAGAAGTGAAACAACCCAGCATAAAAAAAAGTGGAACAACCCAGTTCCGCATATTAAAGAGGGCCTCGATCCATCGGCCCAGTGGGCCTGTCAGCCATCCATTCTTGGGCTCTCTCTCCGTCCGCTCTGCTACTACGCCAGCGCTGGCGGCGGCAGGATCCACGAGTCGCCGTAGATGAAGTGGATGCCGAGGAATGGCTTGGCCTGCTCGGCGTTCATCACGAGCGACCACCCGACGCGCTTGTGCGGCAGCGCGCCGGGTCCCGAGCACTGGTACTCGCCGTAGTAGACGCCGCTCTCTCTCGGCTTGGTGATGGTCCAGCTGTCCCACCCCACGGGCACCACCTCCTTCCCCATGGTGGTGTAGGCGTACACCACCCGCGACGCGTCCTCTCACGCCCTCCCCAGGTAGATCTGCCCGGCGCCCGTGGTGCTCCCGATCCGGCACCGGAGGAACGTGAACCCGGTCTCCAGCGCGTCTGCGATACTCTTGCTCCGCTGCTGCGCCGTCACGATGGCCACGTCCTTGGTCACCGACGTGATGGCGCATTCCTCGTACAGCGACCGCCCGAAGCCGAAGATAAAGTCCACGGTACCCTTGATGTGGCACGACTTGAAGTAGTGCAGCCCCTTGAGGTCGTACAGCGTGTCCTGCCCGCCGTCGATGGTGCAGTCGTAGAAGGCCGCCTTGTTGCCGTACACGCGCAGCGCCACGGCCTGCCCGCCCTCCGTGCCGGGCGCCGCCAGCGGCGCGTGGTTCCGGAACACGATGCCGGAGGCCATGAAGTAGTCGGCGTCGACGGCGACGGTCGCGCTGCCGTAGGTGCCCAGCGGCTTGCCGTCCTTGCCGTGGGACGCCGCCCGGTCGTTCCAGCTGATCACGGGCGGGTTCTTGGGGTTCCCGAGAAGGTGATGAACGGCTTGGTGTAGGGCACCGTCACCTTCTCCCAGTAGGTGGCCGTCCGGATGTCCAGGATCACCCGCCGGTGGTTCCCGTCGGGGATGGCGTGGATGGCCTCGATGATGTTGGAGCAAAGCCTGCTCTAATCGTGTCAGTTTATGTTCCATAT
>CM041647.1:13491003-13663566 GCA_023333625.1 Bothriochloa decipiens | reverse complement strand
GCTTTGCCGACGGTATAACAGCCTTAGCCGACGGCTTCAGGCCATCGGCAAAGGTGGCCGATCCGGTAGTGCCACGCACACTCTAATCATATGTCACTGAATAATTGAAGTAGTTTTTATGGTTAATTTGCCTTTTATCTGTCCTCTCTCGCTTAGTGAGATATTTTTAGTATACCTATCTTCCATTGGATTATTGCCTTGTAATGAAAGATCTTGAATGCAATTTGCGTGTCACGTCACAAGGCATAATGCTATCAACTTTTGGGTTATGGGCAGACACGTGAGATTGCTTCACCCCACAGTCCAATGCTGATCAATCAAGGTTTGCATCCCCCTCTACTTTCTTTGACATAGCAATTATTTTTTCTATAAGAGGCACCCATATATACATATAGATGGCGTTTGGTTCAGCGCAACGTAGCGTAATCAGATTACAGAGGGGGATGGGATGCTTGTTGACGCAAAAATGTGACTTCTTACGTCAACGGTCTTTCACAAGCCAGGTAGTCCGGAGCGAGAGTGCTTCTCTGATTCCTGCGGCCTCACCAGCAGCTAACCGGTCGATCAAGTCCGAGGCGTGCCAGTCAATTTGACTCTGCAATTGACTGCCGGTGTGATTCTAGACAGTTTCTCATGTGTGGCTAAATAGCCGATTCGATCAGGGTATTGACTAAAAAGTTAACATCCAACATGCTTTTGTAAACGCAACAGTGAATAAATATGCATGAATAAAAGCAATCAATCATGATATGATACAATTGAATAAGAACATATATAGATCATTCATGAAACATGCTATGGCATTTTAAACAGTAAAGGAAAAGCTAGATCAGCTATCTCGATAAACATTAACACATAGGACCTTTAGCCGATCTACATTAACCGATACGATATATAAAGATCCTACACATGTTGCAATAATCCAGATTAAAACTAATAGATCTACTAAACTTGTCGAATTTGAAATCTAAAGACCAAGTCGTGCCCAACAAACCCCAAAGGACTTGTCGAATTTAAAATCTTCAGACCAAGTCGCGCCCAACAAGCTCAATGAACCAACTAGTGTTTAAACAGATATATGCACGTAGTGTTATGGGTGAAGCTCTAACAAATCGGCTAAATAGCCGATCCCGACATGGGAACGAACTAGGTATATACAAACAGCCCTAAAAGCAAAGCCTACTAACTGAAGGCGTCTGAATCCGGATGCCATCCTAGTGAGATCGGTAACTTAATCCGCTGCAGCCACTAAAACCCCCCAGAAGAGATTAACAAGCTTTACCATAAAACTATCTATACCCTAGAACACGCCACATGTCACGAACAAGATTAATAAAATATAGCTAATACAAGCACGTGACCAATCATTAAGATACAAGAATAAACATGATAAGCATTAATGACAATTGAATCTAAGAAGATATGAGCCATCTTGATTGGACAATGATGTTGATATAAGTAAACAAACAGTATAAAATAGTCAACATCGGTAACTTAATGAATCTACTAGGTTGACAAGCCTAATAGAGTTGATAACTAGCCATGTCAACACATAACAAAAGGTCGCACGACCCGATGCAACCTTATCAAACGCAAACATGAGCCATGACGGTACTTACAGCAAACCAGAGGTCGAACGATCCGATGCAGCCTAACTTGATGAAGAACTCATCGAGATCTACGTTACTCCTACTCCTAAGGATTTTGGCCGGAACCAAAAGATGTATTGATTGTTGAGAGGGATTACAGGTGCTGGGGCGTACATATTTATACCCTAGGCTTTGACAAGTCTTAACTTGACATGACTTGTAAAATAAGAAAATAAACTAGAAAACTACCGAGACTCGATAACTTGGGTCCTACTATTCCGTCCCGTAGAGTCCCGTGCTGTTAATGCGCTGTCTTTCGCCAAACCAGATCGGAGTCAATGTGGCTCGTGTGCTCTCTAGATAGCTGATCCCAGTTAACCGATTTCGCACCAAATTAGTCAGTTCTTCAATAAACGGTTGTTACCGGCATCTGGCCGATTCCTGGTAGAGTTTTCTTCGAGAAGCTTCACATGCGCGCCTACCAGTCCAAATTTAGGTGTAAACAATGGCAATATAACTGCTTGGTTCATCCAAGTCCGTTATGAGGTACTCTCTCTATTCAAAAAAAAATTATGGGAAGCATGTCGATCAAACTATGTCAACTCTGACCAAGTTTTTTTAATAAAAGGTATTAGCATTTATGTCTTAAAATAAATTAATTATAAAAATATATCTCATAACCAATCTAAAGGTACTTATTTGTCTCATAAGTGTTAGTATTTTTCTATATAATTTTAGTCAAAGTTCATGATATTTGACTTCTCGGGGTGGAGGGAGTACCCGCAATCGGATGACAGACCACTCAACGCCCCTCCGCGAGTCCTGCCGCATTACGCTGTTGATGTCCTAATTTATTTTTGACAACATTGATGCCCTAATTTGTCCGCGAGTATTTATGCAACCAAACAAATCCCAGAATCAAGGCCTCCTACTCATTCTTCCCCGGTGACCTCCTGTTTTCTTTGCCATTTAATTTACCTGCCAACAAAGCAAATGCCATCGATATGTCATGAAGTTTCACTTAATAAATTTATCTAATTGACAGTTTACATAAATTACTATCATGGATATTAAATCAATTTTAAATTCTTCTTTAGTGTCAATGCTATATGTGTGGGCACATATAATTTTCATGGTCGCCAAAACATAATACATATAGCTATCTCTTATGGATGTGTAGTACTTGATTTGCATGATGGGACTACACTACATCATGAATCTCTACTTTAATCAATCTTTTATAACACTAACAATATTAATAGAAATAGTTATACTAATTTAGAAACATATATAGAAATAACTTTCGGTGATATAAACATTTCTTATAACAACAAATATATTGAGAGATATGTTAGTGTTTTTAATAATGGAACAAGTGGTAACTTAGATGACACACATTTGAAACGGTTACTATCATAGTTTTAGGTGGGCGCTTTAACTTAAATATAAATTTAGGGATTACTTTAGAATGCTTCATATAATAACCAATTGCTCAAACGACTATAGTAGTAATGAAAATGTTAGTTTCTTTTATGGGTTTAGTTGTTTATGGCAGTCACAAAAAAAATATCAATTTTGGGATACAAGCGATTTTATTAACACGACACAAAATTCTCCCTGTCTTCTCTAAAAATGTATTGTGATTTTCAAAAGCAGGCAACCCATTACTTATGGAGACACTAAAAAACCGCTCCCTCCGTCCTGTAATATAGTGCATTTTGTCTTTTGAAATTTTTCTGAAATATAGTACATCTAGGGAATAAGAAGATAATGTTTACTTAAATAAAATATATGATTATTTTCTATATAGAAAGCAATTCATTTACTTGTAAGAAGTCTAAGATTTCATCCTTTAATTATGGGAATCAAATCAAATTTTAATATATTAGAAAGGTAAGTGAGGGGTACATGCGTCTATTATTTTTTCTCTTATTTTGTTCTAAAATAATAATAATGTACTATGTTTCAGGATAGAGGGAGTATCTCTTAAGAGTCCCACCTCCAAAATTAGTCTCCGACCCATCTCTAATATCAACCTGAGAACCCTAGCTCATTCTTGTACCCACCCGCCCCATACTCTTCCTCTTATCGTCCATCTCCCCTCAGCGGCTTGTCTCCCTCATCACCATCTTATTATATGTACAATAAATAATTTAATTTGAGTAAGTGAGAACAACTGTCGACGTACACAGTACTATGTACTAGTAGTAGCCCTGTGAAGAAAATGGAAATGTAAGCAAGTCTTGTGGAAAGAAAAACTCACTTCTTTAATTTGTCGAAATATTCACACCCATTTTAAGCGTGTACCGTCTAACGACACACACACATTTTCTTGATGGCCAAAGAATCTAACTAACTGATGGAGATACGCTATTGTCTGACATTTTTTTATATATTCATTTATTTAAATAAACTTGTGTGTGTGTGTGGGGGAGGAGGGTGCCGCGACGGGGACGGGGGGACACTCGAGATATTGGAACTGGTGTGCAATTAGTGTGTCGTTTTGTGGAATTTAACGAGAAAAAATGTTGGTACCTAGTCTTTCGTCAACGCTAGAGGGGGTCTTGTGATGCTGGTCGTTGTCCAACCATATTCATGCTCCAGACTACACAGTAAATGACCGGATTGAAAAACGAGTACACGTCAGGTCGTCAAGTCGAGAGTTACGTATGTACTCTATATATATGTTGCCGAGGAATTGCTTTCAGTAACTTTCTAGTGAAATGCATATCGTCATTTGTCAGTTTTCAGTGAAAATCGATCTCTGGGAAATTCAGTCAGCTGCGGATCTGCTGTTTGGTCCAAACAGTTTGGCAGCACGTGAGCGCGCGTGACTACAGTAGTGTTACGTTGGACTGTTGGAGTCCAAGCAGGTTATTTCCCTCCTCATCAAATTGTATCAAATTACATGGCATCACAACCACCCACCCCTTCCATGGAGAAGCTGTATTAATTCTAGTTTCAAATTTTGTGAGGGTCATAGCTAATGGTATCAGGAATTAAATCAATCAGGTCCCACTAATATAAGGCTGTAGCTAATGGTTTCGTAACCAAACCCGGCCTGTCCGATACTACTATTCTGTTCTATAAACTGACCACGGAATTAGTCTTCTTCAATTCAGAATTCTCTTGGCGTCATGATTTTGATGTACACCTTGAGTCCTTGACTTTAACATTAAAAAAAGGCCATTCCTTACACATGCGTTGACTCTCCAAATTGATTCTCTGCTCCTGATGTCTACTTCGAGCAGAACCTTCTGCAAACTCTCTCTCTCCCCATCTCCGTCTCTCTAATTAAAACTCAATGGATCATGACTGATGATATAGATATATCTGGTGAATGATTTATTTCCAAAAGATAAATTCGAACCAAAGTTTGACAAAGCAAGCTCGATCGATCTAGAAGTAGCCAAAAGTAGGGAGTAGAAAATTTCAACATGTGTCCATGATATAGCTTGGCACAAGATAAAGAATGTCCGGCCGCATATCACGGCCGACATTTTTCCGTATCACCAGAGCAGAGGCTTTGCAAGCATACGTTGGCATGCAAACGCAGAGTAAGCAAGCGAGCTCGTCACTAGTCGGTTGGGGGGGGGGGCGGGGGTTCGGTTGGTGCGCGAGAAGCAAAAGGGTCATAATAAAGAAGACATGCCCTACCACCGTCTCTACAAATCACTCTCAAAATGCCGTCTCTAGAAATACATTTGTAAGACGGTGGTTAATTATTTTCAAACGCCTCTACAAAATGCTCATACATTTAGAGACGGCGTCAGATGTAGCCGCCTCTAAATGGATTTCTAGGTGGGGCTAATCTTGAGCTGTATCTTAAAATAGATGCAAAATAGTAAAATTTAAACTTCTCAAACAAACCACCCAAACTAAAGTTATAGGTCTAGACGATATTCACAACTTTATATTTGACAATTTTTTATTTGAAATCATTTATCCAAAAATCCGTGCAAGATCTGTGGCGCCGTGTTCCGTGGCGCTGAGTTCTCGACCACGTCAGCACTACGGCGGGTACCTCGGCACCAAGATCTGTGGCACCGAGGCGTTATACCTCGGCGCCACCGGTTCTGGCGTCGAAACCCTGGGTTTAAAGGTGTGTTTATGACAACCAGGGGTGAATGTAAAATTTGTTCAAAAAAAAGAACCAAAATATAAAAATTAGGGACGTACGGGGGCATGCAAATAATGCAATGCAAATGCATGATGGAATGAGTAATCTTGGTTTTGGGTGCAAGCGCATCTTGTCAAAGATTTGCTCAGAACGAATTTAGCTTCCATCAATGTGCATGAATGTGTGCTTGAAAGGAAGATTGTACAGCAGAAGAAAAAGGGCAGCAACCCTCGAGTAGAAGTCAGATGCATGTGTAGCGTAGATTTAATAGTGATAGCTACGGTCCTTGCTTAGTCGTTAATACTTTTGTCATTCTCTTGTTGATTTATTTCCACTTCCATTCCAGTGCTCTCTAGTCTCTGGTAGCCATGCATACAGTCGTGCACCCAGTAACTAGCTGAAGGTCGCGGATTGAACATCCATCTACCACCTGTATATGCGTGATAAGACAGCGTAGCCACACTTTAAGTCTTGCTGATATTGATCTGATCCGACCAGCTGACTGCGTGTTGTCACTTTACGCGCGCGCGCGTGCCTCGTTTCTCAGCAATCTTCTTGGAGCTGATGCGCGTGCAGATCTGAAATGTGGACACTTTTTTCAGTCCATTGCTTCTTTTCCAATTCGATGCCAGAGATTGTTCTTTTTTCCCTAACGAAATTTCCACACGGACGTGTGTCCAGCAACTTGGGGAAGTCGTTGCTGCAACAGAACAGACAGTGACTGACGCCGTGTTGCCTTGTGGCCGACTGCGGCGAATGACAGCATTAGCACAGTTAAGATTAGCTGTTTGATTGTGATGATTTTCCCCGGGTCAAACAACAAGATTTGATAGTGAGATCGCTAAGTAGTCAAAACTGGAGATATCACAATAGGTATTGATACATACATATACTGTGCCAGCTCAGGTATCATCGTCACATATTGTTGTGTTTGTCAAAGATGGAGCCTACAAGTTTCAAGTACACTGCACGAGAGCGAGCTAGGCTCCAAGAGCCCAAGAGTAACCAGCTGTGCTGTATAACCTGGTCCAAATGTTCAAACAGTTTAATTTAGTTAGCTAACGGTTTTGTTTTGGTTAGATAGATTTGGAACTTGTATTGACTTGTTGCATACCTCTGTCTTGAAAAAGGATGCGATTCTAGCTAGGTCTGATTTGACTCAAACTTATATTTATGACTCTGAATAGATATACTATAAAATATATTTTATAATTAATCTAATAATACTTATTATGTATAATAAATGATAGTAATTTTCATATAGATTTAGTAAAATTTAAAAATGTTTTTTTTGAGAATTACATCCATTTTAGGATGGAGTAAGTAATTCATTGTACACTCAAAAGACAGCTCATTTATTTTTGGGTTGTTATAATGAAGGAATGGGAATTTAGAGGTATGAGTTTATTTAGAAATCCTTTGTTTTTGTTTTGTAGGTGTGCGAGTTAAGGTGGTATAGGGAATGGGAGTATAGAGAGCCAATTCACACCAATCACTTCTCAGGGGAAGTTATAGAAGTTGAGTAGAAATTGTGCTTAAGGAAGAACATCAATGCATTCATCATGACTTGTTAGATAATTTCTCACTCAAATATCCACCATCAAATAGAGGATATGAATTCTCTTTTAAACCCCTCTTATTTCCCTCAACGAACCATGCAAAGCTAGGGACTATAACTAATATCAAATTCCATCTTAATTACAGTCAACTCCCACTACCAGTTCCTATGCCTCTTTCCGCGTACGTAGTTTTGAAACATACTGTCCATGATCCAAGCAAGGTAACTAGATCGATGGAAACAATTTTAATATTAGTTATTACTTCAAGATATTATCAACCTCATCTTTAATACTAATGGATTTTTTTTCCAAGTTGGAGCACAAGAGTAACTAGCTTTCGCGATACTGGACTTTGAGAGAATACATATACCAAACTAGGGTCTTCTGTGTAGGCTGGCCCAAAATGCTACCGATAAGGATGAGGTAATGTTTCCTTATTCTCTTTTTAGTTTAATTGTTTTTATTTCAGAATTTAAAAATCCGAGCTAAGGTGTCAGAAATCTTGATATCCAAAGGTCCCTCAAGGGCAGTCTTTTTTCTATTAAGGTTGAAGAAAGGGACTTTGTGAAGAAATAGAAATAGAAACCAATCTTTCCAAATTAATCCAACTTTGTACCTGTCTGGCACAAACCACATCTCCTAGGGAGGTTGTATTTCTGTGGGTTAGTAATAATGGAATGGTTGCATTATATAAAATGAAGAACATCTCCGTCCAAAAATCAGTCCATTATTTCATTCAACGGTAAATAGCACAATACTTCTTCGTGAATCTCCGCATTGAATAATGAATATCATAACCACAAATAGGAATGAAATGGAAATAGTTCCTACACGAACTACCGGGGAAGATCATAGCAAAGAAGTCGAGACCCAACAAAATAAGTAAACCAGAAGTGTCGCAAAAGCACTTGAGCATGGGTTGAGGTTCGTCCTCAATGGGAAAATGGAGAGCATCTAACAACTCATCTTCAGCAAGAACTACAAGATCATCCCTTCATTTTGCGGTGGCGACAGGGTTCTACCATTCGAGCCTTTTTTTCTATGCTTGGGTGGAGATACACCCTATATGAAACTTGTATTTCTTGACTAGATCTAAAAATTTACAGTTGATTTTTTAGTTTAAATCATTTATGGGCTGAATATAAAAATACAAGATTCACAAAATTTAATATAGAAACAGAATGATAACATCATACTTGGTCACAAGTATTTATGTTGTTTAGTGGTAGGACGGGGCTAGCGCTGATGAGGAAAAATCACTTTATTTGGCTCTCTTGTTATTTCTGGTGTGCGTTGTGGTACTTAGGTGCCGCGTATATATGATATATAATTGTCTACCATTTCATCAAGCCTTATGTGATGATAGTGATCAGATATGACCTAGCTAGCTTATTTTCACTATGTGCCCTGTCTCGTTTAGCACGTGCATGTGCATTAGTTTCTAGCAATATTGGCAGTTATTGCACTTGTCCCTGAAATTTCGACACTGTTGGCAGTTTCTACCAATTTGTTGGCCATTATTTTCCCTAATGAAATATCCACATGGATGTGTTATAGGGAAATCACACCAGATACTTTCTTTTCCTAAAAAAACATATTCCAGCTGGGAATTATCACAACACACTTCTTTTAGTTGGAAATTACTGCAACTAAAAATGACTAATATGATGTTGGTTGTGGATTGATAAGGATAGTTAGTAATCAAAACAGAAGTACAATATTGTCCCCTACATTAATTTCAAGTTTGAAGTGCATTGTACATATGAGCAAGGCTCCAAAAGTTATTATATTAGCTGTGCTGTCACAATCCTAGTATTAGACATTCTATAATCCTGTTCAAATACTCAAATAGTGGAATTTAGTTATTAACTACAATAAGCCGGCCGCCACGGTGAATTTCTCGAGGTTTTCATTGGACCCTCTCAGTCTCGGTGTTAGAGGATTTCGTCCCCGCACTAATGGGCCTGGCCCATCCAAGAATGCGAATTGAGAGTGACTAGGTGAGGCTTATGCAATCAATTTGCTGCAGCTAAAAAAGCTATTCACTAAGCGGCCGAGTTGAGCTCCCAGCTCAGCTCCAATGGCCACCGTCGTGGCCGCAACCACTAGTGCCTTCTCCCCTAGGCGGAGGTGTCCCCCGCGCTTGAGCTCATGGGCCATTGTCCCACACTGTGGGCTCCTAGCTGGTACGCATGCTCCTCTCTCTATTTTGTGTGACATCGCCATAAGAGTCTAGCTGCTGCTTGGCATAGTTCTTGGTTTTGGCTGCAAGAGCATCTTATCAATGATTTGCTCGAAATTTAGTCTTCTAGAGCTGAACTAGGCCGGCCAGTAGGTTTACCTTACCTCACCTTTTACTTAATGAATTCTCATTAATGGGTGTGAATGACTAAATGTGTGTAATATTAACAGAAAAAAAGAAATCTCGAGGTATGAAATGCAACCTCACTTGACATGCTGGACTTGTAGTCCAGTGTAGGATCCACATACGTCAGATTTCTAAAAATATTGATGTATGGGAGCCCTTGCTACTCCTTCAGTCATTGTCTTATTATTTCAAAGGTCACGACTAACATTGACAGTGTAACCAATTATGGTGAGCTGTGACCCGCCCACAATTAGTCAAAAATGGAAAAACTACAATAGGTTGCTAGTGTGCTGCATAGCATATCATCATGACATCGTTGGCCGTTGCGTTTGATCATCTTTAACCGCTGATAAGTGAACCTCAAATAAGACCTTAGGGTATTTATTTTTCAATTGTTGTACGTTGTTGGTGAACTCAAATTGGATTTGGTTGTGAGGGGGCTGTGTTGTGAGAGAGGCGATGAGAGTTGAAGCTAGTATGGTGATGACTCCAACTTTTGGTTAATTGACACATGTTGGTTGGTAGAGAGAGAGAGAGAGAGAGAGAGAGAAGGAGCTCTAGAGGAGAAGAAGGAGATCTAGAGAAGATGATCAATTAGTGGAGAAGGGATGGCAATCGCCAAGTCCTTTTATATCCTAGGATGAGGAGAGAGAGAGAGAAGGAGCTATAGAGGAGAAGAAGGAGATCTAGAGAAGATGATCAATTAGTGGAGAAGGGATGGCAATTGCCAAATCCTTTTATAGCCTAGGATGAGGGGAGAGAGAGAGAGAGAGAGAGAGAGAGAGAGAGAGAGTGAGAGAGTAAAAAAGCATGTGAGGGAATTTAGTCTTTGTTCAAATGCGAGAAAGGGTAAGGTTGCCTTTAATCAACTCTAGTTCAACTCAAACAAATCATTTTCTTATTGATCTTAATTAGTCGATCCCCCTATCAAAGTAATTCTCTCGTCAGTTTATTAATTTTATTTCCCGAGGAAGCATGCAAGAAGCTAACTCGAACTCTATATTTCATCATCAAATGACTCCAAGAACACAATAATGGATGCTTTCCCTTATTTTTTAATAGTATACTCACTCCGGCCTCCATCATGTAATATGGTACATTGTAGCTTTTGATTTTTTAAATACAGTGCATCCGGAAAATAAGAAGATATGTTTATTTCAATAAAAATACATGATTATTTTCTATATAGAAAGTAATTCATTTACTTGCCTATTTTGTATAAGAAGGTTGAGAGTTCATCATTTAATTATGAAAATCAAATTATATCTCAATATATTAGGAAGGAAAGTGAGGAGTACCTGCGTCTATTGTTTTCTCCCTTATCTATACTATAAAAGAGCAAAGAAATTAAAAAATACACGTTACTTTGGAATTCATACCTACCCTATGTTTTAGCCGTTGGATTTAACTTAAGTTTTTTATCTAAGGGACATCAGGTCTCCTTGATTTCTAACAGGTGGGCCGTCCCGTTATATGTAAGATTTCTTTATGTTTTTTAGTTCAAAATTCAATATCCTCAGATTTTTTTTTTCACCCGAAATTGACGTACCCGCTCATAGTGGGTCCAGTCAAAAATAGAAACCACGCCATGTAATCCTGCCTGATCCTGTCCGGAGTCAAACTCCACGGCATAAAAAAGAAAATCATGTTTCAGTCTTGGCCTTTCACGCTAACCTATTCCACCAAAAACAATAAATCTTGTCGTGGCCTTTGCCTTGCATGCAAGTGGCTTTAATCCTTGTTCGAAGCTATCCACCTGCTGGGCTGAAAAAGAATTAAGCTGTGCAGCTCGGGAAGTTCTAACCAAAGCAAATGCTCAATCAGTCCCAACGTATCCCATGTCTTGCTTCAAGCTCTCACCGGTGGTCTACAAGAAGCTTACATCAATGATTTTCAATTACTGGTGGGGGAGTTTAGTGGATAATCACAAACTCCACTAGCTGCGTTGGGAGAAGCTCACACGGTCTAAATGTGAGGGTGGAATGGGTTTTCGAGACTTCTCACTTTTTAATCAAGCAATGCTTGGAAAGCAGGGCTGACGTTTGCTGATGAGACCGGACTCACCTATGTGCTCGGGTGCTGAAAGGCAAGTATTATCCAAACAGTGACTTCCTTTCAACAAACAAAAAAAGGCATAGTTCGGCAACCTGGCGATCGATTCTGTCATGAACGACGTATAAAAATATGAAGTAAACGAAATCAAACAATGCAGAGATACACGATTTACGTGGAAAACCCCTCCAATGCGAAGGGAAAAAACCACGGGCACCAGCCAGCAACAATCTCACTATATCAAAGTTTGGGGTTACACGCCTATAGAGGCTTACAAGAGAATCAAGTCTCTATGGAGGATTTTGTGTGTATTTTCCCAGGAGGATTGGTACGTATATATATGGAGAAAAACTCCCTATCTCTACATCAACTAGCAATATGGTACTAATTGATGTTGTGCCTTCCACCTCTACCTCATAGACTTAAATATTAAAACCCATTAGGAACACATGTACTGGGCCCATCTTGAAGTGAATTTAGAACAAACCCCAACAAACTCCACCTTAAGACAAATTCATCTTGTATCATAAATCAACCCATCATCCTGAACACAACAAAGATAGAAAATCACTGGTACCAACAATAGTCTCTTGGACTATTCAATTAAACCAACTAAGCTTGAGCATAACTTAAACTTAGCAACAGGAACAAGCTTTGTCATCATATCAGCAGGATTATCATGAGTACTAATCTTGCATACCTTCAGCTTACCTTCTTCAATCACATCACGCACAAAATGATACTTGATATCTATGTGCTTAGTTCTCTCATGGAACATCTGATCTTTAGTGAGGTAAATTGCACTTTGACTGTCACAGTGCAAACTTATGCAAGATTCAACTCCACTGAGCTCAGCGTACAAACCTTTGAGCCATATTAATTCTTTGCACGCTTCACAAATAGCCATATATTCTGCTTCAGTAGTAGACAAAGCAACAACAGACTGTAAAGTAGCCCTCCAACTCACAGCTGCCAACAGTAAACACATAACCAGTAAGTGATCTTCGCCTGTCCAGATCAGCAGCATAATCAGAATCCACATAACCAATGAGACCCTTATCAGTTCTTCCAAACTTCAAACAGGAATCTGCTGTGCCTCTGAGGTACCTGAAAATCCACTGGACTGCCCTCCAATGTTCTTTGCCAGGATTAGACATATATCTACTAGCAAGACTCATAGCATATGACAAATCTGGACGAGAGCAAACCATGGCATATATCAAAGACCCAACAGCACTAGAATAAGGAACTCTTGACATGTACTCAAACTCTGCATCTGTACTAGGACACTGAGCAGCTGACAACTTAAAGTGAGGTGCAATAGGGGTACTAACAGCCTTAGCATTTTGCATGTTGAAACGCTGAAGAACTTTCTTGATATAATTTTGTTGACTAAGAAATAGCAAACCAGATTTTCTGTCTCTACTAATTTCCATACCAAGAATTTTCTTAGCACTACCAAGATCTTTCATATCAAACTCACTACTTAACAACTTCTTTAACTTAGTGATTTCATTCTTGCTCTTGGCAGCAATCAGCATATCATCAACATATAACAGCAAATATATAGGTGATCCATTAACATGCTTGATGTAAACACAGCTATTATATCTAGATCTTTTGAAACCGTGTGACAACATAAATGAATCAAACCTCTTGTTCCACTGACGAGGGGACTGTTTCAAACCATACAAAGAGCGTTTCAACTTGCACACATATTTTTTCTTGCCAGGCACTATGAATCCTTCCGGTTGCTCCATGTATATGTCCTCCTCTAGCTCTCCATGCAAAAAACGCAGTCTTCACATCTAACTGCTCAAGCTCAAGATCATGCGAAGCAACAATACTCAAGAAAGTACGAATTAAACTGTGTTTTACCACTGGAGAGAACACATCATTATAGTCAACACCCAGAATTTGACTGTAGCCTTTAGCAACTAACCTTGCCTTATACTTTGGAGGCTCGCTTGGAGATAAACCCTCCTTTCTCTTGAAGATCCACTTGCAGTTGATGGTCTTCTTTTTCTTAGGCAAAGGTACAACCTCTCATGTACTGTTCTTCTCAAGAGACTGCATCTCCTCATGCATAGCAGAAATCCAATTCTCACTATCAGCACAACGAACAGCTTCTTTATAGGTTGCTGGCTCATGAACATTCTCCACCTGTTCAGCACAACTCAAAGCATAGTAAGATAAATTACATTCTTCAATAAGACGTTTAGGAGGAACTACTGTCCTTTTTGACTTGCGTTGAGCAATAGGTAAATCCTCCTCTAGCTGCAAAATAGGAGGAGTTTGCTGAACATCATCATGAGCATCATCAGCAGCAACATCATTATTATGGTCATCCTGCTCATCAACAGGCTCCACCTGAACACCTGTATCATCATTAACATGCTCCACCTGCATGCGCATACGCTGCAACTCTTTTTCTGGAACATGTTCTGAGGGCAGACTGTTAGTAAACATCACAGATTCATTGAATACAACACTCCTGCTCATAAAAGTCTTTTCGGTTTCAGGATTCCATAATTTATAGCCTTTGACTCCCGAACCATAATCAAGGAAAAGACACTTAACAGCTCTAGGCTCTAATTTTTCATTGTCAACATGAGCATAAGCAGTGCATCCAAAAACTTTTAACTGTGAATAATCAGCAGGCGTACCAGACCATACCTCAATAGGAGTTTTCTTATTTAGTGGAATAGAAGGTGACATGTTTATCAAGTAACAGGCAGTATTAGCAGCTTTAGCCTAAAAACGTTTGCTCATCCTTGCATGAGACAGCATGCAACGGGTCCTAGAGATAATGGTCCTATTCATCCGTTCAGCCACACCATTCTGTTGTGGAGTATGGGGTATGGTGTGATGCCTAACAATGCCTTCCTGTCTGCAATAATCATTAAAGGCACGCGAACAAAATTCTTCACCATTATCAGTACGAAGTAATTTTACCTTCCTTTCAGTTTGCCTTTCTATCATTACTTTCCAGTTCTTAAAAGCAGCAAAAGTATCATCTTTCTGTTTCAAAAAATAAGGCCAAACCCTTCTAGAGTAATTATCAATAATTGTAAGCATGTAACGAGCACCACCAAGTGAGGGCTTCTTAGAAGGACCCCATAAATCAGCATGAACATAATCAAGAGTACCTCTAGTGGTGTGAACAGAAGTATTGAACTGTACCCTTTTATGCTTGCAGAAAATGCAATGCTCACAAAACTTGATCTTACTCAAAGTGCAGCCATCCAACAGGTTTCTCTTCATCAATTCTACCATACCATGGTAACTCATATGTCCCAAACGCATGTGCCAAAGGTTCGTTTTACTAGGTTCATCATTAGTAACAGCAGCAACAGCGGAATCAGAACCAGGTAAAGTACACCCTCTAAGGACATATAACTTTGCAGGATTAAGATCACCTTTCAAACAGACAAGAGAACCTTTTGATACCTTTAGAACGCCATCTGAACCAGAATATTTGTAACCTTCTGCATCAAGCGTGCTCAATGAGATAAGATTTCTGGACATTCATGGTATATACCTGACGTTTTTCAGTGTGCGTGTCATGCCATCATCAGTCTTGATCTGAACTGATCCAATCCCCACGACATCACATGGGTTATCATCTCCCATCCGCACAACATCCCCTTTCTGCACAGGCTTATAAGAACTAAACCAATTTCTTTTAGTGCAAATATGAAATGAACATGCGGAATCAAGAATCCATTCATCATGACCAGCAACACAACCAGCAAATACTACCATACAATCTCCAGAATCATCATCAGAAGCAGCAGCAGAAGCAACAGAGACCTTACCAGCCGTCTTAATTTTTCTCTCCTTATTCTGTACTTTTCTGCACTCATCAACATTATGATTTCTCAGCTTGCAATAAACACAGAACTTTTTAGTACCAGGCGGCTTGGACTTTGAACGGCCTCTCTTATCGTAGCTCTTTTCATTTGAGGATCTGTTTTTAGTTCTGCCCCTCACATGCAAAGCTTCGCCCTTTGAGGATGACAACCCGTCATTCTGCACCATGATCTTCATCTTCTCCCTGGACTGGAGAGCCTCATAAACTTCCTTTAAAGTTAGTTCATCACGGCTCAAAAGTATGGTGTCACAGAAATTTGCATACGAATTTAGCAAAGAACATAACAGTAAAAGACCTAAGTCCTCATCCTCATACTTCACCTCCATTGACACAAGGTCGGCCATGATCTTCTTGAATTCAGCGATGTGAGTCATCACCGAATCCTCCTCCTTCATCCTCAGAGTGAACAGCTTCATCTTCATCTGCATCTTACTGGTTAGATCCTTGGACATGCAGATCGATTCCAGTTTCAGCCATAGTTCTGCAGCAGTTTTCTCAATCAAACACTCCTGCAAAATATCATTATGAAGATGTAACTGAATTAGGGCGAGAGCCTTCTGATCCTTGCGGATCTCCTCAGGAGTCCAATCGGCCTTTCTCTTGCCGAAGTTATCCAGCGCCTCATCGTAGTCATGAGTCTGTGCCAGAATCCCCCGCATCTTGACTTGCCATAGCGAGAACCGTGTGTCGTAGTTCAGCAGCGGAAGATCAAACTTCATCGACGTCGTCATGAGCCGTACAGCAACCGTAGCTCCGATACCACTTGTTATGAACGACGTATAGAAATATGAAGTAAACGAAATCAAACAATGCAGAGACACACGATTTACGTGAAAAACCCCTCCAATACGAAGGGAAAAAACCACGGACACCAGCCGGCAACAATCTCACTATATCAAAGTTTGGGGTTACACGCCTATAGAGGCTTACAAGAGAATCAAGTCTCTATGGAGGATTTTGTGTGTATTTTCCCAGGAGGATTGGTACGTATATATATGGAGGAAAACTCCCTATCTCTACATCAACTAGCAATATGGTACTAATTGATGTTGTGCCTTCTACCTCTACCTCATAGACTTAAATATTAAAGCCCATTAGGAACACATGTACTGGGCCCATCTTGAAGTGAATTTGGAATAAACTCCAACAGATTCTTCATGGGAGAGATGTGCTCAGGAAGGGTTGATTCATCGTATCGGTCCGGGGGATATTGAGGTGTGGAATGATAACTGGATACCAGGCTTACACTCGCTGAGGCCGCTGGTGCGTATGCCCATGGCAACAGCGGAGCGTGTGTGTGAGCTATTCAGGCCCGGGACAAGAATATCGGATGAAGCGGCGGTTCGCAGGTCCTTCATGGCACTGGAAGCTGAGGAGGTACTCAAGATCAAGCCGAGTATGAGGCTGGAGAATGACGTGCTGGCTTGGGCACTGGAGAAACATGGCAACTATTCAGTGCAATCAGCATACAGGATGCTCAAAGAGGACCAAAGAGTGACCGCAATGGCTGAGAGTTGTGAGCAGATGTCCTCTGAATATGCAAGCCACTGGAATGCAGTTTGGCGTTTGAATGTACCACCGAAGATTCGTGTCTTTTGGTGGCGGGTCATGCATAATTATTTACCGTCGAAAATGGAGCTAAAGAGAAGACACATCGAGAGGGAGAGTTTCTATGAGGTATGTGGCCGGAGACCCGGATGAATCCCTTCTACCATGTGTTCTTTCTCTGCACAATGGCCAAAAGGTTTTGGATGGAGGTTAAAAAGCTGGCAGGTGTCGAAGTCAAGGCTTTGCATCCATGCTCGTGGGCAACTGACATCTTCAAAGCAGATATTTGCCCGGCGTTGACGGCTACATTCTTGGTGTGCGGAGCCTGGACCTTGTGGTTGGGAGGAACAATCCTAGACACGGCCGCAAAGTCTGGGAGCCGGGCTTGACTGCGCGTTTTATTGCTAATATGATTGAGGAGCTGACGTCGCTCAGGGCGCCCAGGAAGATGGAAACAACAGCTCGACGGAGGATGGCTGAAGGTGAATACCGATGCAGATGCATCCTTCGATTTGAATTCCGGGATCATGAGGGTGCTGTGTGCTCCGGAGCAGCACGATGGCTGGATGATGTCCCTGATGCCTTAACGGCGGAAGCTTTGGCGGCAAAGGAAGGACCGGAGTTGGCTTGGGAGATGGGCTACGATCGTGTTATCCTCGAGACTGACTGCAAGGTCCTGAAGACTCTACTTGAGGATCGGTCGGGGGGTGAGATCGATCATTGGTGGCATTTGTTTCAATATTACAGAGCTTGTAAAGAACTTTAGTGATTTTCGAGTAGTTTGGGTGGGTAGAGAGGCGAATTCAATGGCCCATTACTGTGTTTGTATGGTAACGGCCACTCAGCGTGCTTGTTTCTGGCGCGACGAAATTCCGGATTGGCTTACGGAACTCGCGGCCGCTGATTGTAACTCTACCATGATATAATGAAGCTCCGTGATACTTAAAAAAAAAAAAAAGTTATCCACCTGCTGTTGCCGGCGTTGCATGCAACAGGCTGGATCCTTGCTCGAAGTTGTCGTCGTGGTCCCTGCTTCCACCGCGACACTCACCGTGAACGCGTATTCAGAAGCAGGTTGGTTGCCTTCGTGGACGCCTAGGCACCTACAACTCTGCCCTTAACAAAATATGTCCTTGCGCGGCAGGAGGCGGACATCGCCGAGGTCGCCAACGTGTTGTCCGTCCCGTCGGGCTCCGCCATGCGAATCTAGGAGGAGTGCTTCTCCGACGACTGGCGCATCTGTCACGCCTTCCGCAGACAGGCGCCTTGTCTGTGGCATCTACTTCGGAAGTTTCCCAGCAGGAGGAACGAGGTCCTCAGCGTGCTCCACCCACTTCTGCTGGGATGAATGCTAGCTGGCGCGACGGCCGGCGGTGCCTATCGCTTCGGTGCCTGGACCCGGCCTGCTCGGTGGCCTTCGTCGAGGACTTTGTCAACATGGTGGCCCGCGGCAGGATCAAGTGGTGCCCCGGCAGCGGGTGTTCCCGCGCCGTGGAGTTTGTCGGCTGCGCCGGCGACACGACGGACCTGTTCTGCAAGTGCACGAACGGCTTCTACTGGAGCTGCGGCGAGGAGGCGCACCGGCCGGTGTCGTGCGACACGGTGCGCGCATGGCTACCCAAGAACGTGTACAACTCGGAGACGGCGAACTGGGTGCTGAGTCTGCTGACCCACACCAAGCACTGCCCCAAAATGCCGCCGGCTGACTGAGAAAACCAAGAGGTCCAAGGGTGCAACCACATGACCTGCAGCCCTGCTACCATCAGTTCTGCTGGATCTGCCGGCATTTATCGGGAGGATGTGAGTGCGGAGTGCGGTAGCTACCGGCACGGCTCGACAAACGAGGTCAACGCCGGCGCCAAGGACGAGCTCCGACGGGACCAAGCCAAGAGCCAAGGCGTGTTCGACGGTACCTGCCACTACGAGCGCTGGATAGCCAACCATACGTCGGTTAAGATGGTTTTCAAGGACATGGCCGGCCTGAAGCGCAAGGGCCTGGAGAAGATGGCGGAGAAGGTGCACGTCTTGGCGAGCGATTGAGTTCCTGACCAAGGCGTACGACCAGGTCACCGACTGCCGGCAAGTCCTGCGGTAGGCGCACGCGTACGGCTACTTCATCCTGGACCCGGCATGCGACGACACACCAAGCGCAACTTGTTAGACCAGCTCCAGAAAGACGCCAAGATGTCGCTGGAGCGCCTGCACAGCTACGCCGAGGTGGAGAGTAAGGAGCTCTGCGCTGGACCAGGCGAAGCGGCCGACGTCGCCGCAGTGAATCATGAGTTAGTGGTAGACTGATGTGTACATTGCATCTAGAATGTAGATCGAAAGCTTGTGGAGGGACTCACTTGTAGATTTTTTGTTCTTTTTACCCTGTGCTATGTATACATATCTAATATTCAAAGTAATTTTTTTGGTTCTTCTTCTTGCGGCGTACAATGATGCAATATTCAAAGTTTTCTTTATTAATTTTCTTCGATGGAAAGCTTTGTGAAGGGACGTTTGTAAGCATTTTTTCTTCTAATTTCATACCAACATTTATGTAGCAGTTTCTAAGCTGTGAAATGATAGTTGAGCTAAGTACATGTACAACACTTGTTTTTGTGCAGAAACACTTAATTTTAGGGGCTACATCATTTGTAATTGAAACATATGGATTGGATCAGGTAAGGCATAAACCTTGGATGCTTTCCATATTTCTTGTTAAGCAAAATCTTATGACTTTTGTTCTAAAATTCTTCATATATATAGGACGTCATCCAAATGAAGGGAGTTTCTTGTGGTTGATTATGAATTCATTAGCAGGTATGGGCATTCATTGATTTGGTTTAAGCATTCTATACTCTTATCATTGAGTTACTGACTAATTATTTATTGATTCATAGAGTTATTGACTAATTACTACATTGCCCCATAGCTGAAGAATTGTACACTGAAGTGATGAAAATTTTATGGATCGAAATATAGCTTTATAGTATTTTTTGAATATTTAACATCATTAGAAAATCTATTTATCAAGCACGTGCGTGTCGTACGTGCATGTAGACTAGTCTATATTATAAAAGAAAAGAGCGAAGAAATTGAGAAATACGTGTTACCTTATAATTCATACCTACCCTATATTTTCACCGTTAGATGTAATTTAAGATCTTAATCTAAGGGATATTAGATCTTCTTGCCAGTTATTTGTGTTTGCACCGTTTTCACACCTACCCTATGTTTTCACCCTATGTTACCTTATAATTCATACCTACCTTATGTTTTCACCGTTATTTGTGTTTTCAGTTCAATTTATGTCATACAATTTTTTCTGTTCACCAGGAATTTTACCCGACTCTACTCATACATGAATAGATGTGCGCCCAATAGGTAGTCGAATACTAGCGCCTCATGTATGGATACATATTCTACACATACACGCATACATACATTGAACAATAAATAGCCCTAATCGACGTCTCTTCACGTCCCGCGGCGGCGGCGAGACCCGTCCTGCACATGGCCGCCATATGCATCTGCGGCTCCCTCCGCATGGACTCCTTCAAACACAGCCACTAGCAAGAAGTTCAGAAGCAGCTGCGGTACCTATACCACACGATGCCTGCCACGTCTTCGCGTGTGCCCTAGGCAGGGAGGTTTCAGTGCAACGAAACCATGGTCATTGTGACAACAAGGCTCTCGCCTTACGCATATCGTGGACACTCATGGGCCTCGGGACGACGTAATCATGTATGGTGGCGAGTCAACCACGGCGAGGTTGTCGCCAACGACCAGGGCAGCCTCCTCACGCCGTCATGCGACACATTCACCCTGAATCCCATCAACACTATCTTCGGTGAGTGGTACCCAGGGTTGTTCATCGCTTTTTTTCTCGATCATCCTTGGGGTTTATCTGGTTGTGAAGGAAAAACATGGGTTTTGGATGCTGTAGATCGATGTTCATCCAGTGCTATGGCGTGTCGTGAGAAAGAGAGACAAGGGCTGATGGCATTGGCGGTGTTTCGGGCGTGCACTGCCCATTCGCTACCAAGAGTTCGATGTTCTAACACTGTACATGCTAACATCGATCTGGTAACCAGATAGCCAAGGTCGGCTTGTTATTACATAATAAGCAAGTGGATTGTGAGTTCAAGGTGGCCAAAGTTTGGTCAACATGCTGTTTTGCAGGGCTGATTCACAAGTGAATAAAAGAGCCCCCAAGTTTAGTGTTGAAGTTGCACTGCTCTTGCTCTCTTTTCTCTCCAATTAATTTGTAGTGGGATCAAATGTCCTTAACAAAAAGTTTTCTTGGTATATAGCTCTATCTATTTTGTTTAAAGACACAGATCAAATTCTCAATAGTTTGAGAGATACAAAATCCTAAAATTTCGTAAATTTGATCCCAGATTCAGAGTTGCAAGCAGTTTTGGCAACGGTGAATTTCACTAACGGCTTCCATACCAACTTGGACAATTAGAAAGAAAGGCTAAATTGGTAAAAAAAAAAATCATCTTTACGACCTTTTAATCAATCTTAATTTCTAATATATTTTAGTTAAACCATTAACCACTTCTGAATTTCTTTACAGTTGTTGTCATGAAGGCCTGTCAAGGAATTGATTCCCAAAAGGAAGATGATGTCTTTGAGAATTTGAAAGGTGAGTGATTGGTCCAAGCATGATCCATAATTTGCGTCTACAGTCTTCGTTCTAGATGCACAGACCAGTTGTTCAACACAATGATAAAAACTAAAAGATAAGAATGAAAAATATACATTGGAACTTTCATATTTATTGATTTAAGCTATATTAAGCATGCGTGCATGAAGAATTTGCAAAGTTCTCAGCTATATAAGAAGATGTCAACTATATGCAAAATTTAGTAAATCTAGAGAAATCAAAGGCAAGTATCCTGTTCATTCAAGCGTGGTTTTAAGAGTTAAATTTGATTTATTCAATACCCACAAATGGTGCTAAAAATATAGTAGGATTGTACTTTTAGTTATTTTGTTGCTCTTGGAACATTTATATCTGATGGAATTCTAACAATAAAAAGGTTAGTTTGTGCTATGTATGAAATGGACATGTGGATTTGTTATTGAGATAAATGTTTAGACATTAACAGAAGGAAGCGACATATAGTGGGAGGCTCCGAGCAGGTATATTTTCGGTAAACATTTTTCTACGCCAATGAGATCCATGCATCTTCGTCGTATAAAAAAATGTTGGCTTCAAAATGTGAAAATACTAGGATAAAATGATATATGTAACAACGAGCAAAATATAAAATGACAAATAAAAATGAGCTAGGCACGTGCGTGGCGCACATGCATATTAGCTAGTTTTGTCTAAAAAATAGCAAGAATGCATTGTATTTTAGTACGGACAGAGTATGGGGGCAAGGACGGAGGTGGATGTCCATAATGACCTTTTTTGTGATCATACCATGAATGGGAATTTGGGAGTTAAGCTTTCCAATTAACACTAGGGAGCTAAATGAGCAAGGACAAAAAATGTTAACATCAAGGCGGCAAAGTGTAACTCTCCGGTTGGAGTCAAAACCGGGGGCCTTTATCTTTCCTCTCTCGCTTAGTGAGATATTTTCTAGCTGTCTTCCGTTGGATTGCCTGTATTAATTAAAAGATCGATCTTATATGCACTTTCGTCGTCACAAGGCATACGACGTTATGAAACTTTGGGTTATGGGAAGGCACGTGAGATTGCTTCACCCCATCGTCCACTGCTGATCAATCCCCTCTACTTTCTTTGACATAGCAATTATTCTTCTATAAGAGGCACCCATATACACATATAGATGGCGTTTGGTTCAGCATAATCAGAATACAGAGCGGGATCGGATGGCAATACAACTGCTTGGTTCATCTAAGTCCGTTATGAAGTACCCCGCAATCAAAATACCCGGTGCTCCTCTCTTCACTTCCCTGTCCCTAAACGAGGGAAAGCATATCCATAGCCCTTCGTTTTCCTTCCCCACCTTCCATATCATCCCATTATCCAAACACCACCTCAGTCAGCTTGCCTCCTAGTAGCTAGCAGTAAGCTTAGGACGGACGGCCGCACGCCGCGCCATGGCTATGGCGGTAGGAGCAAGGGCGGCTGGGGAGCTGAGGTTCCCGACGGCGGGGGCGGTCCGCCCACGCTCGTTCGCGCTCCCTCGGGTCACTGTCCCACGCGGCGGTCTCCCGGTGGCCGGTACGCGTGCGCACTTCTTCTCCCTAACCATGGCTTGTTTAATTTATCAGCGCGTCTCGAGTTAGGAAGAAAGAGACCGCCGGACTGTTCCGGTGTTGGTACCCATGTCCGAATGATTCTAGGCCAACTTCAGTTCGCCGGATGTGCTTGGCCATTCTGGTTCTGCCGTCCTCCAGCGTGTATGCAGAATTGGACATGATTAGGCTGTCATCCTTTGTCATTTGAGCGGGTCTCCAAGAATTTAGGGTGCCACTCTTTGTAGAGGTCAACTGTGGCCGACCCCTCGATTGAGCTTACCTCACCTTCACTCATTTAGTCAGCGTGTGCGTGGACGAGTGGAATATAAACAGAAAAAAGATGCGCTCCCAAAGTCTGTACAGCAACCTTACTTGACCGATTGGACTTGTAGTCAGTCAGTATGGTTCTTCTTCAGGCGTGGGATCCACGTACATTTGTCAATGGAACATTCCATGTGCAGATTTCAAGGCTAGTAGATTTTGATAGGGTCCTGATTTAGTCATTCCTTTGGTCACGGCTAACAACATTTACCACGTTGCTGCTGCTTCCTATGGTGCCAATTGACAGTGTGTCCACTTCAAGTCCTGCTTGTTGATGTTGATTCCATATTTCCCAGCTGACTTCTTGTCACCTGTGATAGGCCCATTCAGAGCATGCATGCGACTTATTTTCCCAGCAGTCTTAATGTGATCATTGATGAAATGTCGATAGTTCATTGCATCCACTGTTTTTCATAACAAAACTTCACATGGATGTGTTCGAGTTGGGAATGGCAGCTCTCTCGGATTACATTGTGTTCTTGAGTAAGCATAATTTTGGCATGGCTTTTAGTAGTTGTGACTTGTCCCGGGTCATGCAACTAGTAAAATAAAAAATGGAAATATTACATTAGGTTGATAGTTTGCTGCATGTTATCATAGCTTCGCTGTGTTTGTCAAAAGATCCTACAAGTTTGAAGTACACTGCAAAAGAGCTTAGGCTCCAAGAGTTGGATTTAGTTAGCTAACAGTTTGGTTAGGTTAGCTATTTGGAACTTGTTTTGAATCGTTGCATGCTAAGATTCAGTATACACTACAATCCAGAGTCTCCAGACAACGATTGATGAGAACAGTTTTAGTGTTGGTAACTTCAAAATCTTAGAAATTGCTTTGAACTGTTGGATACTGAGATCCAGTCTACACTCTATGGTCCAGACAAAGTAGCTGAAAGGATTGATGGGATCCAGTCTATATTCTGTTTTGAAATGCTGATGCAATTAGAAAAAAGTGATGATTGCAACCAACTGAAAGGATATTTCTTTTGCAAGCGTGGGATTCACGTTCAGTTGGATTTCCACATCCATGGAGTGATGGAACATCTCCAAGTCATGACATTTTACATCAGTGCATTTCAAGATGTGGTTTTTTTCAAGTCCTTGTTAGTCACTTTCTTTGGCCTTCTTGTGTTATTTCCAGTGTCCTGTTTTTCTCAGTATACAGGTTTCTTACATACATTTCAATTGCATAGAAAAACTTATGTATCTAGAAATGTCAGAAACATCTTATAACTTGAATGGAGGGAATACCTGTTTACACAATATCTCCTTTCACAAACCGCAGCAACTAAGATTTCTGCAGTTCCCAGGAGGAATGTGCTATCGACAATGCTCTCCACTTCGACGATCCTGCTCTTGGGTCCGAGACAGATCACCTTAGCAGAGACAACCGGTGGCGCATTCAGAGAGTACATCGACATATTTGATGGCTACACCTTCCTGTACCCGAAGAGCTGGATCCAGGTCAAGGGAGCTGGCGCGGACATATTCTTCAGAGACCCATTCGTCCTCGATGAGAACATGTCAGTTGAGATATCGTCGCCTTCGTCATCCAAGTACATGAGCGTCGAGGATCTCGGCCCTCCGGAGAAGGCTGCAGAGAAGGTTCTGAAGCAGTACCTGACGGAATTCATGTCCACCAGGCTGGGCGTTCGCCGTGAATCCAACGTCCTGTCGGCCGTGTCCAAGGTCGCTGACGATGACAAGCTCTACTACGAAGTTGAGGTGAGATCAAACTGGCAGGGCTGCTGCGAATTTCATTTGAAATTCAGAGAAACGAGCTTCAGAGTGAACATATGGCTTATAGGCTAGTATGAATCAGAATCTGAATTCGATGTGTGTACTCCTGGTTTAACTGCAGGTAAACATAAAATCCTATGCGAGCAACAACGAGCTGGCGGTGATGCCACAGGACAGGGTGCAGAGCCTGGAATGGGACCGCCGATACCTGTCAGTGCTCGGTGTTGAGAACAAGCGGCTCTACGAGCTCCGGCTGCAGACGCCGGAGCAGGTGTTCATGCAGGAAGAGGACGACATTAGAAGAGTCATGGACTCCTTCAGGGTCATCAAGACGGTGTAACTGAATATCACAGAAGAGTCATGGACTCCTGGGTCATCAAGACGGCGTAGCTAAATATTGCAATGGTTTGTCTATTGTAGAGTGCAGATGTTTTTTGGTATAGCTGATGCAATACCATTGTTCATAATCATTTGTATCGGCAGACATGCTCATATCACATTTTACCTTGTCTGCAAATGTTGCAAAGCCTCAATCTGTTTCCATTCATGTCTAGTGGGAATAACCAGTAGCAACTTGCAAGTGAAATGCATGTATGTGCAGAATTCATATCGTATCACAAATAAAATAGATATACAATACAACCAATCAGTTGCATATGAAAATCTATGCTTTTAGATATATATTAGTGTCTATATAAGAAGTTTAATATTGCCACTGTATCATAAACGTGCAATTTGGTAACTGGGTCCTAGGTGCCTGCCGCTGCCTCCGTTGCATTGCATCCTATTCCTGGCCTCAACAGTATGAAGCCAAAGGGATGTTGGTACATTTACGGGCATCAAAATGTGCTCGCTACGAGGCTGCTACATCCAAATGTGCCTCGAGTGACAAACCACAACATCTACGTACTTCCTGCAGAGACAAAGCTTCATTTCCCGCGGATCAGGGATGGGTCAAAACTTCAGTTCTTCAGGCCCACCAATTTCACATTAGTTCTGTTTTGCAGACTTCTTCCCCTTCTGCTTCTGCTTCTGCTTCAGCTGAGTGAGGCCAGGCGCTGTGATCTTGGCATTCCCAACGATTGCAGCCACCAGCTCAGGGTCTGTGCATGCCTTCATGAGCTCCTTTTCACGGTTGGTGGCATCAGGTGTGTGCACGAACAAGCTCATAGCGGTTTTGGCAGCTGAAACCAACATACTTGAGCATCAGGACAACTGATATACCAGGAGAAAAATGAAAACAAAGGGTGAAGCTAATAAACTTTTTTTGTAGGTTGATTATCCTGAAAGGATAAAAGAAACATACCTTTCCCTTTCTTTGCAGTGCCTGGGGTAATCTTTACACGATATTTGTATGTCTGCAATGCGTTGTAAGGAGCACACACAGGTACAGCATATAGCAAAATATCACTTGGTAGAGGGTTTCCAGTTAAGTAGTCCAAATCAATCAACTTTTCTTTCTCTTCATCACCAATTTCTTGAACATCATCTTCGTCCATGGGACTGTTTCCACCAGCAGGAGCAGTATTGGTACCCGTAACATCTCTGCTTCTACTAATGCTGACATCGTTTCGGTCCATCTCAGATGTGCTTTCTGGGCAATCGCGAGAAAGATGCCCAGCCTTTTTGCATTTATAACATATTTTTGACGAGTCATCTTCACCTGGAAGAGTACAAGGGTGTAAATGTTTTGAACTGTCACATGAAAAAATGTGCTTCACACTAAAACTTCTATTTTCCAGTTCAACATGGGAGGACATTATTCAGCAAACTAACATTATACTATTTCAAATAAAAGTAACTAAGACTCATCAACAGAACATTATGGAAAAATTGCTATTGTACAGAATAGGAAGAACATAAGGTGATAATCACTATCCACGCAAGGAGCTGGTACATCACAAATAGAAGCCTGAAAATGAGAGGAAAATGTCATAGTACCAGTTGATGGTTTTGATTCTTTAACAGAGGTTTCTTCATCTAGTGAAGGTTTGTCCTTCCGCGATGCTTTCCCAGATGACTAACATGCCAGGTACGAGGGAAAATGTTAAAACTTGCAGCACGAAATGGAAAGAACAATAAAATAGCAAAGAAGATAGATGAAGTTATTACCGCAAGCAATGCCATACGGATCTCCCTTTCTTCTTCATCCTGCTCTGCATATTTCTCTTTAATCTTCTTAAGCTTCCCTTTCTGTCCACGGCTTACTTTAGCATTACCAGCCTGAGTGCTTCCCTTGCCCTTTTCTTGCTGTGAATTACCTGGCTGGCTTAATTTAGATCCAGTAGCCTTTGTGTTTGCCTTTCCCTTTTCTTTCTGTGAAGTACCTGGCTGACTTGCTTTAGAATCAGTTGTGTCTGCCTTTCCCTTTTCTTGCTTTGAAGTACCTGGTGCTTCTACAGATTCACCGTTAACTTGGCCCTTCTTCAATTTTCTTCTCTCTGCTTTCGATATGTATGGTTTGTCTCTTATAGTTGGCCTTTTCACTTCAAGATCACCGTCATCTTCTGCTAAACTTGAAGGGATGCTGGTGAGCAAAGAGCTTTTACCTGACACTTTTGCAGGACCAAGGCGAAGAGTCTGATCTAGCAGATCATCAAGTTGAGATGAAACAGAAGCTTCAACTATTTCTTCCTTAGAAATGGAACTTCCATTGTCCAAGGTTTCCTCAGCTTGGATTTCAGGAAGAACAGGTGAATTGGCAGTACCAATATCAGGAAGCTCAATATCCTTATTCTGTTGAACGTTTGTAGTTTGCCCACTTGATTCATCTTCATGAGTTTCCTTGTTCGGACCTTCATCACTACCAATTTCTTCATCAGATTCAGGGTTACTTTGCTTCTTGTGAGACTCTGCTTCCATTTCTTGGAGGGCCTCGTCTTCACCCCTAACCCTCCTTTCATTCAGATGAGATGCCAAGGAGCTCTCATCCAAACGGAAGAGTATACCAAAGCCCATAACAAGGGGGTGAGGTGGAAGAAAATTTTTCTTGCCACGGATCATAAAACTACCAACAGTAAGGTACTCGCCAGTAGGTGCTGTCTTGCTAACTTGATGTGGATACACCCACCAAGCACTTGTAACAATTTTTGAATCCCATGCTTTGCTGTGGCAAACCTGAAGCAAGAAGGCCATGAACATATGAGCACTGGCTTTTTAAAGGTATTGTCCTAAATGTTCAGAAATAAACTTTAACTCACAGTGAAGCATCCTGCTTGGTTTAATGTTAACGGTGGAATAGGAGTGTCAGGTTTGTGATTCTTGATTATAGTACTGGAAGCTCCATGTAACTCAGCATGCACATACCTGTTCAAGATTCAAAATCAGCCAGTTGCTTCTATAACAAATTCATGGAAGAGAATGAACATATCACCAATTCAAAACTTATGAGGCATTACAGTGGACATTATATTTTTTCAATGATCAATGACAGATTGTGAAAACCAAATGCATTTCACTGTTAATATGAAAACACTTCACAACAACAACTGCGATAATACTCTAAATGATCAATCCAAATATTTTTCCTTAATGAATGTTCAAAGTTAAAAGAGTCATTTTTTTAAAATTATACTCTTGACTGCAAACTTACTGTAGAAATTAGAAAATATATGTTAGCACACCTTATCAATAACATTGAAGGACTTCTTGTAACATACCGGCATAGTTTTACTTTGAAAATATAAAATATACTATACGTACCTTCATATATTAAGATTAAAAATAAACTGTAAGCATTCTAAACAGGAATAAGGGTACTTACAGATCTCCTTTGGACATATAGCGCTTCACAATTAACTCGTTTTGTTGAGCATCCCGGCCACTGATAATCAAGTAGTTTTCACTGCTGATGAACCAATTGAATTTCTCAAACCAGTGAACTTTGCGCATATGAGTGATTGCAGCTACTGTTTTTTCCTACAGGTGTCCAGGTATAAAAGTTATGTCACCATCCAAACCAAAAAACAAAATAATTGATTCCAAAGGCACGTATGCCTTTCATTTAATTATCATCCATTCTTATGAGCTATGCCTCTGCTATCTGGGATGAAAACCAACTGAAATATTTCTGGGTTTTTCCAACAGTAACATATAGGATAAGGTTTTCTGTGCAGGGCCCACAAAAATCTGAAACTTAACAGGAACCAAATATCAACATTCATTTTTTGCGTTTCAGTACAAGTCTATGTCTATGTAATAAAAATGTACCTGAGCAAGCTGAAGGCGTGTCTTCTTCTCAGCTGCTTTAAACGCCTTCTCATGAGCTGTGATAGTCTTCTCTTGTTTACTTTCCTGTTTCTTCTTCATTTCATACCACCGTCTTGCATTTGCATGTGCAGAAAGTGCTATATCAACCTCTACCTACGGGAATAAAAAAGCCTCGAGTTGATAAGGAAACAATGTGATGATAATGATATTGCATTGTAAGTCAACTATTAATACAAAAAATGCATCAAAAGTTAATGGGTCAGTGTAAATAAAATCATGAGAAGTAGTAAAGTAATCTAGCACCATGGAGATTCAGACATGTGGCCTGTAGTCATCTTGTTGAACACACACGATGAGATCCAAACATTTTTTTTCTCATGCAACATATTTTTCAAACATTTTTCCTACCCAAATAGAACATTCCTTTTCTTCTAAATGCAACATTTCCTTTTCCCTACTCAGTGGAATTATTTTTTTCCCCAAATGTTCCAGCAGCAGCAGAAGAAAAATGTTAAGATCTCAGGCTTCTCAGCATAGGTGCGCGATAAGATGAGTTCCAGTCGCATATGTGACATATAACATCCCACGATAGGGGTGGTGCTTGATCAAGCAAAGTACTTTACATGGCTGTCTTTGAAACAAAAAGGTAAAAAAGTGTTGACTCACCAAAGAAGAATGTAACACGGGAAATAAACATACATAGTTACACACAGTAAACACATGACTAAATCTCTTCCCAGGAACATCAAATCTAAAGAACCATAACTTAGAAAGTGCCAGCACAATTCCATATGATTGACAAATAGAATATCTTTCCATGCTACAAATACAAACGACGGAGGAAATTTGTGCATCTGTGTAACATACCTTCTCCACAGGTGCAGTTTTTTCATCGTCATCCATGTCATCAAGATTATTGCTCAAGAGTAGAGTAATACAATTTCTTTCAAAATTTAGTTTATCAATAAGGCCTGCTACTGGGTTTCCAGCCTTTTTTTCCTCTTTAATCATGCGAGTAAGAGCTTCCCAACTCATTTCATTTGCAAGAGAAACACGCACAGCCAAAATTGCCGCATCTACATCCTCTAAATTATATTCAATTAGTTCTGCCATTTTGACACAATGGTCCACTTCCTTCCTCAATGTATGCACACGATTCTCCTGCATGGCAGAACAGAGGAATGGACTATCACATCTCCTAATATATGCACCATTGCACCAAACAAGTAAAGAAATACTATGAGAAATGCAATAGCTGAATTGCATATGTGTATTAAAAGTGAGGTGAGATACCTGATCCAATTTTATTTTATTCAGCCTCAAAGCTGCAGAATCCTCTTTTGCTTTCTTCTGTTGATTCACCTTTTGACTTTCTATTTTGCTGTAGAACTCATCTAGTGCAGCATCAAATGTCGCAAATTCACTATATTCCCTTGACTTGAATTGATTCAGCAGAATAGGGCAATATTCATCATATATCTGCATACAGGAACTCAAAACAGTTATTAACTATCAAGACTAATATCAAGCAGATGGTAACGTGGAAGTGCCAGTGCTCAATAATAAACAAGCATATACCACATTGTGGGTAACAAACATTTCTTGTGCATAAACAAAATGTAAATCTGCTCACTCAATTCCACAATAGTAATAAACCAAACAAGGAGAAAATTATACAGACCTTATGATTAGTCGAAACCTCTTCCGAGGGTGTGAGGTTCTTCTTTGCGGTCATCCTATTCTGCATGAGAATATAACCCTCAGGAATCCTTTGGCCAGATATAATATCTACAAGCCAGTCCTCAAACCTTGTAATAGATTCCATGAGAGCCTGAACAGTGCTTTCACCGATAGTGCTCTCTGGATCTTTCTCAACCTTTGTACTTGGAACCAAACCAGCATCCGATATGATATGCTCTGCTAGTGCAGGGCCATAAGCCAGTGCCTCACCAAGAATTGACTTCAGAGTAGCTTTATTGGATTGAGCACCATTATTTGCTTTGGCATTTGAAACAGACTGCTTAGCTTTTGCAGCAGCCTTCTTTTCTTTTCTACTCAGTGCTTTTTCAGATATTTCATCAGTTACCAACAATTCATCATTGGTGGATTGAGAAGGTTCCTGAGCATCAGTTGATCCAGATAAAATTTCCTCTTTATCATCAGCCTTATCAGGCATCGTCAACATGTCCTTTAACTTTGCAAAGTCAGTCCTGCCAAAAACACGGCAAGCTTCTACTGGATAGGGATGACGTGACATGATCGCCAATCCTTTGTTGTCATCTCTGTAATCCATACAATAGAAAATAATAAATACAATGAACACAGTATATATAAAAGAGAATTAAAGAGCATCCTTGCATTGCATGTTAACTCTGGTATTTTCCTGTCCATAGTCAATGCTGCTGCAGCAATGGTAGTACATACTAAGTACAACTCATCAATCAGATAACAACCTGTGAGAACGGAGTAGTGTCATCACTGTGTATTCTGAATCCGTGAGAATAATGTTTCCTTGTGCATAGAGCTCCAGAATTATGAAATGTGCATTACTGCCAAGCCCAAATTGGAAAAGGATAATCTGCACAAACAAACAAAAAAAATGGGCTCAATTAAATGGCCATCGAACAGCAATACAAAGCTGCTGATGTGAAATGTTTATCTGAGAGGAAGCGAAACTGGAGCAATACCCTGTCATATCCAAGCATACGGACATCTTCAAGTCTCTTGTTACGAATGTGCTTTCGTAGTTTCAGAGTGAAACCTGAAGGGGTGGTGCTCTTGTCGCTGCGGAAATGCATACACACAATGCGGAAATGCATACACACAAGGGTCTAGACTTAATTGTTACATTAAAGGGCGATGAAACAAACATCAATCAGGGCAGTGAGTAGAATCTCACCGGACGTATTGGGTGGTGTGGAACCTGACCCCACTCTCCATGAGCAATAAGACCTTCTCGCTTTCCCCAGATTCAGTAATCCCACTGCTGTTCATCAGCTTGAAAAGGTATGTCTGTCCAAGTGCAGAAAGATGTTACTGAAATTACATCTGTATACTCGTATATTCATCATATGTAGGCAATTAGGCACACAGAATTATGCGATTATGTTTGGGAGAATGCCGAGAAGAATGTGATCCGTTTGCCATGAGTAACTGGTGATACAATGTTTTTTTATTAATGGTCCAAAGAAATCAGGCGGCTAAGCCTCAATCAGAACTCAGAACAGCAAGAGTGGCAAGAACCATCTGGTGGATCCTCACAAATTGCTATTGAAGTGATCCTAAATGTGCATCAAGAGCCTCAGCTAGTCAGCTCTGAGCGCAATCAAAGATCATGTCAAATTTTACGAGTGATCGTTCAGGCTACTTCAACTACTGAAAAATAACACAAGGAAAATCTCACATCACATGGAATCATCATTGACGCCCTAGTCTCAAGCTAAAGTTTGCTAAGTCACAGCGCGCCACGGTTCGAGCATACTACTAGACACCGCTTCCCAGTAGCAATCTGAACATGCCGAAATTCAGTCGAGATTACAGAATCGCCTCCCCCGCCACGCCTCTACCCATAGAGGCGGCGGCGGCGGCGCAGGCAGAAGCCCCTACCCATCCTATCGCGGACTAGCATCCAACCTGCGCCCAAGCGGGGGGGTGGTGGCTAGGGTTCGCGGCGGGCGGAGCAGGGGGCGGGGACCCAGCTAACCTACCTTGGGGCTGATGTCGTAGACGTTGGCGAGGCGCATGCCGATGAGGCGGCGGAGGCACTTGACCTCCGCCGCCACGTCCGTCGTCGTCATCCGTGCCTTCACCATCTTGCCTCAGTCGAGCCGGCGGTGCTACGGCAGCGCCGCTACCTTGGGGCTTTGGGTTAATGGGTTCCTTCCTCCCTCCCGGGGATTTCCTCCCTTCTCTCCGACTCCGCCGCCTCCAGAGCCCTCTCTCCTTTTCTCCTCGTCGGCTCGAGTCGGGCTCGGTCGGCTCTGGGTGCGGCCGTCTCCACCTGGACCTGGAACGGCGAAAGGGCCGTCGCCGCGGCAAGGACGAGATGAGGCGGCCCGTGGTCCGTGGGGTCGCCGTCCAAGGCCCTTTTTGTCACTGATGAGGTGGGCCGCAGGTCGCGTAACTGTTATACAGGGCCCATTACCTCATTTTAACCAGAAGGAAAAAAGTCTACTTTGCCTCTCCCAACTATCACCAAAGTCTGATTTCACTCACTCAACTCCAAAACCGGACAAACCACTTCCCTCAACTTTTCAAACCATACACTTTACCTCCCTGGAGCGGTTTTGAATGCGGTTTTACTACAGTACATGGCGGTTTGCTACCGTGACTGTGGTTTTATCTTTTTTATTCTTTATTTATTTCGGCTGATTCTTTAAAAATCATAGTAAATCGCAGAAAAATTATAAAATAGAAAATCTAATTTTTCTATACTCTACATGAGTATATCTGCACAATGAATATATAATATAGTATGCTTTAATACAAAGTTTTTTTTGAAGGTTTTGTCTTTTTCTTTTTTATTTATTTGGCTGAATATTTGAAAAATCATAGTAAATCACTAAAAAATTATAAAATAGAAAATATAATTTTTTTAGACTACACATGAGTAGATCTATATAGCGAATATATAATATGGTATGATTTAGTATAAAATGTTTATAGAATCTACATATTATTTATTCATAGCTGCAGCTTCTATAAAAATTTTGTATTAATGCATACCATATTATATATTCACTGTGTAGATCTACTCATGTGGAGTACAACAAAATTGGATTTTCTATTTTATGATTTTTTAGTGATTTACTTTGATTTTCAAATATTTAGACAAATAAATAAAAAAGAAAAACATAAAACCTTCAAAGTAAAAACTTTGTACTAAAGCATACTATATTATATATTCATTGTGTAGATCTACTCATGTAGAGTCTAACAAAACTAGATTTTCTATTTTATGGTTTTTCTGTGATTTACTATGATTTTTTAAGGAATCAGCCGAAATAAATAAAAAATAAAAAAGACAAAACCACAGTCACCGTAGCAAACCGCCATGTACTGTAGCAAAACCGTCTTCAAAATCGCTCCAGGGAGGTTAAGTGCATGGTTTGAAAAGTTAGGGAAGGTGATTTGTCCGATTTTAAAGTTGAGAAAGTAAAATTAGACTTTGGTGATAATTGGGAAAGGCAAAATAGACTCTTTCCTTTTGCGGTGGAATTGTTCACCATTTCGAACACATAAGAAGAAGATTTCGTCGTGGTAGAACCGTAGGATCAGTGTGGTTTCGACGTGGTAGAATCGTAGTAGTATCATAAGATACTAGGATAGATTGCAGTCGGCCTGACATACATCATCGAGAGAACCAAGCGCAATATACATTTTCTACTAAAACAAAAGATCAGGGTCTTTCGGTGTTTGATTGAAGCCAAAACCTGTGTCACACCAAAATTTAACAAATTTATAGATTTCCTATAAAGTTTATGTATCATGATGAAAACAGTTAAATCTAATATTTACTACTTTTGTCCTAGCAACAAAGCAATGTGTTAAAACATTCGCTACAAATTATAAGTCTTTTTGTTTTTTTACTGGCAAATATGTCTGTGCGTTGCAACGAAAATTATAACTTGTGTCATTTGTTCTCATACACTTTAGAATCATATAGCGTACGTTGATTGGACATATGCTATCTAACTCGCACGAATATAAATCATGAGTATAGACGGCTATGTCTATGGCTAGCGGCGTCACATGTTTATTTTACATTGTACGGTGGCAGCAGCTGTCCTCAACAGCGGCGCTAAGGCCAGTGGCGGATCCCGTTCATTTGGCCTTGTGTGCCTCGCTACCGCCATCATGGCCTTCCACGTCCAGTCCAACACGGACGAGGTCCTCGCAGCGTCAGCTATCCAAGCTCGCCGTCTGAAAGATCGAGATGGCGGACTAGAGGGGGGTGAATAGTCTTTTCTAAAACTTATCGCACCGGCTAACCGAAATAAATACGGAATTAAAACTATCGGTCTAGCCAAGACTTGACCCCTCTAACTATAACTCTAGATACACCTTGCAAAAGATCATACACAAGAAAGCAAGGTGTCAAACTAGTTAGTGCCCTCCTAATCAAGTCTAGCTTGCAAGGTCACACAAACCTAAGCAACTAGTACTTTATCAAGCAAGGGAGCACCTACACAATTCTAATGAGCAAAAGCACAAAGCCAACCCCAAGAGCTCAAATTACTTAGCAACATAAACTAAGCAAAGCTACTAATTAGACTACTCAAGTTAATTAGTCACACAAGAGATACTTCTATGCTACATAAACTAGAAGGTAACTAGATAGTTACACAAGCCAACTAATTACAAGAGCAACAATATAAGCACAATATATATGAATGTAAATACAAGCTTGTGAAAGAGATTGCAAACCACCGCGAAGTGTGGACACAAGATGACACGGCGATTTTTACTGAGGTTCACTTGGTTGCCACCAAGCTACGTCCTCTTGTGGCGATATACTCACTTAGAGGTTCACGCACTAATTGGCATCTCCTAGCCAAATCCCGCTGCCAGGTGTGCCGTGTAACCAACACAAGATGAGGATCCTCCAAGCCACGAGCTCAACTAGAGTAGCCAATTCGCGACTCCCGCGGGGAAGGCTCAAGAACCCCTCACAATCTCTTCTTCGGAGCACCGCATAATCTCCTTGCGTGCTTTGACAGAATCTCTTGTCACCAAGCCGTCTAGGAGGTGAAAACCTCCAAGAGTAACAAGCCCACCGGCTTGCAACACGAACACCTAGTGCCACACAATGCAAATCTCTCTATACAACGCACTAGAATCGCTCACTCACTCGATCAGATGAACACTATCAAGCTCAAGTAAGTAGAGGACTCTCCAAGCACTCTCTAACGAAGATACAAAGTCTCCAAGGTGCTCAGCACAAGCCCAAGGCCGGCCACCATCTCTATTTATAGCCCAACAGCTCAAACTAGCCGTTGCCCCCTCGGGCACCTCAACCATGAGCGCCGGACGCGTCTGATGGAACCGCCGGACGCATCCGACGCTTCATCTTGCGCCACGTGTCACCCGCGTTCAAAGTCGACCGTTGCCTCCCAACAGCTACTTCTCAAAACAGCTCAGATCAACGTGCCAGACGCGCCTGATGGAACCGCCGAACGCGTCCGACGCGTTCACCATCAGCGCGTCTGGCCGTTAGGCCACGCCGAACGCTGCAGCTCCACTGAGCGCCAGATGCTGCCCCTCCACTGTTCAGCGTCCGACGCATTCATTCTCCGTGCCACGCGCAACGGCGCTGGACGCGTCCGCTGAGCGCCGGACGCTACACAGTGCGTACCTCGCTCGGGGCCGTCACGCCGGACGCTAGCGCACGTGCCAGTCAGCCTGTCTCACTTTTCACGCACCGGACGCGCCAGACCGGCGTCCGGCGCTCCGTACGCCAGCGTCCGGTGCTTGGAAGGTTTGCACTTCCAAGCCTGCATCGATGCCAAACTTCGTCGCCTTTTATCATACATGCTAATCAACAAGTATAACACCTTGTACACGAGAATTAGCATGTTTTCACCAACCAACTTGCATCAGGCGCTATAGAAAATAGCTCTCTAATTTTCCCAAAAGCGCCAAGCGGTTACCAAACCCAACTCAACCCTGCAAACACCTCCGCCTTTGCAAATGTGCTAACCACCACCAAGTGTACATCACCATGTGCATGTGTGTTAGTATTTTCACAATCATTTTCAAGGATTTTCTCTTGATCTCACAACGCCACTCGATCCTAGAATGCCGCAATGTTAGATCGCTCAAGTGGCACTAGATGACTGATATGCAAACCAATTTGCCCCTCTTGATAGTACGGCCATCTATCCTAAATTCGATCAAGCTCTTCTCTACTCAACCTTACACCGGTGAAATGAAAAGCCCTAGGTTATACCTTTGCCTTGTGCTTTTCCATTTCCTCCATCGCCTCTAAATGTGCAAGTGCAACACATGCACCAACACGATCATCAAATGATGTGATCCACTTTATATCATCATGCAACCTTTCTGGTCCATTGATCTTGACCTCACTTGCTCTTCACCGTCTCATGGTCTATCGGCACCAAGTCTTGCTCAAGCTTCACTGTCTCATGGTCCATCACTTCAAAGCCTTGACTTGTCCTTCACACATCCACCGGTCCATCGAGCCAAGCCTCATCTTGATCTTCACCAACTTGGTCACATGACTCCATGTCATGTCACATATGCAATAAAGCTCCTTCATCATCACATGTGTGAGCAATGTAACAACATCAAGCCCTCCATGGCATATGTTGCCTACACACATGATCTTGTGAACTAACCCCTGTGTATCTCAATCATAACACATGTTAGTCCACCTAAGTTGTCGCTCAATTACCAAAACCACATAAGGACCTTTCACCGCCTCTCCTAGACAAGTGGACCTGGTTGGCAGTGCAGACTGCGGAAGCCGGGGCGCGGAGTCTTGATCTGATTTCCACTTGGATCAATTCTTGCTAGCCAAGCTCGCTGCCTTGCCTGCATAAGCGGACCTTGATGGCGGCGCTGAGGCACGTCGCGGGCACTTTGGGCGACCTGGAGGCTTGATCTGATTTCCAAATCGATCGATTTGTGTATGGGTGGATTGGTTTGATTTTATAAGTTATTTGTATTTCCGGAGCTATTTTTATTTGAGCTTGGATTTGGATGGGAGACCATCCATAATAATAAGTGTCAAAGTTAAACGACAACAACACAGGCAATTCTCATTCATGTTAAGTTTTTTTGACTATTTTTTATCTTTGCCGTTGCATACTATTCTTGTTGGATTTGGATTTACCTTTTACCCGATCTTCACCGTCCGAATAAAAGCTAGGATATCATAATTAAATAATCCTAGTTCTAAACGGACTCTGAACGCAAACTGGAGGAGAGACAAAAAATTAAATATAATCCTAATTCTATACAGACTGGACGTAGAGGAGAGGAACCTACCGTCACCGATCCAAACATAGAGGTGAAAGAAAATTGGGTGGAGAAATTTTTGCTTTTTATAGATAGGTATAGATTACTATGTATATTTAGATATATTATTATGGGCCATGATTAGTTTGTGATCAAATTTTGTCATGCCAAAGTTTTGGCAGCTAAAACTTGGGCAAAAGATAACTGCCATAGATTTGAAGCCAAATGTGAGAGGCTAGCAAATTTCTTTTGAAGGGATTGAGAGGCTAGCAAACTTTGATAGCAAACCAAATACTAACCAAATTACTTGTTAAAAAGAAATACTAACCAAATTTTGGCTCGCCAAATCTATGATATGGCAAATATTGGAAGTGAACCAAACAGTCTTAGATACATAGCAAAATAAATATAAATAATTTTTTTGAATCTATACCTATCTATAAAGAGGCAAAATTTCTCCACCTCTTTTTTCTTTCACCTCTCTGTGTCCTATATGTTTACGGTTAGAAAACCATAATAATAATAAAACGCCAAAATTTTCACCTAATAATCTGTCCGCTCCCTGATTCAGAAAAATTTTGTCCGTCCCTCCAGCCGCTCCACCCGATCACCTCTCCGACTCCAACTCCAGTACGGTAATGCTACAGAGATTAGATTGGGAATAGAATAAAAAATAATATAAGGTTTCAAATGAAAATAATACAAAAAAGAGGAAAAAAGTGGAAGGGCTTTAATAATTTTTGAAACAGGCCAGGGTTTCGGATGCAAAATGTTAAAATGCTATAAATTCACCAAAAAATTACAGAAAAATCAGAAAAATGTCAAACCAATTTTATTAGTTTCATAAAAATATGATCCATCCATATATGTTATGAATATAATTAGGTTGTGTTTTTGTCTACAGGTATGTTAATCATCCTTATATAGGTTGCATGTATATGGTTTGAATATGTACAGGATGTCCTCTTGGTCATTGTCCCCCCAAGTCTTCACGGACTTTCTGTTGTCTAATTCGTACCCAAGACAAGGCTCGGTTCATAATCCCTACTTTTCAACAATTATTATATTTATTTCTGCATTAAATTTTGAGGAGAAAGATTTACACCACTAATTTAGTTTTGTATAAAAATCAAATATGGATTAGTTAACGGCACAACAAATTATTTCATGAACCGAAAAGTGGTAGTATATAATTCTTAACTTTTTTATTAAAATTTTGACAAAAAGATTTACAACATCTATGTCAATTATATTTAAATAATTTATTGGTATTTAAATATGGATTAGTCAATTGTACAACTAATTATTTCATGAACCGAAATGTTCGACAGTATATGGTTCATGACAAGAGCTACTATGTGAAAAAAAATATTGTCATAATCATCGGTGGATAGAACAATCCTAATGCAGTTACGAAAATTGGTATGACGATGCGTAAAAAGGCTACAAAGATCGATATCCATGAGCAATATAAAAAAAGCTACAAAGTTATAATATATTTAATTATATCTAAATAACTATACGCTTTGCAAGGAAAAGAAAAGATATACCAAAGTATGTTAATTCGATGCAAGTTTAATATGCCATTGTTATTTATTGTGAGCATTAACGTATATTATAAATGTGATAATCATCCCGTGCGTTGCAACAGAAATTATAACTTGTGTCATTTGTTCTAGTACACTTTAGAATCATATAGCGTACGTTAGTTGGACATATGCTATCTAACGCATGAATATAAATCATGAGTATAGACGGCTATGTCTATGGCTAGCGGCGTCACATATTTATTTTACAGTGTGCAGTGGCAGCAGCTGTCCTCAACAGCGGCATAAGGCCAATGGCGGCTCCCGTTCATTTGGCCTTGTGTGCCTCGCTACCACCATCATGGCCTTCCACGTCTAGTCCAACGCGGACGAGGTCCTCGCAGCGTCAGCTAGCCAAGCTCGTCGCCTCCCCTGGACAAGTGGACCTGGTTGGCAGTGCAGACTGTAGAAACCGAGGCGCGGAGTCTTGATCTGATTTCCACTTGGATCAATTCGTGCTAGCCAAGCTCGTCACCTTGCCTACACAAGCGGACCTTGATAGCGGCGCTGAGGCACGTCAAGGGCACTTTAGACGACCTGGAGGTTTGATCTAATTTCCAAATCGATCGATTTATGTATAGGTGGATTGGTTTGATTTTATAAGCTATTGGAGTTTCCGGAGCTATTTTCATTTGAGTTTGGATTTGGATGGGAGACCATCCATAATAATAAGTGTCAAAGTTGAACAACAACAACACAAGTAATTCTCATTCATGTCAAGTTTTATCAAAAAGAAATACTGACCAAATTTTGGCTTACCAAATCTATGGTATGGCAAATATTGAAAGTGAACCAAACGGTCTTAGATACTAGCAAAATAAATGTAAATAATTTTTTTGAATTGATGTAAAAACCAAAACAACGACGGATGGAGTATAAATTTACTCAAAACAAGTTGGTTGCACATCTTTATAAATTTACTCAAAACAAGTTGGTTGCACATCTTTGGCTTACAAGTAGAAGGCCAGGACAGAAACGGTCTGCGTGCCGTTGCGTGGGGGTGATCGGAGACTCGGAGTCGGCACCTCTCTCCCGGATATATGTATATATAGCCTGCCCTTGGCCCGTATAATTTTTTGAAAGGGAGAGAGAGATTGAGAGCGATCGAAAATAGGAGGGAGAGAGAGACCGCAAGGGCAAGAAGTCGCGAAGAGGAGGTCCATGGCGGCGGCGGCGGCGAAGGTGCTTCGCGGTGGTCATTCCGGCTTTTCATCCCGGCTGCTTGGATCCTCTACGGCGCACAAGGTAACGGCGAGCTCCTAACCAAATTGCCCGCAGATCGGTTTTGTATGGTGCGCGCTGTTACGGTTCGATCTCTAGAAGTACCCCAAAAAAACACGTGATAGGTGAACATTTGTGTCAATTTTTTCGGCCACACCTGCTCACTCTGTTACTGCAAAACTCGATCCTATTTGGCTAGCGGGTTAAATAGACGATGATGATTTGATCTCAGCCATGAACTCCAAAATCGTAGAGATCAGACATTGCCTTGTGAACAATTAATCCACGGACCACGCTGCAGGCTACTACTCATGCCCTTAGCTGGAATAATGGTTTAAAGTTGCAAAATGCCAATCAGGTGATTTGCACATGTGTAAGCTGGGGCAATAAAGCTTTTACTCAACCAGATAAATGGATTGTAACGTGTTTATACTCTGGAGATGATTGGTATTAGGATGGCTCACCCTTATTACCAGTGAAATAATCAGTGAAATTATCAGTGAACTGCCAAACTACATTATAAATAGAGTTAAATGCACTATAGGCCCATAAACTTGCAGCTCTATCCTATTTGGGTCCATGAACTTCAAAACCGGTTATTTGACCCCAGAAAGTTTGAAACTGGTTCACTCTAGTCCACTGGCTGTATTCAGCCTGGTTTTGCGTACGTGTCCATTTCACCGTGGCATGGGCCGGGCCACAGAGGTCACGTGCGACACGCGTGATTGCCCTGACCGCACGTCACTAAGCAAAAAGGCCCCCTGCATTTTCACCTCGCACACCCCAGCCCTAACCGAGGGTTTGGGTTGCTCTTCGTCGTGGGAGAGTCGAAGGGGCGGCAATAGGTGAGGCAGCAGTGGAGTGAAATATGCATCAGATTGGGACAGTTTCACGGCGACGGTGGGTAGTTCTCCCGGAGTTGAGGCCACTACTCCCCGGCGATCGCGGTGAAAGCGAAGGATGAAGGCCAGAGTGAGGCGCGCAGGGGAGCCGCCCCCCGATTACAGTAAGCGTCTCCAAATTCCAATCTTGATTGGTTTTCGTAGTGTTTTGGTCATGATTAGTGTAGCCGGCGCCGTGGATTGGGTCAAATCGTTAGTTATGCTAAGGCTAGGGTTACTGATTTGACTGTTTTAGGTTGCATTTCTTGATTAGCACCCCATGAATATGGTATGTTCTTGTTGATGTAGGTGGGATTAGTGATCAGTTCACAGTTGAGATACATCACAATGGCTTTTTTTCTAGTCATGGATCAAATTGGGCCTACCTAGATGAGAAAGTGAACTACATTGACTATGTGGAAGCAAAAAAATTTAACCCACAGAGCTTCCATGACCCCTCATTTGAAAGTGTTTTGGTTGCTTCCTGGTTTCGAATTCCCAAAGGTCCTAAGACTGGTATTTTCTGAGAAGGACACTGAAATCATGGCTTCAATGGTTGACAGGGTGAGGACATTGATTATCTATTTTGATCATGATGCAATGACAACAGGTGCAAAATGGGATGATGTAGTTGCAAATCCTGCTGCATCATTGCCTAGAGTTGTTAGTCCTTGCAAAAGTCAGAGCAGCAGACAGAGTGGCAATGAGTTAGATGATGAAGGACATGCACATGAAGATGAAAACTTAAGTGGACATGAAGGGGATAGCTCAAGTGAGGACTGTGATTTTAATGACAGTGATTATGACTTAGAGGATGATGATGACCTTTTTGTGGATAATGTGGATGAAAATGTGACAGATGAAGGGACAGCCAGAGGGAAGAAAATTGCCAAGGGAATTAAGAGGGCGGCAGCAGCAGGGTCCAGCAAGATGCCTCAAGGTGTTGAACAAGATGATGATTCAACTGATGATGATCTACAATTGCCTGAATCTGATTGTGAAGGTGAACCTTTATTCAAGTGCAAGACTTTCAAAGAAGAGGACATGGCCAACCCAGTGTTTAAGGTGGGCATGAAGTTTGACTGTGTAGAGTTGCTAAGGAAGGCTATTACTGAATACAACCTTAGGAACAGAGTGGACATAAAGATTCCTAGGACTGAACAGGGCAGGTTAGAGGCTAAGTGTGCACAAGGCTGTCCATGGATGACGAAGGCAGGACCTGATAAGAGGATTAAAGGTTTTGTGATCAAGACCTATAATGGGAACCACAATTGCCAGAAGCAATGGGTCTTGAAGCAATGCACAGCTCCATGGCTTGCAGACAAGTACCTTGAGGCATTCAGAGCAGACCCAAAGATGTCCATCAACAGCTTTCAAAGGACAGTGCAGAAGGATTGGAATCTTACTCCATCAAGGTCCAAGCTTGGTAGAGCAAAAAGACTGGCTATGAAGAAGATCAATGGAGATGAAGACGAACAGTACAACATGTTGTGGGCTTATGTACATGAGTTGTGAAAGAGAAACCCATTGTCCACATTCTATCTGAACCTTGATGCCAACATTTTCAAGTCAATGTTTGTGTAACTGGGTGCTTGTAAGTAGGGATTTCTAGAAGGATGTAGACCTCTCATTTGTTTGGATGGGTGCCATCTGAAGACTAAATATGGTGGTATAATGCTTGCTGCAGTTGGAATTGATCCCAATGATTGTATCTACCCAATTGCTTTTGGTGTTGTTGATGTGGAATGCACAAACTCTTGGAAATGTTTCTTGACAACACTTAAGGAGGATCTTGGAATTGAGAACACATTTCCCTGGACACTAATGACAGACAAGCAGAAGGTAAAGACCTGAACAACAGCTCTGACTTCTGATGCTATGTTCCCAAGTTTGAATATATCTGTGTACTAATGTTCTTTTTTTAAGGGTCTAATTAAAGTTGTGGCTACAGTGTTTTCAGAGTCTAAGCATAGGTTTTGTGTGAAGCACATGTACTCCAACTTCCAACAACATTTCAAAGGTGAGAATTTGAAAAACCAACTATGGAAATGTGCAAGATCTAGTAATGTTGTTTAGTGGAACAAGAATATGGATAGACTTAGGGTTCTAAATGAGAAAGCTTTCAACTGGGTAGAGAAAATGCCTCTAAACACATGGTCTAGAGCCTTCTTTAGTACCTATAGCAAATGTGACATTCTCTTGATCAACAGCTGTGAGGTGTTCAACAAATTCATTCTAGAAGCTAGGGAATTACCTATTTTGACTATGATAGAGCCGATTAAGAACCAACTGATGGCAAAGCACTACAACAAAGAGAAAGAGGTTGGAGAGATGTGGCAGGGGCCAATTTTTCCTAAGATTAGGAAAAAATCAACAAGCTATCTGACTGGGCAAGCACTTGCTATCCTATACCTTCTGGTAAAGGAATCTTTCAGGTCCAAGATAGGGAACATTGTTTCACTGTTGATATTGGTCTGAAGAAATGTGAGTGCAGGAGATAGGATCTGACTAGGATACCTTGTTCCCATGCTATCTCATGTCTTAGACATGAGAGAATTCCTACTGAAACAATGGTCCACAACTATTACAGTTCTACAATGTTCTTTGTAGCATATGGTCCTAAAATCATTCCATGCAGTAATAAAGAGAGCTGGGACAAGGTTTCTAGACCACAAGTGTTGCCTCCTAACTATGAAAAAAGGGCAGGTAGGCCTACCAAGAGTAGAAGAAAAACACCAATTGAAATTGAAACTGCTAGTGGAATTAAGCTGTCAAAACATGGAGTGTCAATGGCATGTACATATTGTGGAGGCTCTGGCCACAACAGGAGGGGTTGCAAGCTTAGGAAAAATGGTCTGCCGCCACCCCAACAGGCAGATGGCATTGATCTAGTCCCAATTGATGTTTTGGTGCAAGAAGCTGGAGAGCCAGTCATCAGTGCTCCAATTAATATTGCTTCTCCAATAAGGCATGATGAAGACTTGTTTGATTACTCCAGGGCAGAGGTACTTTCTTAGAACTCTAATTACACTAAATCATTTTGTTGTTACATTCACATCTGACATTATTATGTTGTAGTTTGTGACTCAGCCAATGTTGTCTCAAATTACTCAAGAAAATGTCCAAACAACAGAACCCATGATTTCACAACTACTTCAACAGCTTGATGAAGAGGTATGTAATCATCTACATTGACAACTCTTCCATTGCATGACACTGTCAAATATTTATCTGACCCCACACTTTTACCAGTACACACAGGCTACTGAAGATAATGTGAAACCTACTCCTCTGCCTGACTCATACTTCATCAAGTCCAACCTTCCTACTTCAAGACCAATCCCACCAACAACAGCTACCAAGGCTGGTAGAGCTACAACAGGGAAGCACAAGATGGATGACAAGGCCAAACCTCAGGTTGCAAAGAAGCCTAGGAAGAATACTTGAACAATGGTCAAGTGCCTTTTGTGATGTAGATATGTGATGTAGCACCAAAAACATTGTCATGTAACACATGGATGCTGATGTCATTTTGCTTGAACAAACTTAGTCCTAGAGTAACTAAGTGCAACAAACTTAGTGTTGTAGCTGATAAAAGGTGGTGATAGGTCATTTTGGTTCACTGGTTGTCATACCAGTTTGGAACTACATGCTTCTAGTTGTGTAAGATAAAGAGTAGTGGTAATGTAAGTGACTTGGTTTGCAATGCAATGTGAAATATTCTGTCAAGTTTCTTTTCAAATTGATGTCAAAATTCTGTCAACACTCTATGAACATTTTGTCCACATTATGTCCAAATTCTGTCAACATCATGTCAAAATTCTATCAAATTTTTGGAAAAATGCAGTATTTGCAACTGTCAACATGGTGCCATTGCATTCCATTGCATCAACATGTGCCATTCCATTCCATTGCATCAACACAAGTTTTTACATGACCAGCACATCTTGGTGCCATTCACTTCACTAACAACACTAACAAAGTCAACACCTGAACTACAAGCATACAAAGACACATAAACCACACATATTTCAATGTGACAAGCATTTCATCCCTAGCTCCTAATTCCTTCACCACTGCTCTGCTGGGCATCCCTAACTCTTGTGGACGGGCTAGCATCCCTAAATTCATCATTTCTGAAGCCGATGCCTCCAATTTAGGAACTCTTGTGCTCTACTCCCCTTCATTGGCCAACAATGCAGCCAACCTTCCTTTTGCTGCCAGGGACCTGAGATGCATCTCATATTCATCCTCCCAGTAAAAAAATGGGCACCCCGAATTCCTCTGCAACCAAAATGCAATCAAGATCCAAAGAAAACCCAGCAGCAAACAAGATTCGAAAATAAAAACCCTAACCAACCTTATGAAAGCGGCAACAGTAAAAAACTTGATCCCGGCTGTGATCCTGCTTTGACACCTGCCGCACCACCTTCCGTCGAAAGCAAATCGAGCAGGTGATGAGAGGGAGGTCGAGATTGCGTCAATTCGGTCCCAGTCCGGTACGCTGGTGCGCCATGGCGGGCTCTATGGGCCGGCGTCGCAGATCGCCGGAGAGAGCGAGAGGAGCAAGGGGGCACGGGAGAAGAGAGGGCTGGGGTGTGCGAGGTGAAAATGCGGGGAGGCCTTTTTGCTAAGTGGCGCGCGGCCAGGGCAATCACGCGCGTCGCACGTGACCTCTGTGGCCCAGCCCATGCCACGGTGGAATGGACACGTACGCAAAACCGGGCTGAATACAGCCAGTGGACCTGGAGTGAACCAGTTTCAAACTTTCTGGGACCAAATAACCGGTTTTAAAGTTCATGGACCCAAATGGGACAGGGCCGCAAATTTATGGGCCTACAATGCATTTAACTCTTATAAATAATAATCATACGTACTCATTTGATTGATCATGTGTTGGCAGGGCCAGTGGCGTAACCCTGCGCTTTCTGAAGGTGTGAATGTCAAGGCGCCTGAGAGGATGTAACAGTAAGTGCAATTACGAGCAGACTGCAATCACACCGTTCCGTCTGCTTATTCAAATTGAGTGTGCTAATAATGTCCCCCTACTTCCCTAATTTACCATGCAGGCTTTGCAGCAAGAGGTCCCTGCATGTGGTGCCGAAGCGGGATCCAAAGGGGGAACGTGTGGAACCTCACCCTATGGCTATAATTTTACTTGTCACTATATGGTGCGGAGCGTTGTACACCCTACCAACCACTTACCGTGCAGTTAAGGGCTGTTTCAAGACGTACAAGTAGTTGCCAGCAGCATGGTGCAGCCCAGTAATAATCCTCTATGAATGAATGAACTTGTCTGAATTATCTATGTATAATATGTTGCTCACTTGCATGTGAAGCTTGCTGACTACCGTTAAGTTATTGTAATGTAATCTGAAGTTGGATATATGTACTACTTTGTGAGGTGTGACTAGCGCTAAGTTATGATGCTTGAATTGTCCGCATCTGAAATTCATATCCTGCTCTGTGTAAGAGTGTAAAGAGCGTCTGTAAAAAAAACCCTCCTACAAAGGAGTAGCCAAAACCTTGATAGGAGGAGTTGCTAAAGCTGTGGGTACAGCACCATGCCAATTTGTTGTTGGGAGCAAGTATTTTTGCATTCCTCTCTTAGTTCCATAAAAAACTGGAACTGGTGCTATAATGTTCTCAAGCTATAAGGGGAAAATCTTATATGGGGTAAGAGTATCTCTAAGAATTTTTGTAAAATGGATCCCAAGAACCGCAATTTAGATCTTATCTATGGGGTAGGAGCATCTCCAAGAAATTTTGTAAAATGGATCTCAAAAAACCACAACTTAGAGAATGTATAAAGTCGATAACTCATCCATTCAATCCGAGGCAGGCTAACTCGTGCCATTCATGAAGACCTTCTCGACAAGCAGAGGAGGAAGCTTTTATCCCCGTGAAACAAAGTCCCAGGCTCAGGTTCTGTGTTCGATGACGAGACCGAAGCGAGGTGCAGGAATGGCTGACACTGACAGATATCTCAAATTTTGGAACTGCTCCGATCGAATGTGTAGTACTGTAGTATTGAGAATGATTGGTCGGATGGTTTGAGGGACAATTGCGAATTGGCAATGGTAGCCGTATCAACCTTTTGTTTCCTCGTCTCCTGCCACACTGCGCCTGCCGCTACTGTTTCTGCAAAGGACACAGTGAAGGATTAGAGAAAAAATGTCAAATTTGAAGGGCAAAGCAATTAGAAAAGAACCGAGCTAGGATTTAAGGACCAAATAATCAGAGGAGCAGGGTTCCAAAATGCTTGCAGTTGCATCTAGTATATTTTCCAAACTTAAATTTGAAAAAGGAAAAACAAATTATTATTATTTCACTGAATAAAATGAACCACTGATTTGTTTGCATGAGGCCGCAGCTCTTCATAAGCGCTAGCAAGTAGAAAGACAGAAATACATGTGGATATATTGTAATTAAGAGAAGAAACCAAACCTCAACATTGAGTTGTGCTTTGAATTATATGAACCGAACTCCTCTTCCTCCAGGTTATGCTCTGTGCCCTTCAAAATCTCTTCTTCATCCCATCTTTTTACATCAAGGAAGAGTTCATCAGAAAGGTTGCTGACCGCATTCTTGACTGCTTCCTCCACGGCCTCCACCTCCTTAAGTCTCGCACCATGACAAATAATCTCAACTTGGAGATGTCCTAGGGAAGAGAGGTGCCAGATTCCAAAATCCAGAACACTGTACAAAGAGCACACACCATGTGCATTGAGTGGAATCCGCAGTTTTTCAAGCATTGGCATGGCTCCTGGTTCAAAACTCAGCCCTGTCCCAATTTCCCAACTGCTAAAGTAAAACTCCTTCAGGCAACGAAAACTATTGCTGCTGACAATAACACCTTCTTTAGGCTTTGCTTCTCTTGAGGATATCCGTAGAAATAATAAAGAGGGCAAATCCCCCAGGGTTCGAAATGATTCCTCATCCATGGAGCAAGATATATGTCAAGATAACTGAGGTACTCCAGTGAGATCATCCAGTTTGGGATTCTGGGAAAATAGTAGTCTATGGACATATCAAATTTTTGGAGTCGACAGGGTGGAGGAAACCAAGAATCCTGTAAGAAATCAAGGGAACAACTATGATAACTTTGAATCTGTATCGAACCAAGATTGAGCATGCCTAATTTGCAGAGGGACATAACCAAACTATCTGCATGGATTTTTGTTACATAATTTGTATCAATGATGCACCAATTTAGCCCAAGAATTCTTAATTTAGTCAAATTGCCCAGTTCCAGCAAAGAAGACACTGATGTATGACAATTAATTTCAATCTCTGATAATTCCTGAAGAGCTTGCATATTTCCAATTCCTTCTGGCAATTCTAAACTGTTAAGCAGCAAGCATGTCAATCGTCGCAGGAGGACAATACTTTGTGGCAACCTTTTAATCCTTGTCCACCTCAAATCTAAGGTCTGCAAATTCTGTAGATCTCCTATTTGTTCAGGGAGTGCAGTTATTCTTCTTGAACTGAGTCGGAGGTACCTCAATTGAGAAAGCCTACCTATGTGTCTAAGGTAATTGTATTCCAGCACCACTCTATTTTCTAGATCTAGAACTCGCAATAATAGAAAGTTGGAAAGACCAGGCATATTCTCAGAATATCCAAACATAGTGAGGGATCGAACATTAGAAACAACCATATTTGTTGGCACTACAATATCACTTCGGGCATGATAGTTGATGGATAGCCGACTAACCTTATCTTGTTGCACCAGCTTGTGATTTTCGTTACCACACAAGGTAAGAAAGTTTTCTTCAACTGATTTGGATATGATGAGATCAAGAATCATTCATGGACATGGCAAGCATCAGCCCGACCATCATACTGAATTCCAACAGGCTGAATCATGCTCCTGTTGATAAGCTCATTGAAAAGCATTCTCCTATTTCCTCCATGTCTTGTCCACCTTCTGTAGTAATAAAACCTTCAGCAATCCATCTTCTTATCAATCGATCCCTCTTAATCTCATAATCTTCAGGAAACATACCTAGATATAACAAGCATGTCTTCAAATGGTAGGGGAGATCATTGTAACTAAGCAAAAGAATCTTCTTCATATCTTCCATATCTGTATCATTTTCAAGTGCTGAACCAATCGACTTAAGCATCTTCTCCCACTTTTTTTTTGTAATAGCTTTACTGACCAATAAACTAGCGACTGTAATGATTCCCAATGGTAAGCCACCACATTTTTTCAATATTCCATTAGAAACTTCTTTCAGATGAAGAGGACATCTATCTTCAGAACCAAAAATTCTATTAAAGAATAAGCTCGTAGAGTGAGCTGCATCAAGAGGCTTCAGTTCATACACATGGTCATGGTGAGGTGAGCAACAATACTTAGCAACTGTTATGATGCAAGTAGTTGTCAATATTCTACTGGAACAATTATTTTCAGGAAAAGCACATCTGATAGTTCTCCATGCTGATGTGCTCCATACGTCATCAATTACAATGAAGTACCTAACATGAATTTGCACAAATCAATAAATAGGCACATGTATACTCCTTTAAAGCAAGATTATCATGAAAAGAAACAAATATATGATGCATACCGCTTCTCCTTAAGGAAATGCCTTATTGTGTTGATGACTTGTTTCTCATCCCATGCTTCGTTGCTGCCACACTCTCGGCAACTATACTGGCAGAGTATATGCCTCAGTATCTTCTTTATGTCAGGTTTTTGTGACACTGATACAAAAGCTCTATAGTCGAATTGCCCTTCAAGCTTCCGGTACACTTCATTGGCAAGAGTAGTCTTCCCAAGCCCACCAAATCCAACAATGGAGACCACACTCAGCTGTGCGGTTGTGCCCTCTCTTTCTGTTAGCAACTTGATAAGTTTGTCCCTTGGGCCATCAACATCAACAAGCCTTGTTGTCTCAGTGTACAATGCTGGCAAATGAGGGTCTATGCTTGTTCTACTCAATCTGGGGACAGCATCATCAACCCTATACCTCCCATGACGATTGCTAGCCTCTATAGCATGGCATTTGAGACGTTGGATCTTCTTGGCACTCCAATGACGTGTCTTAGCATCTGCAAACAAGTTCAAGCACCTACCAAGAAACCCCTTGAAGCCTCTAGGTTTGCTGTTGGACTCACAACCAAGAGAGAACATGAAACTGTCGATGCTGTCCTCAATGTCGTAGGACAGCTCCCGCACCTCCTTCATCCAGCACTTGGACTGCTCATCAGGGTCCTCCACCTCCGACATCTTCTTGAGGAAAGCATGAATGACCTCAAGCTCAGCTTTAAGGAACATCATATCCACTTTTACACTACTAAGAAGTTTGTACTCATCAGAGAGCAAGGCACCCAGCTTCCACAGCAAGGAGCCCAGGGCTCCATGTGATGCACACACAATAGCCTCCATCCCCACCCCTCACTGCATCTGGTGTCAGTGTTTGTGTCTGTGCAACTTTCATGTTTGAAGGCTCTTCTTATACATGCTCAGTAAGTCAACTCCAACATGCACAAGAAGGAAAACGACCAAAGTATAAGAACAGAATAAAAGGAGTAAGCAGGTAAGCCAGGTAAGGTGTACACGACAATCACTTTCTTGATGCATAAAAAAGGTGCACAAACAGCATTTCAAGATTAGTCTAGTGGTCAAGCATGCAAGTGTGAATCACCGACATTGCAAGGTCAATCAACCAGTTAGAAGATAAAGCTGATAAAATGTGTGTCTTTGTAGCTAAACCCCCTAATGATAAGAAATTTGGACATGCCTCAAATAATTTAGGTGCATGCAGAAGACAAACATCACAGGCCATCTACCTCTAAACTATTAGAATAAAAAAATATTCAGGGAAAGGACATGGAACCTTAAGATAAATAAAAAGATAAATAAGGTGACAGGTTTAGAGCATAGTTGTCAAGATTTTCTTGAGGGAATCTATTATTAGTCAAACCACTAACAGTGGGAGTTGTTTGACTATTTATGTACACACATATGACAGTATGAACACCCTGACCTGAAGAAATTATAATTCAACAAGGGACAGTGGGAGTTGTTTGAGCAGTATGGACTAGAGTATTATGTCACATTGTTTATACTTCACACCAATCAGCCCCAGTTTCCAGCAAGCTAATAAGCAATGCTAAATAAATTAGCAAATATAATGCCGGTCAAAGGAGCAGGTTTAGGTAGTTTTCTTTGAGCACACCAGGAGCAAGGGAAATTTTCAGTTTGAAAACCCAAGACCAGTGACCACAGGTGATTAGGTGAGGAACTGAGGGTCATCTTTCGACAACATGACATCACCCCTTCACAATGGTGAGAAGATTTTACATGGATTATGAGCTTCCACTGGGGGAAGCACGCATCCACGAAGTATCCTAGCCTCTTACACATGCTTACTGCCAAGCACACATGAGCAAGAAAAAGGAGATGACTAGGTGCATGGCAGTAAGCATGTCCCTGAATCTGACTAGCTAGCAATAATGTGACCTCTAATGTAAGCAGCAGTCCCTGACTAGCTAGTTTGCGGCCATGCCAAAAGAAAAGGGTTCCCAAATTGCAGAGCAGATTCGAAAGATCACTGAATCTGTCAAGATCAAAGACATAAAGGCTTATGGAGTCATATGAAAGAAGTGCGCAATTGCACAAGGCACTACTGCAAACATCAAGGCTACTCAAGTCGTCGACAAAAAAGCAAGAAAAGGGCCTCGATTGGCCATGTCCCACTCTCACCGAGCAGTTCAGCTACTACCTGATGACAAAATCATTATCAAATAATATCAAACTGCATCAGTTGACTGCCGAATCAGTCAAAGATTCGTCAAAGAACTCGCCTGAGACGCAATGACAATTTCAGTCCAAACAACAGGGACTGCGTGGAAACCTGCAATTTCTTGAACCGCCCAGCGCGAGAAAGATCTGGCCGGTCGTCGGTCCAGCCCGCCAGGTGCCCAACGAGATCTCCCTGTCGATTGACGGACCATCGCTGAATGGTATCACATCACATTCCCCCAATGCGGCCAGCAGGAGGGGAGACGGATGCGTGTAGCATCCACGCCCCGGCGGCCTCTGTACGGCGGCGCACCGACGACCGTGGCCGGAGAGAGAGGGAGAGAGAGGGGGGAGGAAATTGGAGACCTCGCGGAGCCATTTCTTAACTTGGGCTCGTGGCTGGGCTAATTTGTACTAGAACTGGACCTGTTTTCGCATTGGGCTGGTTTCTGCGCCAACGGGCTTATTGATAGGTTGGAATTCACAAAAAAATAAGCTGAGTGGTTGGCATCGAGCCCATCAAGCACAGAAGACACTAGCAGAAGTAACGGTTTTGAGTATTCCTCAAAAAAAAAAAGTAACGATTTTGAGGGGCTAAAATGATTTGGAAACTCAATTTTCTTACTTTTCACTGGCTAAACTAAATTTACATAGCCTCTTATAGTTGTTCTTGCTCCCTCGATTTCAAATCATTTTAACTCTCTTTAAAGGTTAAAACATCTCAACTATTCGAGAAAGTTAAAATAACTTATAATTCAGGTCAATTGCTAGACATTTTGATCCCTTTTTTATCTTTCTCTTTTTGTCTTTGCCACTTGTTTTTCATTTTTGGTCACTGTAAATATGCTTAACAAAAACGCACTAGATTCGCATGGAGTCTGCTAAGTCTCCTGTAAACAGCTCTGCGAAATGGATATCTAAAAACCGGCTCGTTGCAAGAAACACAAAGAAAGCTAGAACTTTTTTATTCTAAAGATTTCGAACTAGAAAAAAAATCTTGGCTCCTCAAAAAATTAATACAAAATCCTATTACATAAATAACGCCAGTCAAGCCATGTTTTCCCAACTCTTTCTACTCTATCTATCAAAGAAAAAGAAAGTTGTTCCGTAAAAGAGCCGTGCTAGACTGGCAGTACACCTGTATACCTTTTTTTTTTTTTTTTTGAGAATGCAAAGAGTTGGCAGTACACCTGTATACTATGGGTTGACCGTCTGAGAGAACAAAACGGTTGTGAACCACCAGACATCAGCGAGCAATCCGAGGCAAGCAGCTAGCAGAGGAGAGAAGCAGATCTCCGCAACCGCGAGGGGCTGTCGGCGGTGCATCTTCCCACCGTTGGGCGGCTCCCGCTCTCCACTCCGGAGGCCACAATTGGCAGTTGCTCGCAGCCGCGGTTGCGCCGAGCTCCCTGGGCGCCGGGTTGGCCTTCCTCCGCACCTCGCCGATCTAATCGGCTTCGATTGGTTTCTGTTCATTTCGATTGCTGCTATGCTTTGGCGATTTAAAATTTTGGAGCTTTAGTTCCAGCTGGGAGGATTATTTGATACTAGCATTTTTTTTTTCTTTTCACACAAAGCTGTCTTGGGGCTAAGCTTGCTGGCTCGAACTAATTTCATCAGTTATGCGTTTTTTTGCCCAACTGCTACTGATTCCTGTCACGCATCTTCAAAATCAATCTGGCTTTCATGGTCAGTGACTGCAGTATTGTTCTGCGTTGGGGTGGTGGTCTGGTGGAGGCCAAGTATGATTCACAGATTCAGATTAGGGGACCAGTTTCTGTTTATTATGGTTTAGGAGGCTGCTGTCACCAGCCAGTCTCTACTTGTCAGACTTGGAGGAGCTATAGTTTCTGTCAAAATCCATTGAGTTGAATGTGCATTCGAATAAACTGTACAGGGCATCCTTTTTTTTTGGCAACCATGCACAATTGAGGATTGGAGTGGTGTTCCATGCGATTGCTTAGCTTACCCCAACATGCTTTGGGGTTTTGTTTACATGATTAGTATTTCTGCAGGTGTGAGTATGAGCCTTATCCACTTATTTTGCTTCTATTGCCATGCTTACACCTGCAGAACTTATTGCTGAATTGTTGTTTTTTCCTTCATCATGCAGCCTTTTTTACATTACGGAATAATAAAAGTATCATCCCACCTGCCCCATGTATTCATCATGCTGCTTGCAATTAGTTTGTTATTGTATTTGGGATTGCTAAACCCATCAATTTTTAAACAGATGGCGAGCGTCTTGACGGGGGTGATGACATCTGTCATTGACAAGCTCACAACTCTGCTTGGGGAGGAGTACACAAAGCTGACAGGTGTGCAACGGGAGGTGAACTTTATGAAGGATGAGCTGAGCAGCATGAACGCCCTCCTTCAGAGGCTGGCAGAAGTGGACTGTGATCTTGATTTGCAGACCAAGGAGTGGCTGAGACAAGTGCAGGAGATGTCTTATGACATAGAGGATTGTATTGATGAGTTTATTATTGTGAACGACGGCGGATAAACGACGAAGAATACAAAGATTAATCGCAGCGACACATAAGATTTAACGTGGAAAATCCCTCCAATACAAAGGAAAAAAATCATAGGCGTCAACCAGCAAACAATCCTCACTATTATCAAGAGTTTGGATTATAAACGCCGTGCGGCGGCTACAAAAGAATGAATGAATCGTTCAGACACAGTGGGACCCTAACACCGGGTATATGTATCGGCCCGGTCTTCGGCTTGTACGGGCCTCCGCTTCGCTCCGTCAGAAGTCCGGCCAATATAATGTACAACTGAATTTGGAACATATTCAACAAACTTCACCTTAAGACAAATTCATCTTCTAGCATAAATTAACACCAAAATACTGCCAAATAGCCTCTTGGGCTAATCCACTAAACCAACTAAGCTTGAGCACAGCTCAAACTTAGCAACAGAAACAGGTTTAGTCATCATATCAGCAGGATTATCATGAGTACTGATCTTGCATACCTTTAACTTACCATCCTCGATCACATCACGAACAAAATGATACTTGATGTCAATATGTTTAATCATCTCATGGAACATCTGATCTTTGATAAGATAAATGACACTTTGACTGTCACAGAATAAATTAATGCAAGAATCAACTCCGCACAGCTCAATGTACAAACCTTTCAGCCAAATTAATTCCTTACATGCCTCAGAAACAGTCATGTACTCTGCTTCATTAGTAGACAAAGCAACGACAGACTGCAATGTAGCTCTCTAACTCATAGCACAACTGCCAACTATAAACACATAACAAGTGAGAGACCTGCGCCTGTCCAGATCAGCAGCATAATCTGAATCCATATAACCACTAAGTCCCTTCTGAGTTCTGCCAAACTTTAAACAAGAATCTGCTGTGCCTCTGAGGTACCTGAGAATCTTCTTCGCTCCGGCCCGACCTTCGGCTTCTACGGGCCTCCGTTTCGCTCCGTCAAAAGTCCGACCAATATAATATGCAACTGAATTTAGAACATATTCAATATTTATGCATCGTGTTGGCAATAACAGCACAACTGACTCTGGAGGTTTTGTTCATGGGGTGGTTCAACAACTTAAGGTGCTGTGGGCACGCCATCAAATTGGCAGCAAAATCCAGGACCTCAAGGCACGTGTTGAAGATGCTAACAAACGCCACATGAGGTACAAGGTTGATGAGCTGGCCTTTCATTCTAGCACCAAAACTGCCATCGATCCCCGATTGCCTTCACTGTATGCTGATCCAGATGGGCTTGTCGGCATTGACCGACCAAGAGATGATCTTATAAGGATGCTAATGGAGGGGGAGGGGACATCAGTGCAACAACTGAAGGTCATATCTATTGTGGGTACTGGGGGCCTTGGTAAAACCACGCTCGCGAATGAGGTTTACCATAGACTGGAAGGCCAATTCCAATGTCGAGCTTTTGTCTCTTTGTCACAACAACCTGATGTAAAGAAGATATTAAGAAATATACTCTATCAAGTCAGCCATCAGGAGTATGCTAACATGGAAACATGGGATGAGGAAATGCTTATCAATGCAATCCGAGATTTTCTACAAAGAAAAAGGTAAGTTCATGAATTTATAATAATGTCAACTTGGTTATTGGTGGCATAACCACTTTTGATCAGTATCTTCATCCAGTATTCAGAAGATTTCTTTTATTTCGTGGATGAATGGAATGAGCTGTTATTTCTATTTCTGGATGTAACCAGTTACACAATATATGGTTGCTTTTGGGCTTCTAGCTGTATGTCTAACTTCCATATTCATGTATTTCGGATTGTTGAGGGCTTTAAAGTTTTTCTTCAAGTAAGTTTAATCTAACCACAGCTGGATTGACATTTTGACATGTTTCATGTTTTCAATTTCAAATTGTTCTTGATTTAAATTTTATTTAACCACACTGCAGCCGTGCAGCGCTGCTAAATACCGTGACTTGCTAACTCATATGGTTGTACCATACATCATGGAAATCTTATGACCATAAATTCTAGGGTTACTACTACCCAAAGTATCTGATACTTGGATAAAACATGTAATTTGGGAAATTTATTCATGGAGAAATTTAAAAACATATGTGTGTTTCTGCACCTCATAGATAGAGAAAAGCCGAATGGATCAGCTCCCAGTTGTTTTGTAATCTATGTAATTTTTTATTCATTTATCTACACTATCTATATACAATGGCATTTTAGATATGGCATTGTGATATTTTTGCAGTGCTTCCTAATTTATAGATGATATGCACTTGATAGGTACTTCATTGTTATTGATGATATATGGAGTACTCAAGCATGGAAGACCATCAAATGTGCTTTGTATGTGAACAATTGTGCAAGCAGAATTATGACAACAACACGCATTGTTTCTATAGCCAAGTCGTGCTGCTCTCCTCACCATGATAATGTCTATGAAATAACACCTCTTAGTACAGATAACTCCAAATGTCTTTTCTTCAAGCGAATCTTTGGCTCTGAACATATATGCCCTCCTCATTTGGAAGACGTCTCCAGTGAAATCCTGGAAAAATGCAGTGGTTCACCTCTAGCCATTGTTACAATGGCTAGCTTATTGGCTAATAAGGCCAGTACGAAGCAAGAATGGGATAAGGTATATAATTCAATTGGTTCAACACTGGAAAAGGATCCTGATGTGGAAGAAATGAGAAGGATATTATCCTTTAGCTTTGATGACCTCCCCCATCATTTGAAGACGTGTTTACTGTATTTAAGTATATTTCTAAGTATATTTCCAGAAGATTATGAGATCGAAAGGGATCAACTAGTAAAAAGATGGATAGCTGAAGGATTCATTAATATGGAGGGTGGACAAGATTTGGATGAGATAGGAGAGAATTATTTTAATGATCTTATCAACAGAAGCATGATTCAACCAATGAAAATCAATTGTGATGGTCGAGTGGCCTCATGCCGAGTTCATGATATGATTCTTGATCTCCTGATATCTAAGTCAGTTGAAGAAAATTTTGCCACTTTCATCTCTGGCAAAAACCAGATGTTATTGTTACAATGTAAGGTTCGCCGGTTATCTCTCAACTATTATTCCCAAGATCACACCATGTTTCCGTCAGCAGCAATCATTTCTCATTGTCGATCACTCAGTATCTTTGGGTATTCTGAACAGATGCCTTCTCTTTCGAAGTTTCGAGTTCTTTGGGTACTTGATATAGAAAATGGTGAGGAGATGGAACACAAATATTTTGAACATATAAGGAGGCTTCTTCAGTTGAAGTACCTTAGACTCCATGTAAGGAGCATTCCTGCACTCCCAGAACAACTGGGAGAACTGCGGCACTTGAGGACCCTGGATCTAGGAAGCACAAAAATTACAAAATTGCCAAAAAGCATTGCTCAGTTGCAAAATTTGACATGTTTACGTGTCTGTAATATGGAATTACCTGAAGAAATTGGGAATTTGCATGCTCTTCAGGAGTTTTCAGAGATCAAAATCAACCAAAATTCCATGGCCTCTTCTTTGCTGGGTCTGGGCAGTCTGACTAAACTAAGGATTCTTCGACTACGCTGGTGTGTTGCCAATACAGACACTGACAACAGGACTTTTATTGACAACTTGCTTTCATCACTTCGCAAACTTGGCAGACTCAACCTTAGATCTCTATGCATTCAGAGTTATTATGGTTATTCCATAGATTTCATGTTGGATTCTTGGTTTCCTACCCCTTACCTCCTACAGAAGTTTCAGATGAACTTAGAGTACTACTTCCCTAGAATTCCATCTTGGATAGCATCACTTGGCAACCTCATCTATCTAGACATCAATGTTGATCCATTAGTGGAGGAAACACTGGAAATCCTTGGAAACTTACCTTCGTTGATGAGCCTCTGGGTATCATCAAAAGCAGCAACACCCAAAGAAAGACTTGTTGTGAGCAGCGGCATGTTCGAGTTCCTGAAGGAGTTCCAGTTCACCTGTTGGAGAAACAGGGTGGGGCTGGTATTTGAAGCGGGGGCCATGCCGAGACTCGAGAAGCTGCGGATTCCATTCAATGCAGGCACGGGTCTCAATTTGGCATCGAGCACCTCTCTTCTCTCAGGCATCTTATCGTTGAGATCATTTGCAGTGGTGCAACGGTGCAGGAAGTGGAGGCATTGGAGGAGGCTATCAGGAGTGCAGCTGATCTCCTTCCTAATCGACCCTTCCTTGAAGTTCGAACGTGGGACTAAGAAAATATGGCGAAGGAATAAAGCGTTGCTGAAGAAATTGAAAAAATCAGCATGCTGGTGTATGTGTATAATGTGTATATGAATGTGTACACCGAACAATGTATCATTTAGCAGATGTGGAACTTTTTTCTCTCTTTTTTTCTTCCTCAATGGATGCTAGGCTTTGATTTTATTTTCTGGTGAGTGGAATACTAGTTAGGGGCAGATCTAAACTTTGATGGATTTCAAATAGAAGTTGAATTATGAAAAATGTCTAGTTATTTTTCTTGTAGCCCTCAATTCTTTTGAATCTTCTGAAAACACAAAAGTAGCTTAAGGCTGAAAACCGGGCGTAAATATGTAAAAAAAACCAGATCTTTTTCTATTCCAAAAAATGACCTCATCCTTTGTTTCGAGTGATTTATCAGTCACTTGCCCCTCTGTTTCCCTGGTGTTGATGTGATTCATTCCGAGCTAGACCTTGTGTTCTTTCTCTGCAGCTGAGAATATACAAGATAGCATGCTTAGGCATGGTAACACAAGTCAGAATAACATTAGTTGCGCATTTCCTTTGAGAGGTCAAAGGGAGAGCTCTGAACTTTCATCAGAAAAAGAGAAATGAACTCTCGTCAGATTGATTTAACCAGCAGTCAAAACCAATACAAATGTTTGTACCACAAATAGGTGGCAGAGGACACAAATACTCTATGAATATTTGGGCCTCTAAATGATCTCATATCAAAATGTTGTCATCTACAGATTTTTAGATCACACTTACAGCTACAACTTTGGTATGTATACTAACATCCAAGGTCATTTGATCTTTTTTTTTAAAAAAAATTGATTTTAAAATCTGAGAACTTAAAAACGACTATTTAGGCCTCTAGAAGATCTAAAAAAAAAGTTATTGACAAGAAATTTATAGATTGCTGGTCCTTACAACTTTGGTATAGACCATGTAAACGTACTAAAAGTCAACTGTGAGGAGTGGGGAGGGGAGGGGCATGGCGTACTGTAAGAAATGTCAACGGCCGCCTTTTGCGTGCTAAAAGTCAAAATGGAGAACTTTGTTTCGATCGGAAATACTCTTTCCGTTCACACATTTTTTTTATTTTATCTCAGAGACATTCTTTTTCTCAAGCGTCTTGTTTACTAGCGAATCCACAAGCAGCCTTCAACCTTCGGCGTGTATCCGCAGTCCATCTTCCCACCATTGGGCGGGTCCCGCTCTCCACTCCGGCCACCGGCAGACGAGTTGCTCGCAGCCGCGGCTGCGCCGAGCTCGCAGGGCGACGGTTTGGCCTTCCCCCACACCGCCACTCACAGAGCGACGGGTTGGCCTTCCCCCCACCTCGCCGATCTAATCGGCCTCGACTGATTGCTTTAGAGATTGCAAACCTTGGAGCTTCTTTGAGGATTATTACATGTAGCATTTCACACAGTCTGTCTCGGGGCTAAAATCAGTATGTATTGGACACTTGTTGATACAGTATTAATTTGACCGATTATGCGTTTCGCCCCAACTACTACTGTGAGTGTGACGCATCTTAATAAACAGCCTGGCTTCCGTGGCCAGTGAATGAATTATTGTTGTGCGTTGGTGTGGTGGTCTGGTAGATCTCGAGTATTGTTGCTTCTTTTGCTATGCTTACACAAGCTTTAATTATATACGCATTTTCTCTTCTTTATCATGCTGAGGCTTGGACTTGAACTTCGCTAAACCCTCCAACTTTCAACAGATGGCGAGTGCCTTGACTGGGGTGATGACCTCTGTTATTGGCAAGCTTATGGCCCTGCTTGGAGAAGAGTACAGGATGCTGACAGGCATGAAGAAGGAGGTGAACTTTTTGAAGGATGAGCTGAGCAGCATTAACGCCCTCCTTCAGAGGCTAGCAGGAATCGATAGTGACCTCGATGTGCAGGCCAAGGAATGGAGAAGACAGGTGCAGGAGATGTCTTATGACATAGAGGATTGTATCGACGACTTTATGTATCGCATTGGCCATAGTGGCACGGTTAATTCTTCAGGTCTTGTGCACAGGTTTGTTCGGCAGCTTAAGGTGCTGAGAGCGCGCCATCAAATTGCCAGCCAAATCAAGGAGCTCAAGGCACGTGTTGAAGATGCTAGCAAGCGCCGCATGAGGTACAGATTTGATGAGCGTGCCTTTCAGTCTAGCCCAACTACTGCCATCGACCTTCGCTTGCCATCACTGTATGCTGAACCAGACGGGCTTATTGGTATTGATAAGCCGAGAGATGATCTTGTCAGTCTGCTAATGGAAGGGGAGGGAGAGGGATCATCAGTGCAGCACCTGAAAGTGATATCTGTTGTGGGTCCTGGGGGTCTTGGTAAAACCACTGTTGCAGGTCAGGTTTACCGTAGATTAGAAGGCCAGTTCCAGTGTCAAGCTTTTGTTTCGTTATCGCAAACGCCTGATATAAAGAAGATCTTAAGAAATATACTCTGTCAAGGCAGCCAGCAAGAGTATCTCAACATGGAAATGTGGGATGAGGAGAGGTTTATCAATGCAATTCGAGATTTTCTACAGTGCAAAAGGTAAGTTCACTAATTCAGAATGGCAACTTGGTTAGTTGGTTTTTGCCTACAATGCTCTCTTTTGATCAATCTGTGTTGTGCTGTGTCCACTATAAAGTAGTGCTTTTATTTACTAGACTAGGTTTGTGCCTGTGCATTGCAACGAGCAAACAAAAATTAAAGATGTGTTAATAATCATATGCCTAATTTTACCAGATTTTAAGGTGATAAATATTGTTCGTCAAGTAGTAATCTTACTATCGGCGTTACAATGTTACTTTTTATTGTCTTCCACTAGCTCTTCGTCTCCATTCCATTTACTGTATCGTGCCTTCACTCCCATCCGTCTCCCATATGCTAGATTCTTTGTTTTTTGGCTCCCCAGCCCACCAGCCATTTAACAGCATCGGTGGTCACTGGATCTACTCTGGCCTGCTAGCTAGCTACCTCCCTAAAAGCTGACACTTATAATTTATATATAAACTCTCATGCCTCAAATACCTTGCTGGAGGAAAAATAAAGCAAGTCAGAAAGGGCCCCACTTGTTTTAGGTGAAAGAAATCCAATTGCACATTATGGATGCTGAGTGGAACTCAAATAGCATAAAAATATTTGTAGAAAAATATGTTTCTCTTCTTCTGATAACCCAGTTTTTGTAATAATACAAATTCTTAAGGTTTGCGTTGTTATACTCCCTGATAACTAGATAAATAGCTATAGTAGTCATACAACATCTTCAGCAGTTTCTCATAGTGTTTAACAGCTTTATAATATTCCAGTGATGGAGCGTGTTTCTATTTTGGAAGATACATTGAGCACAAAACGAGTCTTTGTGACGGTGACAATTTATCCTAGATTCACCCCTGAACCATGCCAGGCTTCCTTGACTGGTTATGTAGAACAGAAACTGAAATGTAGAACAAATTGAGAACATAATCTGACAATAAGCAACACTGATTTATAAATGGGAAAGTAGAACACAGCCATAGGATGTCTCCATGTCTCCGTGCTGCACCACAAACATCAAGAGGAGGAGCATCGATGGGCCATGAAAAATTCCACTGGGCGTTGATGGATCCTCCATGGACGTTGTAGTCTAGGAGAGCTCGGTCTGCAGATGAGATTTGACTGGATTGCTGAGCCACTGCTGGACCATGTGGGAGGGGATCACATCTCAGTGAGTCGTGAGGCAACAGAGCCATGGAGATCGTGCCAGAGCTATAGGCCTGCGCCAGCACCTGAGCACCTCGGTCCTCTCGCTGCGCTATGCCACATCACCTCCTCGTTCGGCAGAGACGGAAGCAGTTGGTGGTGCAGCGGCTGCAAGGGCGAACCAGTGGGGGAGATGGGACATCTTGCTCAGGTCGCTGCAGTGGCAGTGTGGCACACGACATCAAGGAGCACGAGGAGAGCCCTGCACAGGGCTGGCGAGGATGGGAGCCCAAGGGTTGGAGCTTGTTGAGGAGGAAGGGAAGCCAGTATTTACAGATAACTGATAACTGATAAGCCAGTATTTCCATTTATGCTGTTAAGAGTTAAGTTGAATAAGATACGAAATGTAACAATCCTAGAAATTCGGTCACCGAAAATACGGGCTTTAAAAAAATTTTCTAAAGTTTACCGGTGTATGGTGGATGTCATGTAGGAAACCCGCCAATAGATGCACAAATAGCACCCGACGTTAGCCCGAACATTGCATTTAATTACCAGAGAATGTTTTGCATCTTATTCGATTTTATGGGATGACTAATAAAATCGAATAACCTTTTAATGCATGTATATATATATATAACCGCTAACTTCGGAAATGGATCCATCATGACCTAGAGACCCTAGTGGACCCACCATGGTGTATACATCATGGTCACTAACCTCACTAACCTGGGGTTGTGGCTAAATAAGTTGCTTTATAAGAAATAGAAATAGAAAAGGCCTTGAAAATAAAAAGGAAAAGGAAAAAGAGAAGATGGCCCAACCAGCCGGCCTGCGGCGCTGCTGCCAGCCCGCTCGAGGCCCCGACCGGCCTGCCTCGAGCGTCGGCCCAGTCACGCTCGCGCGTTGCTCCACGCGCTGCCGCGCCCCGACGCCCGCTCGCGCGCGCGCTAGCTCGCGCGCTGCCGCGGCCCAGTTAACCAGGACGGCCCAACATGGGCCTGTCTCCGCCGCTCGCCGCCCCGTCTCGCTGACACACGAGCCCCACCTGTCAGCTTCCACCTTTTACCACTTCTGGTCGACCGCGCGTCGCGTCCGTCGCACCATTTTTGTGCACCGCGCGCCTCCGCCGTCCGCCCGAGTACGGCCGCGTCTCGCGCCGTCCATCTAACCGCCTGCTTGCACCGCGCTTCACCGAACCCTAACCCTAATCGTGGCCGCGCACAGCCGCCCGATGGGCATCTTCTGCCTCCGTCGTCCATGGCCGGCCGCCGTGCCTATTTAAAGAGGAGCACCCTGGCCTCTAGGGTTTCCCCATCGCCCCGCCGCCTTTGTGGAGACCTGCCGCCAGATCAGCCGAGAGAGAGAGAGAGAGAAGGACGGAGGAGCAAGAAGGAGGCGCTGCCGCGCGGAGCTAGAGCGCTGCCGCCGCCGCCGCCGTCCGCGCGCTGAGGAGGACCTGGGAGCGCCGCATAACCGCCTCGACGCCCCAGCTTCGCCTCCCCTGCACCGAGCCGCCACCAAGCCCTCGTCACCTGCCTCGACCGTCGCAGCGCGGGTAAGCATCCCCGCCCTCGCCCTGCTCGGCCATGGCCGCCACCAGTACATCGTCGACGTTCTCGCTCCCCTTATCGTTGTTTCCTTCCTTACCGCAGCCAATAGCTTCGCCGTAGTCTAGAGCGTGTTCTAGGCAACCTCTTGGAGCCGGCACGGGCCACAGTTGGAGCCACGCACTTTTTCAGCTCCGGCCTCCCCGGACTCTGGCCGTCGGAGCGTCCGCCGTGGCCGCCGAGCCGCGCACGCCCCGCCGTGCCTCGACTAGCCCCGGTAGCTAGCTCATGGAGATCCCAGCTTCTCCAATCGAAGGGCAAGAAGGAAGATGGAGACCAACGCCCGGCTTCGCCGGCAGATTTGGCCTCGCCGTCGCCAGACGCCGCTGCCGTGCCTCGCTGACCGCCACCGGCTTGAGGGTCGATTTCCTCGAGTTAGAGCACCTAGCTGACCCGACATCCGTCGAGGGTCCGTTCGATGAGTCGAGGGTCCGTTCGACGAAGTCGAGGGTCCGTCCGACATTGGTCGAGGGTCCACCCGATGAGTCGAGGGTCCGTCCGACGAAGTCGAGGGTCCGTCCGACATTTGTCGAGGGTCCGCCCGACGAGTCGAGGGTCGGTCCGACGAATCGAGGGCCAGCTCGAGTCGAGGATCCGGTTCGAGGCCAGAGGGTCGAGTCTCACCGGATAACTATTCTCGATGGCTGCCCATTCGTGCGAACAAAGTTTCGTCTTCGAGGGTATGCCCTTTCATCGGGCGAGGTTTCGTTCTCGAGGCCAATCCGTTCGCCGGGCGAGGTTTCGTTCTCGAGGCCAGTCCGTTCGCCGGGCGAGGTTTTGTTCTCGAGGCCAGTCCGTTCGCCCGAGCGAGCTCCGTTCTTGAGGGGTCGTCCGGATCGCACCCTCGAGTGTACAGTGCCGACCCAACCTGACCCAGATCCAGCCTTGTCCAGACCCTCCGGGGCCCAGTCGAGACCTGTCAACGTTGACCGTTGACCTGGACCCACCTGTCAGTGACCAGATCCGTGGTCCCCACCTGTCAGCCACTAGCTGGGACCCGTCGATACTGACGTCAGCATAACGTCAGCATGACGTCATCTAGCCCAGACCTGCGTCAGTGCTGACGTCATCTCAGCCCCGGCTGCACTGTTCCTGCGCGCCACGTGGCCCAATCAGGAGTTGCCACGTGTCAGCACCAGGTTAATCTGCCCTTTTTCTTTTTCCAGAAATAGAATAAACTTCGGAAATTCATAACTTCTTTATACGAACTCCGAAAAATATGAACCAAATGTCCAAATTTTTATAAAAATAAGCTCTACGTCATAGGCTTGTGTATGAGTGCATTTGGAGTTATTGAATTTTATTGCTTCTTTGTGTTGACTCTATAGGAGCCGCTAACGCGGCTATTATGTCTCGTTTCAGAGGAGGATCAGCTTGAGGAGGACGACTATGAGTACAAGGAGGAGCTCGGTGATGACTTCACAGGTGCCACACCCCACCCAACCTCGTAGATCCTATTACGCATGGCATAATATCTAGTTGCTAGTGCTTTAATTATGAATATCACCTGATGATAGGTTGCATGGTAGAACTACCTGATGAGCCTTTACCTTATCGCAACCTTACTCCTGCACACCTGCTGATAGGCTAGACACTTGCTTATTTCACTTATGATGCTTTACTTCTACTACGCTTATATCTGTGTGATGATGATGCGTGGTGGAGAGTATGGTCATATGGTTAAGGCACGTGGTGCCACTATGCTCGGGGAGAGTGCTGCGTGCGTCTTGGGTGTGTGGTGAGGGTTGAGTCGATCGGACAGGATTCTACGACGAGCCATGTGGGCGAGTCTTGCCGGGGGATGTGTTCTGGGCATTCCCGTGTGAGGTGCTTGTGGCGGGCACATTGTGATGCTTAAGGAGATCTCGGGGGTGAGAACCTTCGTGGAGCGAAGCCCCGGGAAGGAGGTGCTGTTGTAGCACGGACTGTTGTAGTCCCAAAAGAGAAGATAATCCTGTCTGATCCCCCCTAGGACCTGATATCTCTTGAGGACCGGAACCTTGGGACTTACGTGCTCACCACTCGCTCTTGAATGAGCGGGAGACGGATGTCTGACTAGCTAGGACGATGCCACTACTACTAGGTTGTTAGCAGAAAGTGTCGGGAGGTACGGGCGTGGAGACCCACACCCTCCTTAGACAGCATAGTGACCACGGGGGCCCGGTACTATGTCTCACAGTCTCAGTGTGCCGGTGGTACCTATCCGGTATGTCCCAGTACTGAGTGGTAGGGTGGCATCGCACCGGTTAGAAAGCAGCCGGAATCAGCTTAGGCGGGGCACCGCCGATGATAGTGATCTTGTGGTTACGGGAATACACGCTCTGCAGAGTTTATGAATCTATATATAGTCCATGGGCCACTGGTATGGCTCTTTCCTAAGACCCACGCTTCTCGGGAGTAGTGAGAGGAGTCCTTCTATTTCTCCCCCTGGTGTTACCCTTCCGGCTGTGAGCCGCTGAGACAGGCTCCGAGAGGGAGTTGGGTTTGTCGACTGAGTGCGAGAGGGTGAGATGTGTGTGATGGTGATGGAATGGGTTTGGATGTGTGGATGAGATGGATTAAAATTTGATGAATTATATTATATAATACTGGTCACTGTTTGCATAGGAAACTACAGCCATATTTTAGGTCGATTTGATTATATCCTTTGCATCCCACCAAATACTACATAGCGAAAGCAAAGCACAGGGTGGGAGATGTGGCCAGTATAAACCGTACTAAAAATTATTTGGTAGGTGAGCCCGACTACGACTATGACGATGAGGAGGAGTAGACGTCTCGTTCCTACGCTCAGGCTTCTTTTTGGAGATTTTATTGTACTTTCGCCTTTCGCAGCTGTTCCAGACGCTGCAGCTACTCTGATGATCCCGCCAGTGTGGCGATGAACTATTTATGTAATTCCTTCTAATTGTATTCTTTTGTTCGATGTATGGATCCTGTATCGACTATTGCGAGATATTGAGATGGTTTGATGCTTCAAACTATTATATTATCCACCATTCTGTGTATTTTCTCCTCGTGGAAAATTGAGGATGTTTCACGAAATATATGGATTCTCTTGTGTTTCACAGTAGTTACAGAATTCATGTGTTTCAGAATTCTTAGGACTTCCGATTATTTCTTCAAGTAATTTTGATTTAAACCTAGCTAAATGCTAGATAACTGATAAGCCAGTATTTCCATTTATGCTGTTAAGTTGAATAAGATACACAATATATGGATTCTCTTGTGTTTCACAGTAGTTACAGAATTCATGTGTTTCAGAATTTTTAGGACTCCCAATTATTTCTTCATGTAATTTTAATTTAAACCTAGCTCAATGATGCTTTAGTAAACACTTATAGGGTATGGTTATGTATACTAAACTGCTAATTACGGAATTGACAGTCGTACCTCACAGCATAAAAATTTTATGACCATTAAGGCTAGGGTTAAATGCAACTAGGCAAAATATCTGGTGTTTACTCCAATGAGAAATTTGAAAGATAAGTTAATCTGGTATTTATTGCAACACTGATAAAACATGTGATTTTTTTAAACTCTTTGTTTAAGGGCAAATTTAAAAGACAAATCTTTCTGTACTTCATAAATAAAAAAACAACGAATGGTGATCAGCTCCCACTTGTTTTTTATAATCTTTTCAATTATGATCTGTTCCTAATTCATAGATAATGCACACTTCATAGGTACTTCATTGTTATTGATGATATATGAAGTACCCATGCATGGAAGACCATCAAATGTGCTTTGTATGTGAACAATTGTGGAAGCAGAATTATGACAACAACACGCATTGTTTCTATTGCCAAGTCGTGGTCCTCTCCTCACTCTGGTCATGTCTATGAACTAATGCCTCTTAGTACAGAAAACTCGAAGAGTCTATTCTTCAAGCGAATCTTTGGCTGAGAAGATACATGCCCTCCACAACTGGAAGAAATTTCCTTTAAAATTTTGGAGAAATGCAAGGGTTCGCCATTGGCCATTGTCACAATAGCTAGCTTATTGGCTAATAAAGTCATTACGGAAGAAGAATGGGACAGAGTATAACGGCTCAATTGGTTCAACATTGGAAAAAGATCCTTACGTGGAAGAAATGAGAAGGATACTATCCCTTAGCTATGAGGATCTTCCCAACCGTTTGAAGACGTGTTTACTATATCTAAGTATACTTCCAGAAGATTATGAGATCGAGAGGGATCGACTTGTAAAAAGGTGGATTGCTGAAGGATTCATTGATACAGAACATGGACAGGATTTGCAGGAAGTAGGAAAATGTTATTTTAATGATCTTATTAACAGAAACATGATATGATGGTCAAGTTGATTCATGTCATGTCCATGATATGATTCTTGATCTCCTTGTATCCAAGTCAATTGAAGAAAACTTTGCCACTTTTGTTGGTGACAAGAATAAGAAATTAGTACTAAAAGGGAAGGTTCGCCGTCTGTCTCTCAACTACTATTCCCAGGATGCCATTCTTCCATCAACAGCAATTATTTCCCATTGTCGGTCACCCAGTGTTTTTGGATATTCAGACCAGATGCCTTCTTTTGTAAAGTTTCAAGTTCTTCGGGCGCTTAATATAGAAAATAGTGAGAAGATGGAACACACATATTTTGAGCATATAGGGAGGCTTATTCACTTGGAGTACCTTAGACTCAATCTAAGAAGCGTTGCTGTGCTGCCTGAACAACTAGGAGAGCTACAGCATTTACGGACCTTGGATCTAGGATGGACAAAGATAACAAAATTACCAAAAAGCACTGTTCAACTGCAAAATTTGATATGTTTGCGTGTCAGTGATTTGGAATTACCGGAAAAGGTTGGGAACTTGCATGCACTGCAGGAACTATCAGAGATCAAAATCAGCCAAAACTGTTTGGCCTCTACTTTGCTGGGGTTGGGCAGTCTGACAAAACTGAGAATTCTTCGTCTGCGCTGGTGCATTGTCAGCTCAGACACTTACACCAGAGCTCTTGTTGATAATTTGCTCTCATCTCTCCGCAAACTTGGCAGACTCAATCTACGGTCTCTATGCATTCATGGTTATTTATCTCTTCGCATTCAGGATTATTATGGTCGTTCTATAGATTTCTTGATGGATTCTTGGTTCCCCACCCCTCATCTACTCCAGAAGTTTGAGATGAGCTTGGACTACTATTTCCCCAGAATTCCATCTTGGATAGCATGGCTTGGTAAACTCAGTAACCTAAAAGTCAATGTCGATCCAGTAGAAAACGAAACACTGGAGACCCTAGGAAACTTACCTTCCTTGATGTGCCTCTGGGTAACATCAAAAGCAGCAAACCCAAAAGAAAGGCTTGTAGTACGAAGCGGCAAGTTCATATGCCTGAAGGAGTTCCACTTCACCTGCTGGAGCAACAGATCTGGGATGATGTTTGAAGCCGATGCCATGCCAAATCTGGAGAAGCTGTGTATTTCATTCAATACAAGCGCCAGTCTTTCTTTTGGCATCTGCAACATACCTTCCCTTAGGCATCTTGTTGTTGAGATCATTTGCAGTGGTGCAACAGTTCAGGAAGTGGAGACAGTCGAAGAAGATATCAGGAGCACAGCCGATATCCTTCCAAACCGACCCACTCTTGAAGTTAGAATGTGGGATGAAGAAAACATGGAGAAAGAGGAAAACATGGCTGAAGGGGAGGTCTCCACAGGCAGCTGAAATCAGCATGAAGTATAACTGTATATGTTGCAAATCTTTTCTTCTCTCATTGCATGCAAAGCTTTCTATTTCTTTTTTCTATGAGAGAAATTAGTTGGAATAGGAAGTTGAATTCTGGTCAATTGCTATATAGCAGTTGAATTATGGTACATTCTTGACCATTGATACTTCTCGGGACTGCCATATTTTTCCTGACTAGTAAGTGTACTTAATAATCTTCTATAAATGTTGAAGAAGCTTAGAGATAAGTTGCATTTTTTTTATGAAAAGGAATAGGCTGAATTTAACTGAACAAAACGAAGCTTTTTTGCCTCTATCTAGTCTACAAAGAGTGAGGGTTGATATTTAGTTTCGATGAAGTCTGATCAGGAAGGCAAACCTGGAGATTGAAAGTTAGTTGAAACCATTCGTTTGGACGTGGGATGTTTTGGTGTCTACCGAGGATAACCATAAAAGACGTTGTATGTGGTCCAGTAAAAAGCATAAATATGCATTGTCTTGATGTACTCCCATTGACATGACAAGTAATTGCTATTCTTTGTTCTATAAATAAATATGATATGGACAATATTCTTAAAAATACTTTTCTGCCAAATAATTTAAGGAAACTATGCCTTATTCAAGTAACCTCTTGCCCAACGGATCACTGTTTAAATCTTTTGTTCTAGTTAGGTAATAACAAACGTCAAACATGAACGACCTAGATGTACATACTAAGAAGTGATTTATGGAGTAAGATTTGCGTACGTGTGTTCATAGGGTTGGGTGTTGAAGACGGGAAATGAAAGCCCCAGTTTTGTTTGGACCATGGAACAGACGAGAAATGAAAGCCCCAGTTTTGTTTGGACCATGGAACAGACGAGAAATGAAAGCCCCAGTTTTGTTTGGACCATAGAACAGACGGGAATGAGGTATTATGGAAAATTAGGAATTATGGGACCACGAATGAAAGTTGGAGTTTTGGCTTGCGAGGGATTGACAGCCCAATCCTTCCAGCCTACTTTCTACATCCCAAATTAAATATTGTTCTAAGTTTTGATGTCACAAATTTTACTCCACAAATTAAATTTGTATCTCCAAATAAATTTGCTAAAAAAGATTTACCGATCTTTTTAATGATACTAATTTTATGGTATAAATAATTATATATTTTAATATATATTTAATTAAAATTATTTCTTAGGAAGTAAAAATGAGACTATTTAGAAACGAAGGGAGTACATGAATTGTAACTTTTTTTACTTGAGGCCTAAAGCAACTACAAGTTGCCACACGTTTTACTTGCCTTTTGGTTGTTTTAGAAGAAGAATAGGTTGGCAAGCCCTTGCGAACCGATCATAGATCAACTAGTTGAGTTTCTTATATGGTGGAGCATGTCCACCTAGGATTAAGTTCTTGATTTGGCACTGGTGCTCACATCCTGGATTTATTTTAGGATTTTTCAGCATTATGCTTTAAGTGATAAACGACGTTCCCGTCGACGATGAGGCGTCAGTGGTATTTCGGGAATCTACCGATCTGCCGACGCTGATCCTGGTTTGGCTAAGTTTGGCCACTCCCATAGACAACTCCGTCTTTAGAGGAACAACACATGACGAAAAGCAACTCTTTGCCGAGTGCAAAAAAAAAAGCACTTGACAAAAAAAAGCACTTGGCAAAGAAACTATCTGCCGAGTGAAAAAAAAACTCAGCAAAGAGCTTCTTTGCCAAGTATATTTTTGGCACTTGACAAAGAGCTTTTTTTTGCCAAGTGTTTCTTTGGGTACTCGACAAAAAATATTTTTTTTTCACTCGGCAAACTAAATAAACATGGTGGGCAAACTAAGTGCCCGCCATAGAGGCCAAAAGTGGCTTGCTGCGCAAATTTGTAGTAGTGGGAGAAGCCCTCCACAGGCAGGTAGCTAGCTGTACATCCAGTTCAAAGCATTCAAGTATAAGAATCTTTCTCCCTTGTTTCTTGGGATCATCAGCTCCGCCTCAGCGGTCTTATTGCTAATTTTCAGCTCGCCAAGCTTGGAGTTGAATTCCTGATGAAGCTCCGGTGGGCAGTGCACCTCCTAGCCTTGCACCATCACCGAGATCTTCTGTAATATAACGATCGTACTTTCCCAAAAAGCATCCTTAAAACATAAACTAAACATGTTAATCACTATAAACTTCTTCTCACTTAATTAGCCATAAGGTAACCGAGGTAAAATCAGCACCACAGGTTCTATTAAAAAGTGTAGAAATGATTTGCAAGTTGTTTTTGCTACAACACATTCAAAATGCTCACAGCAAACAAGCCAGAGTTATCCTCTACCTTCCTCGTTAGTCTATCTCTAGTGAGAAGCTTATTTCTAGAGGAAAGTGAAATGGATCTTTGCATGGTTAGGGGGAAGGCAGATTGAATACACTATTAATTTTTTTTTTTTTGCAAGGCACACCACTAGACAAATGGTTAGAAACGAATGAGGCCCAAATAAAGCTACCTCTAGGTAGTGTCTTGCATTCCTAGTGCAATTAACACCTACACAATTCTATGTATTGAGTAAGGACCTATTTTGAACTATTACCACTAAAAATTAGCTACCTAATAATAGTCGCTAAGTTTTAGCAGAGGGCTATTTGGATCCACTTGCTAATAGGTGGTTGGATAATCAGTTGGAGGCATACGAACTATTAGTACTTATTATCAACACCACTAGACATGTAGTTAGAAACTCCCCTAATGAATCTAAAAAGGCCCTAAAGCAAAACTCAGCTAAACCTTCTTCTGCTACATCATATAAATTTAAAACGGACTAATATAATATTTAATTCATATATACTGTTATAATATTTAATTCATATATACAGTTTATACTACGAAAAAGGCTGCCTGACAATATATGATAGTGCCACATTGCTCTAATTGCTCCTTATAGTTTACACAAGACGTATTATAATAGATAACGTGACTATTATACTTACGTAAATCTTCAAGTCTCTATGCATGTAACCACTCAGCAAGTTATCCGACCCGGTGTAACGCACGGGCATGTTTTGGTAGTGAATCTAAATAGGCCCTAAAGCAAAACTCAACTATGAAACTAGAATTTGTTAAGTGTAGAAAGGTCCATTACTATATGCTCATATTTTTTTATATATGTAGTCGTCTCTCAACTACTGGAGATCTCGTCTTCTCACATCCCTAAGGTCTGTAACATGGTATCAAATTCATGGAGTAGGAATACAATTAGAGATTAGGAATACAATTAGATCTTCCTGTGTCATCTTCGATCCAAGACACAAGTCAAACATCTATTGGTTAAAAACACAAGCTTAACAGGTACTGGGGTTCGAACTCGCGACCTCAGGCCTAGGACGTTCCTCCCCAATCTACTCCAGCCGCAAGACAATTATGTCTATTTGGGATATTCAGCTATCACATTTTATCCTCATCCGACCTTGAAGTGAGTATTTGGGACCATAATTACAAATTCAATGAAAATGTTGTCACCTATAAGGTTTATAGCTTTTTGAGATCTACAACTTTAGTTTTAGTCATTTCTCCGTATAGGTCGTTTGAAAATTTTTGAACTTCAAATGTGGGAAATTCAAATGTAATTTTCTTTTGCATTGATGATTTCAAATGAAAAGTTTGTTAACTACAAAGTTGCATAACTCTTCGAGATCTATAACTTTTATTTTGGTCTTTTCTCTATCCGAGATCGTTTAAAATTTTTAAATTTTAAAGTGCAACTTTTATTTCTAGAGGGGTCTTGTTTCAAGCTTGCTATAGAAATTGATTTCAAAAGGTAGCTGAAAATAGAGCTGCTTTAAAAATAGGACTATTTGTAGAAGCGGCTAGAAATAAAACCGCCTCTAAAAAAATGATTTTTAGAGGCCAAAATAGAGCCACATCTATAAATGCATTTGTAGAAACAATTTGGTTCGAGCGTAACTATAGAGGCGACTTCAGCCGCCTCCATAAGCACATGCAGAAATTAGCCCAGCCACGCAGAAAATAAATGCACGCGCATCCAAATAGGCTAATCCCGAGGTGCAGGGACATGACAAAGAATAACGAGAAAGGGCATGCTTCACAAGGCAAGCGTAAAGAGAGAAAATAAAGTATTAAAGTGTTTGAAGAGAGAAATAAAGTATATACCAAAAATAACAAGGGTCAAGGTCGGCCAGTGAGACGATCAGAGATAAGCTTCACTTTGAACAAAGGGAAACATAGAACTTGAAATTATTTATTCAAATATGATTTGGAAATAGTCTAGGATTATTGATATAAAATTGCATTTACCCTTTAGGAGTGAGATACTGAAAATGGCTCGGAGAAAGCTAACAAACATGCTCTCTACTTTGTAGTGATTTGGAAAACTCATTTTATTTACTCATTGTTTGAAACTAGTAGAGATGCTCTACATAGGAAAGCAATAGGCTAAGCTTCACAAAATTTGACCGTCTTGTTGTAATGCAATAGGAAATGACAAAGGTTGAAAAAGATAGAGATAAGGTAATTTGGACTAATATAAGCAAAAAGGAACCACAAGCCAGAAGCCACCTCATCTTCTATATACGAAACGCGCACTATTCTCTGGCTTGTCAGCGTGGCCACGTGGATGGCAAATCCTCGGCTGTTGAATCTTAAACGGACGGCTCGAACCACTACGCTGGTCGCTATTGTGGCACTGTTCACATACTGTTCACCCAAAATTGCTACATGTACATAAGAAAACGTACCCAAAAAAATGAAACAAGCTTTTTCCTTCTAAAAAATTTCTATAAAATTCTTAAATAAGCTACAACCACTCTAAAACGTATCAAATATTTTTCACCAAATTTTTCATTATAAAAAAATAATTTTCAAATTCCTCATAGCATAGCCACGCCATCAAAGGTCTTTTGCAAAAAAAAATCCAAAACAGAACATATTTATGTACAATATTTTATTGTACATGTTTTTGCCTGTGTTTTCTATAGACAAATATGAAAATCGAATAAAAACATAAAATATAAAATCTAGTCGTTCATAACTCCTCATGATTTGAGGTTACCCAGTTATATTAAGCTCACAACTACTTATGCTCCTTCCTCCTTAATAAATACTTTTATCTTTTTTCCCACACAACATAATGTGAAAGTCCCATTACAACAACAAGAGTAAAATATTACTTAAATAATACTCATCAACTTATAGATCTTTGAATTTCTTGCTTCGAGTTCAAAAATTATTCTTCCTAAAAAGTTTTAATCTACCTCTGCTTTCACACCTTAACAAATAATTACAACCATTCTTTAGCCACAACAAACATAGCCAAAAAAACATAATACACATATATCTCATTACCAAAAAAATCAAACAATAAAAAAATGACAACTCCACAGTTCATATATACAAACATAGGTAAATAATATGTTTCAAATGTACAGAGAACAATTCATTTACCATTATTTATACTCGTACCTAACTACAAAGAAAAAAAACTACCCATGGCCATGCGCGGCAAAGCCGCGCAGGTTTCTAGTGATCACTATCCACAAATCTATAATCCGTGTATTACAAAGTATCATAGCAGTAATCAATAAAAAGGAGCCAGAAGCCGACCCATGATCACTATCCACAAATGCACTAAAAAGGGTCGCATGGGTACGACAAGGTATCACTACACTAGCTCCTATCACAAGGGCTTCACTTTTGCTCCTCAAACTCTGGAGTACACTATCAGTGATGTTGGGGTGTCATATGATAAGGACCCGCCTCTTTGTATATAAAATGGCCCACTTATTAGGTATAGTGACTTGTTTGTGAACTATAAGGGATCATTAGTAATTATAAAAACGAGAAGGGAAATAAATAAAACATGCACATCCTTCCTTCACTATAAAAGGGTGGAAAGGGCAATGCAAGGTTTCACTTGCTCTATTCTCATTCTCTTCTTCTCTTACCAGGTACTCGGTCAAAAAACCAATAGATCGCATGCGCAACATGTTTTTCTCTTCTAGAATGCAAGGACAAAGTTTGACTTCAGGGGCTATGTGATGTCCATTATTGTGTGTTTGGTTTGTGGAGTCACTCCACCCTTCATGGGGTGATGCATCATAAGTTTATCCCATGAATTTTGGTGGAATCAATCTATTCCACATGCATATTCTAATTATTTGATCAATATATTTGATTTAATTAAATATAAAAAGTAAGGAATGAGAAAACAATGGATCACCTTGTCCCTCATACCAAAAATATTTTTTGAACAAACCCTTAAACCAAATATATCTTTAAGCTTAAAATAATAAATTATACTGACGATAACTCTAGAATTATTACCTCCAACTCAAATTTCACTTCACTTAAACCTAGAATTATTACCTCCAACTCAAACTTTGTACTTCTAGGTTAACTTAATAACTTCTCCATCTGCCCACCACTCCCTTCTCTCTGACCCAACAGACCAAGGAGGCGAGGAGCAACAACCATGGGTGTCTTCAGGCTCATTTGTGACACGCTCTCGGGTCTCTCACCAGTGCACAACATCTCAGCTCTCCCGTGGGTGTGGGCCAGGCCACCCTCCACCGTCGTCAACATTCCTTTTTGGCATAGCCACGGTTCTCACCCCTGCTTTCCATGGGCGCCTTCCTCATGTGAGATCATATTTTCCATGGAACCCTTTGGATTTTGGATAGATTAGGAGAATCAGAATGTCAGAATAGAGAAACTACATTCTGCCCTTATTTTTTTGCAATAAAGAACCTAGAAGATGATTTGTATTAGCAAGTAGTGGTACAAATCTAGAATTAATTTGAATTGTTGTCTCTACAAGTTGCCAGCTTTATCATTTTGAAGCAACACATGATTCGTATCAGAGGTAGTGGGGTAAGTTGAATGAAGTTATACATTCTATCTCGACTTGATTTGAACTTCACCGATTATAATAGAGCACCTAGTAGCACCTAGTATTACTCTTGATGAGAGTGTATATCAATCATAATTTGGGAGGAGAAATTCGAGGGATACGCTTTACCGTTTGTTGTTTCACTTTTCTCTTGGTTCAGAGTACCCATACAGGCTATTTTGGATCAATTGTTTCCCATGGGATTAGATGGGACTGAGGGAATGTATCTAAACCTTACATTGATTTGAACTATCCTGATAAGAATGGAGCGTCATGTGGTAATTATCTTGCTGAGAGATCCTATTGAATTAGAATTTGGGTTTTGGGAAGAGAAATTTTGGTCATGGGTTCACTGTTCGATGTTTCAGATCATATTCATTGTTTAACCTTCTCTCTCAGGTTCTGTGGCCAAGAGATAGGCAATAGCATTTAACATCCGAGGAGTATGCCGAAGCACTTAAGCATTCTCACGATCGACTGGAAAAGTACAAGAAGATCTCCATAGTTGTGTCAGGTAGTGTTGTTGTCTATTTTTAGTTCTGTTTTATGGGATAAATTTTATCCCTGAAGTCACCTAGGCACTTAATAAGAAGGGGTGAGACTATCTGCCGAGTTAGCAATGCTGGAGAAGAAGACAGAGGGAGTGAAGGAGGAGGTGCCCTTTGGAGGAAGATCAGTCTGCAGAAAATTCGCCTTCCAGCGAGTGATGAATGCAGTCCAATCTGCATCAGACAAAGGAAAAACACCTATATTACCCCCTTAAATGTGTTATGGCATTGTGTTGAACCTGATGGTCTGAATCTTGTGTTAAAAGAATTTGTAAAATTTCAGCACTGTGTTAAACTTCATGGTGAGATACCATATGCTGATTCCTCAAAAAATATACCATTTGCTCATGGCAATGTGTGAACTTGTGTTTATGTGATATCTTGACTTGACTTCATACCTGTGTGGGTATGCGAAACACACATTCCTTTGCAGTTGTTTGTATTGTTTGTGTGGTGGTTTTGTAGTTTCTCGTTATGTTAATGCACGCGTATTTGCCTCAATCCACACGTGTTGGATTGGGACCTAATTCACTCTAACACATGTGACCCATCAACTCCAACACATGTGGATTGAGATGAGCGCGAGTGCAACCAAACAAGTGGATTGAGATGAGTATGAGTTCAACCATTACGTATGTCTTCATAGGTCAAGCTCAGTGCCTTGCCATGAAGGTGGGTCACGGTTAGTGCCTTGCCGTGAAGGTGGTACTAGCTGATTTTTACACGATCTGATTCTAGTTGAAGTATTTGACTTAACAATGTTTTCATCGTTAAATTTTAACAAACATCTGAAAGAGCTAAAAATTTTGGAATCATACATGTTGGTTGTTGACATAGAGACTAGCTTCTTACAGGAAATGTATAATCTGCATTGCAAAGTTATCATAACTATAGATAACTACTCAATATTGATTTGAATTACTTCATCAGTCTATGAAAGAATCTATTCCTAGAATCCATGCCAATCAAACTTTTTTTAAAATTTTACTAACTTTATAGAAAAGAACAAGAACGTGTGTGACATAAAATGAGCACCTTATGAAAATATATTCTATGATAAATCTAGTGAGACTAATTTAATACCATAAATCTTAATGTTTTTTATAGAAATTAGGTCAAGTTTTAAAAGTTTGACTTATGACAACTCTAAAAGCTAATTCTTTCTAAGATGGAGGGAGTATTAAGCTAAAATACATGGACTTAAGATGGTGATGCGAGAGAAAGAAGGCGTCTAGGTAAATTGATTCTCAGTTTCAGAAACTAAGTTATTGTTAAAACCGCAGTTTTTTCGGAGTCCTCTTTATTTTGCACCTCTAAATAATCTCAAAATAAAAAAATTTCAAGTATAAAGTTATAGATCGCATTGACATGTTTAACTTTGGTATAGACCATGTCAATGTACGAGGTCATTCAACAATTTATTTTAAGAAAATTAAATCTTTCAAATTAAACAAATATTTAGGACTCTAATTAATCCAAGAAAATATCGCCAAATATAAAGTTTTAGATCACATCTAAAACTATAATTTTGATATATATCATATCAATGTCCAAGGTCATTTGAAAATTAGAAAAAAATAAATTTGAAAATTATTAGTCTTGTTTTATTATTGTTTACTATTAGTCTCGATCCTTATTATAATTTGATTTTTTCTGTTGAGTTGTTTAATTTCTGACATATTTTTTCTCTCTAATATCATTTCCGACATCCATTTTTGTTTCACCGGCCGGCTCCGATCGATCGGATTGGAAACCGCGTCCCGCGGCTGGGTGCTGGCTGCCCGACTTCGACTCGAAGTCGGGAGACGATCTCACCGGCCGGTGATAAATACAGGATCTCGTCGATCCATCCATCCCACTACCACCACCACCTGCCTCTCTTCCCTTCCCTCTTTTCCCTGCTTTCGATCGCCGGCCATGTGCAGCCTCGCTCCCCGCGCCGTCGCTCCAGGCTTCGGTGGCGCCACCGCTTTCCTCGACCGGCAGCGGGGCGTCGTTGCCGCCGCGATGGCTCCGGCCGCGACTTCGAGCTACAGCCGTCGTGCCGCATCAATATGCTGCCACATCAACAAAATACTATAAATAAGGGATAATAAATAGTCTTGGACTTTACGATAGAGTCTTGCATTGTGAGTGCCCTAAGTGACAAAAAAATATATATTAGAAAGAGAAAATGGCAACTATGCTTAATTGTGTGTTGGGTAACTTTCCAATGAAATATTTAGGCATTCCCATTAGCCATAAACATTTGTCTATCAATGCTTTTCAATGGAAGATGATTACCTCTGGGGGCAGACATATTTTGACCAAATCCTGTTTAAGTTATATTCCTATCTACTATATGGGGTTATATCACCTCAAAGATGGCATTTATAGCAAGATGGACAATATTAGAGCCAAGTTTTTGTGGCAAGGGGCTGATGATAGATTTAGATACCATATGGCTAAATGGGGCATGGTTAGCAGACCTAATCAGGGGGTATGGCCGTATGGGGATCATAAATACAAAGATTATGAATGAAAGTCTTTTAATTAAATGGATTTGAAAATTTTATCAACAACCTGATGAACTCTGGTATAAAATATTGATAGCAAAATATTTGGGGGACAACCACTTCTTTGATTCTAGAATGACTGGGGGATCACAGTTTTGGAAAGGCTTGTGTAATGTTAAACACTTGTTCAATTGGGGGGCTATTTTCCAAGTTGGTGATGGTATTCTTTGTAGATTTTGCGAAGACTGTTGGGTTAGAAGTGTCTTGTTTAGTGATCTTCATAAGCTGGTAAGAGATCTTTATGTTCAATTGAAGATTGCTAGGTTGATGGTTCATGGTATATTGATTTCAAGAGGTCCTTAAATGCTCCAGAGTATGATAGTTGGTTGGGCCTGTTACATATTTTAAGTGACTGTAAAACAATAAGGCTGATATGGTCATGTGGGATCTGGAAAAGAAGAGTCTTTTCTACTCAGTCCTTATATAGATTCTTGACTGATAGGGTACTCCTAGCAAGATGGCTGGTTTTATATGAAAAAGCAAGGTGCCTTTAAAAATCAAGTTTTTCCTTTGGCAAAAATTTTCAATAATAAATTGCAGGTTGCTGTGAATTTGGCTAAAAGGGGATGGAAGGGTCCCATGTTTATATACGTTGTTTGCGTGGTTGCTGGAAGATTGTGATCATATCTTTTTTAAAATGCCATTTGGCAAAAAAACTTGTTTGGGAAATAATTGCAGAAATATATAACTTGCAGCCATGTGCATCTTCTTGGACTGACCTATCACAGACTTGGTTAAAAGGTAAGGGGCCTTTCCCGGTTCAGTTAACCATTTTCTTGGGCTTTATGGATTACTATAAAAGGAAAAATGACAATTGAAAAGAAGTATCCAAAAGCTGGCGAAACCCTAGCCACCGCCGCCTCCCCCCACCCCTTCCTCTCCACCTCGCCGCCGCCGAAGTGCGCCACCGGGAGGCCCGGGTGGCAAACGAGGATGGTGGCGGCGGGACCATGCCTCGGTGGTTTCCTCTCTCCAGCGTGACGGAGGAGGGGCGAAGCTGGGCGCCTGGTAGTGGCGCTCACCTACGTGGGCAGCGGATTCGTCTGCGGCTCGTCTAATTTGGTCCTCCGTGATCTGATCTGGTGGAGTCCGCAAAAATTGGATCGGCCCCGCGCCGACCCGGGCGGCGTCTCGCCACGCCGCCGCCGAAGACGAGTGCGGTGGAGTCAGAGCCGTCATGTGTCTGGGCATCGATGACTTTACTTTTGCCGTGGTAGCCGGCCCGGCCTAGGCGTGTACGATGACAGCCAGATCAAGACGAAGATGGCAATCAATGGCGTAACAGCTCGGCAATTTATGGGCAATGGCAGTACTACCAGGTTTTGATGGCGGTGACGCATGTGGGTGCCACTTTCCTTGCTAGAGGCATCGTCTTGTCCTTCATTAGGATTTCTCCGGGTGAAAACCCATCTCCAGTTCCCTAGTGGGACGATGATGGCATCTGCGGATGTCATTTTTCTCGTTGGAGACATCACTCTTGGAAGATCCCTTGGGTTGTCTGCTTTGGTGCAGGCAATGAGATGGTGACTCCCTTGCATATACACCATGTGCTTCATGTTGTTTCCAAGATACAACATCCGGTATTTTCAATGGTGGTCGGTGTCCAACGATCTTTCGGTACCCTTATTAGGTCTGACAGACGTGTTTTGGCAGCATTATCTCGACGTTGGTTGTCATATTCTTGTGGAGTTAACATCACGGAATAAGTCACTTGTTGCGTAGGGCTACTCGAGTTTATTGTTTGGGATGTATTTTCTTTCCATTAGTTTCTTTTATTTTAGTTTGTTTTAAAGCATTCTTGAAAGAGGATGACTGAAGCCAAAAATTCAATTTCCTTTATCTAAAAAAAGCTACAACTGATGTTATACACACTGCATTGTTGGATTGTTAATCTGAAGGAGAAGGACAGAAGCTACGACCTGAAGATGAAGGAGACCGTCTCAAGCTGGCTCAATACTTTCCAAAAGTTGCTTATCTGATGTAATAGAAATTTAAAGGGGAAATTTGCCACGGGGCATGCAAAGTGGAGTCCGTTTGCTGAGGGACATCGTTCAAAATGCTTTTGCTGACAGACACTGCAATTTGTGCCAATTTGCTGCAAGACATTCGATTAAAGTAATATTATTTGGCAGATAAGGAGAGAGAAAGGTGACAAATTGCCCAAATTACCCTTGGCCCCACTGGTCAGACCATTTTCTTCCTCCCTCCACTGTACACCGGCCAACGCTCCCTCCGGCGAGCACACGAGCAGGTGCACCGCGCAGCCAACAGAGCTAGCAGGCTCGCCCCTCCAAGGCGACCTTATCTGGGCTACCGGTGGTGGCGCATCTCCTCTTTCCTCCACTCCGCACTCCCTGCCTCGTTCCATGACTCCTCCCTTCACCCTATTCTCCTGCTAGGCAGCGCGGGTCCTGGCTGGAGCACCGGCTGCTCCCGGCGTGCGCTTGGGCGGCCTCCGGCGAGCTCGTGATGGTGCACGGGCAGACCTTGGCAGGCGCGGCGGTGCCCAGCAGGCTTGTGGCTATGCACACGACTGTAGCGGGTGAGTTCAGGGTGCGCGGATGGCAGGGAGGAGGGGGCGCCGTGTCAATCTGGGCATGAAAAACCGATAACCGAGAACAGAATCGAATTACCAAAACTGAAACCGAATTAACCAAACTGATCAGTTTCGGTTCCAATTTCGGTTACAGGCTCCCAGGAACCGAAATTAATAAGGGTAATTCGGTTCCAGGCCTTGGTTAACCGAATTACTTGTAATAACCAAACTATGTAAAGCCCATGAACAAATGCATCCATTTCAGCCCAATAGGCCCATAGCCAATAGTGTAAACCCTAACTCTCAGTCACTCCTCACTCCGTCCTCCAAGACTCGTCCCTGACGCCGCCCTCCCCTCGCACCGTAGCGTTGCGCTGCTCCCGTCCCATGGAATCCGCCCCTCTCCTCAGTCATTCCTCCCCAACGCTGACTCCTGCCCCGTCACGTCGCGCGTCGCGCGGCTTGCGGCCTCGCGCGGATCTGCCACTCGCCACAGCCCTCCACTCCCCTTTGGCCTTTGAGTCTACGAGTCCCCTCCCATCATCTCCCCTCTAGCAATCCCCTCCCCTCCATGACGAGAGCAGCACCGTCGCCGGCGGCCAGCGGCCCTCTCCGTGACTCCCCTCCCCTCCGCGACGATAAGCTACAGCACCATCAGCGGCGCTTTGCCTCTCCGCCATCGGTGCCGCCTGGGCTCCGGCACCATCGCCGGTGGCCTAGAGCCTCTACACCATCATTGTTGCCTGCCTAGATCTAGGGCCGAGATCGACTGCAAAGTTTATTCGCTCTCTGTGATTTGGATCCATTGTTTTGCGTTCTTCTCCTGTTGATTTCTTCTGAACATGTTCGTGATTTCTGTAATTTTTCCCCATGCATTCTTTTCCTGAAGGATGGCTCGGTTAGTTCGGTTAGAACCAAAACTGAACTGAATTACCCAAAAAAGAAAAAACGTTGGTTCCTACTTTATGAGGAACCAATCGGTTCCAATTTTCTGGTAATGGAACTAACCGATTACCCGAGGAACAGAACCAATCAGTTTCAGGTAACCGAATGCCTAGAGTGAGAGGCACGGCCACCTGGCTGTCGTGGCTAGTGTTTGGTTCATCGTGGACAGGGACGACCGGACGAGTTTCGCCTGGGCCGCCGGTGCCACGTCTATGCGTGCGGGCACGCCGCCGCCGCCGCATCCAGCATGTGGGCCCGTCGGACGCTGCGCTCGCCGTTTGTGGTGGGGGTGCGTCCCGCCGTTCGCGGTGGGGAAGACGGTGAGGGCACAGGTGAGGCGCTCTAGGCTGGCGCAGGACTGGGCCAGCCTTTCCGTATGACCTCGCTGGAGCCGCCATGATGAGGGAGGAAGAAAGTAGCGCCAGCAACGAGGAAGAAAATGAAACGGTCGGACCAAGGTAGAAGTAAAGGGCAAGGGCAACAATGACATTTCACGGTCATTCTCTCTACTCCAAAATCAAAAATGAATATTTTAATACACAAAGTGTCCACCAAAAAATTTACTCAGAATCAGAGTGTTTTTCATCAATCAATTTTCACAGCAAATGGAGGCCACTTGTGTGTCCTAGAGCCAATTCTCCCAAATTTTGTAGGTTTGGATAGTCTCGTGGTCTTTTTGATGTTGAGTGCCTTCTTGTTTACTCTTTCGGTTTAACTGGTAACCCCAGCACTGTTCTGTTACCCATGTGGCTTTCTAAAAAGCATAGGTTTTTAGAAACTCAAATAACAATTGTAGATGAATTCAGATGAATAAATGACCATGCCAAATAACAATTGTAGATCTTGATGAATTCTATGATTGTTATATCCATAACTTTATTAGCTGAAACCATTTCAAGTTTTAAAATCTGGTTTAAAGCTATAACGCTTTGAAATTCAAAATTTAAGTTGTTCAAACTTTGTCGCATATGAAGATTTCTCTATATAGTGTTTGCGTAGATTATTCAGTTTGTAATTAATAGCTACATTTGATAAACTTGTTAATTACATCTAGTTGAAACACTACAGAACAAAATGATTTTCTCTCTTTTTAAAAAAAAAAAACGCGTGCCGCTGCCGACTGCCCGACTTCGACTCAAAGTCGGGAGACGATCTCGCCGGCCTGTGCTGCCCGGCCGAGTGATAAATACGGCGACCCTCTTGCCGAACCATCCATCCATCGTTCCATCCACCACCTGCCTCTCTTGATACCTTTCCCAGCTTTCCATCGCAATGTGCAGCCTCGCTCCCCACGCCGCCACCCGCCACCGCTCCAGGCATCGGTGCCGCCACCGCGTTCCACGATCGGCAGCGAGGCGTCATTGCCTTGGTGATGGCTCCGGCCGCAACTTCGCGCCACAACGCTGGGGAGTCGACGACCCGCCGCGCCCGCGCCTCCGAGGCGTCTGTCACGCATGCGGCCACGGGCTGAGGCAGTCAGACTCCAGCGAAGGCGTATTATCATCAGTAGTGTTAATTTTACGTTTTCTGTTTCTGGTAGCGTCATTTGGGCCGCTGGCCATGTCTGTAATAAGGGAAACCTGTAACCCGAGGGGAACCATCTTCTGGGACATTGAGTAAACATATTCAGGAGCCAAGGCACGGGGGTTTGCCCGGCCGGCTTCCTCATCGCAATTCCTGATTTCCACCTTACGCACTCACGTCGCCGGCGGCGGGCGGCCAAGGGGCGTGACAAGTGGTTATCGGAGCTACCTTTCTTCGGCCGGTGGGTGAAGAGCCTCGCTCGACATCGCCGTCTAGTACCGGCTCGCCGCGGAGGCCAAAATCCACGATGATGACGACCACGACCACCACCACCACCTTCATCTTCATCACCAGCACCACCATCACCACCACCTCCAGCATGTTGCGGATCCTCACGACTGCGGCAGCAACTACCAGGCATCTCTCGGTGACACCATGCTCGGTGTCACAGGACGGACCACCGGTGTTCGACGAAAGGTCCCTGCAACAACAGCACCACCAAGCTCGCGTTTTAGCTTCACCAACAAGATCGACGACGGACCAAGGCATTCCCTTGGTGACCAGAGATCTACTTCGGTGTGGCAGCGCATAACGAGCTCGTCAGATCGACGACGGACCAAGGTAACTCCTTGGTGACCAGAGATCACATTTGGTGTGGCAGAAAACCACAACCTCAGTCGATCGACGATGGATCAAGGCACACATCGTCATTCACGACTATTGCCCTGGTGACTAGAGATCGTCCGGGCAACGGCGGCTATAGAGAAATTGTGGCAGAGTATAAGGGTGGGTTCTTACCACACCTGTTGCAGCAACACTGACTTGCAGTCCATAGTTCCTTGCTTCGCCAACATCACCGCTTCATCCAGGAAGCTTGCAGCTTTTCCTTCTCAACAAACCAACATCATATTAGAAGCCATGACTCGCAGGTCAGAGGAAGAAAACAGCAAATGGGAGCAGCTGCAGAAGAACTTTGACACAATGTTCAGCCAGATGACTGAGATGAGCAATGCTCAGAAAGCCATGAAGGCTCAGATGGATCTGTATGGGTCGGTTATGGATGATTATTCCAAGGAGCAACAGACCATGAGTCAGCATGTGTTGGCAAATGGAGATGCTATAGCCAAGCTCAATCTGAAGCTGATTGAACCAAAAGTCAAGCAGCCACAAGGGGACACCTTTACTGCAGGCCCAAGATTTGATGAACCAAGATTTGATGAGGAGGACCTTGATTCTCTAATCCACGAGCAACCTCCATTTGAGAATTTGTTTGCTGACATGAAACCCAATGACTGTCACACCCTGGTTTCCAAAGAAGACCAGAGGTCATCATATGTGTGCCCAGGAAGTCCACACATATAACAGAAAATGGTAATATCAGAAAAACAATGTATTATATAGCGGAAACATATATATTTAACAGTTACACAATTAGAGTAACGCGGAACGCTGGCTAAGGCTTCTCTTCAGTCTTCATTCTTCTCAGGAACTGTTGACTAGGGGCTCCATATGCCAAACACTTCTAATACCCAACTTCTTTATCCTTCCTTTGAGAAACACTTTACTGCAAACTATAGCAAGAGTGAGTTCCATGTCGAAACTCAGCAAGTACAGACGAAAAGTAATGACATGCAAGGCTAGTACAAGGTAAAGCTGAAAGGTAGATTGCGGTAGCATTTTAATGTAATATTAAGATTTAACTTATTACAACCTATTCTCTAATCAACTTGGTTGAAAAACCCAACCCTTTATTAAGGTTCGAGTAACAATTAATATGTCATTTAGCATCATAGATATAAACATATATCATTAACAACATTAAATATGAGATAGCCATCTCAAGGGAACACAGGGTAGCCACCCCGATAAAACCCAAGGTAGCAACCTCACAGCATCACCATGATTTCACAGCTTAAACCATTTGGCTAATCATGCGAGGATCTGGGCCGCTCGTGACCGTGAGCACGGACGATATACCGATTTTAACTCTGCGCAGAGGTGTACACTTTCACTCTAGATTGTGATTACTCTTTATGCCCGAGGCGGCCAACCTCTTAGTCCATTACCGCGATAGGCCGGCAGAGGTCACAACGAGGCTTTTCACAGGGTCATAGGCAGTAACAACTCGCCAGCCTTGAGTCCAAGCATATGGGCGACTTCCCCGTGAGGCTGCCCCCATCACGGATCTCTAGCCCCTCCCATACTAAATACTTGTAAACAAGCCCCAGCGACCATAGCTATAGCCACCTGTCGGTAAGCTGTTCATCCTGCCCATGATGTTCCTGCTAATCGACCAAGCCAGAGCCTATTAGCCTGGAGATGTACGGAAGTCCCAGGTTGCCGCTCCACGAAAGGACCACAAGGGGGAGGAGATACGGACGCCCCCGTCGCTACGAGCCCACTGACATCTGTTCCCCCTTCTTTCACCGCCAACCAACGATGCGGACATGCATCGACTTCTCCAACGGCCAAAGCCAAGAGCCCACGGCTCCAACATATTTTAAGAAGCAAGTTTTATCTTCATTAAACGGTGAAAGGTGAGATAGAGCACTAGCAACCTAAAACCTAACAACTAATACCACTAACGGTGAAAGTGGCTAGTAAGTCCTATGGTTTGCCGATTTAAGACACATGCAGTGAATTTACTTAAACATGAATAGGAGTAATATGTTCAAAAGAATGCCTGCACTTGCCTTAAATCCAAAGTCTAGCTACTCTTCTGGCCTCCAGCTTCAGCTGCACTTGTCGGTCCTCTACTTAGTCTTCAGCGTTAACAAACCGCTCTTCGTCTAGTCACAGCAACCAAACAACACAAACAAACACACAAAAAGACAAGACTAAGAACAATACACCAATCAAAAGGGGAACTAAAAATAGAATGGTCTAAATGGCCAAACTCGATGCTACGATCGTAAGAGCGCAAGAACGACAAACGATGGATCTATCGTTAAAGAAAACACGGCTATCGAGGTACTTGCAACAAGCACAGATACAAACTTTAAGATTGATACATTTACTAAAGCAATATGCAGAACATATAAGAAAGACATAAACTCAAATCAGTTGGATGATGTTGAAATGTAAAGCAGGGTTAAACATTAGTAATACTCTATTTATAAGCAATTATATTATCTAAGCCAATTAAACATTCATAATTTATAAAGCTTAGAAAATACGAGAGCATTAAAGAAAACATCATATGCTTAAAGATTAATTTAAGCAGGACATAAATGATAAGACATGTTGATATTAAACATAGAGCATTTATGATTCAAGGTTGAACTAAGCATGCCATTAACGAAAAGACATTATTGCTGATATAAAACATATTAGCATTAAAGACCGATGTGAAAGTAAACTAAGTCAAACACTAAAATGATCCAACTTATAAGCATGTGAGAACTACTATAAGAAACATAATAAATTTTAATGTAAAACTACACAAGGCATAATTAATAAAGAAGCATGTAAATAGGTACTAGTCATATTGACAGGCATGTACGAACACTCAAGGTATAAACCTAAAATTACTTTTACACAAGAGAGTATAAATTAATTAAACAAGATTACTTACATAGACACATGATGTGACAAACATTATTCATAACATGCAACATACGTCGACACGTTCGCAAAGCAACGAGAATGGAAAATGTAACCCTAGGTTACTTTTAATTAGAAAACTATTAAATAGTTATCAATCAAAGGCATTTAAATAAATAAATTTATAAATTAGAGACATGATAAATTTTACTACTCCTGCGTAGATCACGACGACACGAAACTAACGCAACTAGAATCACTCAAATCGGAGTTAAAACGGTGAAACGGCGGGATTAAATGATCGATGGCATAACTATAAATAACTGCTGGGTGGCAAAATTGTAAATAGATCATCTTCTACCTTTGACTGTTGGAGATGGCAGCCATGAGGCCGCTGTGCCAGCATCAGAGCCAAGGAGGGCCTGGCCTGGCCAGCCACGGCTTGCGGCGGCCGGCTACGGCTCGCAGTGGCCGGCTACGGCGCGTGGTGGCCGGCCGGGTGAGGCCAGCGGCGGCCGGGGCGGCACCGCGGGCCGGGACAAGGCCAGCCGGCGGCGGCCACGCACGGTCGGCGGAGGCCGCGCAAGCGGCGGTGGCCGCACAGGGCCAGCGGTCAGGGCTGGCTGGTGGGCAGCGGCCGATGGCGGCCGGCACAGCGCGCACGCGGCCTGGCGGCGGCGGGCCGAGACGGGCTGACCTGCGCACAGCACGACTGTCGGCGGCCTACTGTGGCCAGCTGTGGCCGGCTGCCGTGTGCGGAGAGCGGTGGGCATGGGCCGCACGAGGCCGTGGGTGGCCCTCAGGGCGGCGGGCGAGGCCGTTGTGGACGGGAACAAAGAAGAAGGACCTCCAATGGAAGACCTCGCCGGAAAAGAGAAGGATGAGTTAGGGAAACCATCATATGGGCATGGAATCATAAAAAAAAGGCATGCCGGTATAGAGAAGATCAAAACGAACCTTTTGGTGGTGGCGGTTCTCGCGGAGGACGAAGGAGATGCCGAAAAAGCTCGCCGAACGTTCGCCGGAACCCTAGCCGAGATGAACTTCGGCAATCGATTCCGGGAGTCACAAGTGGCGGCTCGCGAAGGGGTTTTCTGATCTGGAACCAGCGCGTCAAGGGCTACGCCGGCATATATATTCCTAGGGTTTGGAGCCGGGATAAAATTAGATATTTTTAATAATTTTGGAAATTATAGAAAAGCATTTTCAGTGCGAAAATAATTCTAGAAAAAGCTAAAATCATTTTAAAGCCCTAAAAAATATTTTCTTAACTCCAAAAATTATGGAAAAATACCCAAAGGTAGATTGAGACATGATGAATCCAAATAAATATTTGTAGCTCATGGGAAGGATATTTTAGAGCATCCAAAAATTGGAAAAGCTCTTGGATAAATAGGAAAATACACCGGAAAAGTCTAGAAAATTCCTGGGAAGGATCGATCAATGTCAAAACACGTTTTTGATAACTTAGCACACTAAAAACACAAAGCACAAGCAACACGCGAGCGTCACATTAACAAAATCCATTCAATTATTTTCTAAAAAACTATAGAAAAGCATATTATATTTAGCGTTTTCTAATAACAACCCAAAATACAAATTTTGGGGTATTATAATGACATAGCAACAATATCCAACCAGCTCAGAACTGATCACCAGTTCACAGTAAGACAAGCTACAAAAGAAGCTCCTGTATACACAGTGTGACGTCATGGCAGGGAAGGGAATACCAGTACGGAATATGAATTGCCAAAACACATTTTGGGCAAGATGGATTTTCCTGATTTCCATGGCACTGACCCCAAGGTGTGGCTGGATAATTGTAGAGATTACTTTTACCTCTACAAAATACCTGAGGGGATGTGGATAACAACTGCCAGGGTGCATCTTAAGGACAAGGGTGGGAGATGGTACCAAGCATTCAAGCAGAAGAACACTTTTAGAAGCTGGACACATTTCTGCCATGAGATCAATACAGAGTTTGGATTAGATGATTTCAGAGCAGCAATGCATGATATGCTGGAGCTTAGACAGAATACATCAGTGGATGATTATACAACTAAATTTTAGACTTTGTAATATGGGGTCACCATGCATAACTCAGGATATGATGACATGTTCTTCACACAGCATTATGTGAAAGGCCTCAAGGAGGAGATAAGAGGAGTAGTGGAAGCCCAAATGCCAACAACTGTCATCAAGGCATCAGCTATTGCAAGGGTTCAGCAAGGGTTACTGGCGAGATCCAAGCTGAAAACCAAACAACCTTATTACCAGAGAACTAATACTCAGTTTAGGTCTGAAGCTAAACCAGTCCAGCAACAGTCTCTTCTTTGGCAAGATAGACAATTGAGAGATTATAGAAAGGTAAATGGTCTCTGTTATGGATGTGGAGAAAAATATGTCCCTGGTCACCTGGAGGTCTGCAAGAAGAGAAACAAACCTCAGGATAATGCTTTGGTAGTCAATGATTTGGATAGGGAATTACCTGATGAAGTGCTCAATGATCTAGCTACTGAAGATGCTTTACAAGAAGAGTTTGGCCAATTGTTAGTCAATGCGATCTCTAGTGCAGAGCATAAAGACTGTATGAAGATCAAAGCTAAGATCAAAGACAAGGTGATGCTGATTCTCATGGATAGTGGCAGTTCCCACAGCTTCATCTCCTCCAAATTTGTGGATATAGCCCAAATATCTACGTCTCCTATGCCACCAAAGAGGGTGAGACTAGCTAATGGGTCCTACATAACTACTGATAGAAGAATACCGTAGCTACAATGGTATTGTCAGGGCAACACCTTGATAACTGACATGATAGTCCTTGATATGGACCCACATGATGCTATTCTTGGTTATGATTGGCTGACCACACACAGTCCCATGAATTGTGATTGGTAATTGAGAACTGTAAAATTCCCTAAGCAAGGCAAGTTAATTAAGCTACAAGGAGTCCACCCATTTGGGTTGCAGCTCCAACCCATTTCACACAAAAGGTTTATAAGTCTGCTAAGAGTAATGAGATTTGGGCATATGCAATGGTGGAGCACAGTCAACCAGTTGCATCTCCAGCAGTCCAGAGTATCCCAGCAGCCCCACTACCACCTCTCATCCAAGACATTCTTCTTACACATGCTGATGTCTTCCAAGATCCAAAGGCTCTTCCCCCTCATAGAGTCAAAGATCATTCCATTCCTCTCATACCTGGAGCAGTTCCAGTCAACTCCAAACCTTACCATTACTCACCTCACCATAAAACAGAGATTGAAAGACAGGTGCAAGAGCTCCTGGAAGCTGGATTGATTGAACATAGTACTAGCCCATTTGCCTCTCCAGTCCTTCTGGTTAAGAAGAAAGATGACACTTGGAGACTCTGTGTTGATTACAGAAAGTTCAATGAGCTCACAATCAAGAATAGGTTCCCTATGCCAATTATTGAGGAAATTCTGGATGAGCTAGCTGGTGCCAAATTTTTCACAAAGCTAGAAATGAAGTCAGGCTATCAACAAGTCAGAATGCTCCCAGCGGATGAGTACAAAACAGCATTCAAGACTCATACTGGCCATTACCAATACAAGGTGATGCCTTTTGGCCTTACCAATGCCCCAGCCACTTTTCAGTGTCTTATGAACCACATCCTTCAATTGTTTCTGAGGACATTTGTTCTGGTCTTTCTCGATGATATCCTGATTTATAGCTCTTCCCTGGATGACCACACCCTACACATCCAGCAGGTCTTAGACAAGCTAAGAGAACACAAGCTTTACCTTAAGGCCAGCAAGTGCTCCTTTGCACAGCACGGCCTTGAATATCTAGGACACATCATATCTGGCAAAGGTGTCACTACAAATCCATCCAAGATAGAGGCCATGCTGAAATGGCCAACTCCAACTTCTATTACTGAATTGAGAGCCTTCCTTGGATTGACAGGGTATTACAGAAGATTTGTCAAGGGATATGGCTTACTCACCAAACCACTAACAAACTTGTTGAGAAGCAAAGACTTCAGCTGGCCCCAAGAGGCTCAGGTAGCATTTGAGAACACCAAGCTGGCAATGACACAAACACCAGTCCTGGCACTACCCAACTTCTCTGAACCCTTTACTATAGAGACTGATGCATGCCAGGATGGCATTGGGGCAGTGCTCATGCAACATGGACAACCAGTGGCATTTCTAAGCAAAGCTTTGGGGGAGAGGCACAAGCACTTATCAATATATGAAAAAGAATTTCTAGCTTTGATTATGGCTGTAGAGAAATGGAGGCACTACATTCAGAGGCAAGAGTTCATCATCTTGACTGATCGCAAATCTTTCTCTTACCTCAAGGAACATAATGTTCATTTAGAGATGCAGAGGAAAGCAATGACTAGGCTGATGGGTTTACAGTTCAAGATTGTTTATAGAAATGGAAAGGACAATGCTGCTGCTGATGCCCTCTCCAAAGTGGCACATCTCATGGCTCTCTAGGCTGTCTCCTCTATTCGGCCTGCTTGGATTCAAGAGGTCCTTAACTCTTATGCCACTGATAAAGAAGCACAACAACTTCTCCAGCAACTGGCTATTACCAGTCCAGATTCTAAAGGCTTTAGTCTGGACAATGGCCTCATCAGACAGAATGATAAGGCATGGATAGGCCAAAACTCTGCTCTCCAAACTAAGCTTATTGCTGCATTCCACTCTAGTCCTCTGGGAGGTCACTCTGGCATCAATGCAACTTTTCATAAAGTCAAGAAGCACTTTGCATGGAAAGGATTTAAACAGGACATAGAGAGTTATATCAAACAATGTGCAACTTGCCAGCGTTCTAAACACAGTAATGATCACCCTTTGGGTTTGCTCCAACCTTTACCTATTCTAGAAGGCATATGGCAGTATATTTCTATGGATTTTGTTGAGGGTCTTCCTGAATCACAGGGATACAGTGTCATACTAGTGGTAGTCGATAGATTGACTAAGTATGCACATTTTGTTGCATTGAAGCACCCATATACTGCAGTTACTGTTGCTAAATTTTTCATGGAGAATGTGGTCAAGATCCATGGGCTTCCTAAGTCCATTGTCAGTGATAGAGATTCTGTGTTTCTCAGTGCTTTTTGGAAGCAGTTCTTCACTGTCTACAAGATTGATCTCAAGTTTTCTACAGCCTACCATCCACAATCAGATGGGCAAACAGAAAGAGTCAACCAATGCTTGGAAATGTATCTAAGATGTTCAGTTCATGAGTCTCCACAGGACTGGAAGGATTGGTTACTTTTAGCGCAACTCTGGTACAATACTAGCTACCATACTTCTCTGGGTTGTTCTCCTTTCAAGGCATCATTCGGCTATGAAGCCAATCTGGGCTTGGTATCATCACTTCCTACCCCAGTACTTGATACAGTGGAGGACCTCATTGAACACAGAGAAGAACACCTGGAATCATTGAAACAACAATTAGCTCGAGCCCAAAACAGGATCAAACTCGTGGCTGACAGAAAGAGAAAGGATCATGAATTTTCTGTGGGTGACAAAGTGCTCCTCAAGTTACAACCTTACACACAGTCTTCAGTGTCCAACCCGCCATATCCGAAACTGGCTGCCAAATACTTTGGCCCATACACTGTACTGGAAAGAATATGGACAGTTGCTTATCGACTACAACTCCCTGACACTTACCAGATTCATCCAGTTTTCCACATTTCACAGCTCAAACCTTTTACACCTGATTACTCACCGGTGTTTGCCACTTTGCCGGTTACAGATCTTCAGGCATCATCGGCAGTCCTTGACTCTATCATTGAGCGTCGCCTCGTCAAGAAGGGAAACCCCGTCATCCCTCAAGTGAAGGTAACTTGGCAAGGTTTGCACCCATCTGTTTATACGTGGGAGGATTATCATGTGCTCAAGTCAAGGTTTCCTGATGCTCCGGCTTGGGGACAAGCCTCATCTCCGGCGGGGGGAGGTGTCACGCATGCGGCCACGGGCTGAGGCAGTCAGACTCCAGCGAAGGCGTATTTCATCAGTGGTGTTCATTTTACGTTTTCTGTTTCTGGTAGCGGCACTTGGGCCGCTGGCCATGTCTGTAATAAGGGAAACCTGTAACCCGAGGGGAACCATCTTCTGGGACATTGAGTAAACATATTCAGGAGACAAGGCACGGGGGTTTGCCCGGCCGGCTTCCTCGTCGCAATTCCTGATTTCCACCTTGCGCACTCACGTCGCCGGCGGCGGGCGGGCCAAGGGGCGTGACAGCGTCAGCCGCACCGGCTCGGAAGCGTGGCCGCCACGTCGACGGCTTCGAGCACGTCGTCGTCCCACAAGCCTGCAGCAGCCTCGTCGTCAGCGCTGCGGAGCGGGATAGACAAGGAGCTCGTCGCGCTCGAAGGTCTGCTCAAGAGAGCCAAGCTCTTGCCCCGCTCAGCTCCCCCAGCCGCTGAGAAGAAGCCCGTGCCAGCGCCGCCACGACGATCAGAGCGTGAGCCGCCTGTGCCATCGTCGGCGGCAAAGACGACGACGGCGTCGCAGTCGCAACCCAAGGCAGCAACAACGGAGAGGCCAACAACCCGATCGCTCCGGAAGTTCCCGACAAGCAGCAGCGGCCAGTTGAGGCACCATCGGCACCAGCGAAGCAGAAGCAGCAGCTGCCGGTCCAGCGTGCAGCGGCGGCGAAGACGGAAGTTCCGAAGAAGCGGCGGCCTGAGGAGGAGGAGTTGGAGAAGGAGCTTGCGCGCGCAGCCGCAAGGGCGGCGTTCCGGCAGATGCTGGTGGAGATGGAGAAGTCGGCGCTGAAGGATGAGACGGTGTACCCGGAGGAGATGGAGGCGCTCGGCATCCCGTTCGAGTTTCTCGTTACTCGGACGTGGAAGCAGGCAATGCTGGATTATCACGCCAAGAAAGTGGAGTGTTCGTTCAAGTGGTTAACTAGTTGAGTCTTCGTATGCTGTCTGATCTTCAAGTAACTGGTTGTTGTAAGATTCAGATTGTGAATTTATGTAAAATTCAGATTTTGAATTTATTCTACATAGATGTTGTTGCATGTTCAGGCTTTCAGTACTCTTATGACGCTGAACTTTCAAGATATCATTCTCTGTACGTTCTACAAACAAGCATCTTTTCATGTAAACTCGTTCAGGTTGTAACTGAAGAACATCCACTCAGTTACCTGATTTACATCAGGTAATTGAAGAACAAAACAGAAAAAAAACATTACAACATCAGCAAAACTGGTTTTAAGTTAGCTGATGACTCGTTATAATAATATTATGTAACGTATTATGTAACAATGGCTCATATCATTACATAGCTGTTTCAGTGCCATCCTGATCCTGATGGAGCTATTGGTTGAGGAATCATGTACGTATAATACCACCCAGCAACCAATTACAGCATTTGTTGGTCCCCAAGAACAGTGCGCGGTATACACTGGCAACTCCAGATACAACAAGTTACAGATAGCTGAGCACCTGGTTTCTGCCCAGCTATATATGATTCAAAAACAGGGAAGTCAAATCGAAGAAGAGAAAATTAGCCGACCAAAAAGGAAACCTCTGTTGCAGATGACCCATCAGAGTCATCTGAAACTTTCTACAGGGTCCGAGTCCTCCAGCATTGAGGCCGCCTGGAAGCAATCAGCGGCATCAGCTAGCCTACCGTCCCGCTTGTGAACCTCCCCCAGGTAGAACCAAGCCATTCGGTTTGTGGGCTCGAGCCTTAGGGCATCCGAGAGGAAACACCTCGCCACAGGTAGGAACTTGGGCCCTTGTTTAGAGAAGAGGGCACCGATAGAGACCTTGGATGGGACATGCTCTACCTCCATGGAGAGGGCGTTGAAGTATGCAGCCAGTGCATCCTGTATCTTCTCGTGCACCTCATGTATGTTACCTGGAGAAAGCCGAGGAATCATGGGATCAGATATATGGCATAAGAAACACAAGGTATATTCAACTTCTCAGGCTTACAAATATCTGGCCTATATGAACATTAAAGTTAAAAAAACAGACAGTATGCATTGTAAATGAATTGTTATTTAGTAGGCATTTATGATAACATATATATACAAACAAACAGAGATGAACGATAAAACTTAATACATCCCCAATAGCCAGAGACATAGGTATGACTAATGAAACATGAATTGTAACAAAAGTTTCCTCACCTTCTGCATGAAGGGTCATTGCAGAGTATGTTTTGAGGGTTTTGGCCTTCTGTAAGCAAATCTCTGCGTCTCTCCAATAGGAAAGACTGGAGTACAAGTTGGCAAGACCTTGCCAAACTTCAAATTCGCTCACTTTATCCTCGTTATCCTGAAAGAGTGTTCCCATAGAATAAGACATCAAGAAGATATGCTAAGGTATATGAAAAGTAATTAGATGAAATTAGACTCTAGACAGGGTGTATCAATGTTATTCCATTTCAGCAGTAAATACAAATACCAAAACAGCTCTCTTTTGGACAGACATAAACGCAGTTTCAAGAACAAATATTTTGGATAACACTTTTCTATGTGAGAATCTGGAATTTTGGATACCTTAGGGAAAAGGTAATGTTTTTACATCTAAGGAACTCAAAAATCTTCTTTTACAAGCAAATGAGGATTTCAAAAATGTTCTCAGAAATCTCAAACATCCCATTAAAATAAAAAACACAGTGAAAATTAAAAATTGTTCTTCTGTATTTGAGAAGACAAACCTCTATGCCATTTTTGGCAGATCCATAAGCCTTCCGTTGTGCCTGAACAAGAGCAAGAAGGGCGCGATATGCTTCAACTGCTTCCATGGGCAATGATTGAGCAACCTTCAATTTAGCCCTTATTCTAAGCAATGGCCCTTGTTCCCACTTCGCGGTCTCATCTAATGCCGCATCAGTCACAACTTCAGCTTCTGAATACCTTTGTTGTGCAGAAAGAACCAATGATAGCAACCTCCAACCTTTAGAGACAGATCCACCAGTTGCATCAATGAACTCTTTCGCACATTTCAAGGCAGCATGCATGTTCCGCTGCTCAGCATACTCAATCCCCATGTCAAATATTAATTCTGGGTTGTGACGGTCAAGAGAAATTGCCTCATTTAGTGACTTCAAAGCCTCAGTCTGCAAGAGAGATCTTTGGTGATCAGATGAAGCAACCTTAGACTTCTTGGACAGGCAACTCCCCAGAACATGGAGGGCCACACTCTTTAAATGCCCATCAGATGATTCGGCATCTTTGACTGCTCTCTTTGCATACTCTACACCCTCAGAAGAAAGAAGATAATTGGAACTGCATATCTTAGCAGCTAACAGAAGGGCCATTATGTCATTTGGACTCTCGTTCTTATTCAAAGATTTCCTCAACAAGTTTAATGCAGCTTCATTATGAGAAGCTGCAAAATAGCACAATGCTAGACTATACCATCTCTCAGTTCGAGGGTATATTCCAGGTAAAACCTCTTCGAGGTGTTTGGCAAGACTAGACGTCTGGCCACACAGTGACAATGCAAAGGTTAAATGCTCCATAACAGATGGATCCCAGTGTGTCTTCCCAAGGAACCACTTCTTCAATAGTATCATGAGCAATAGGATTGCCTCTTCCAAATTATTCCTAGGAACAAATGAACCTTCAGTTTGTGAAGCCAAGCTTGGGGGGGCCACCTCTACACCACCATACAACAAGAAAACAGCAAATCTCTTCTGAATCCTTGTGCAGCATTCATCATCGAGATTCCATTGACTTAGAAGAGCACGGCGGTATGAAGCAAGTGCTTCTTGATAGGCCCCAGCTTGCTTCCAAAGTTCTGGGAGAAGCTCAACAGATTTACTGACAGTTTCCTGCAGCTTTTGTTCAACCATAACACCAGGTATGCCACATTGGAAGATACTTTCAACAGCATCAAGGACACTTTTACACTGTCTAGCAGCCTCTGCAAATCAATGGCTTCAGAAAGTCAGTTAAGCATAATTGATATGATTATATAGTGAGATGAACAATTCATACCCATTGCCTTGCCCAACTTTTGAAGAGACATTGATTTCAAGTAAATGGCTTCAAGAACAAGGCTAGCGGCATGCTGTGATCCTGAATTCGATGAATCTGACCGTAATTTGTTATTGCGCTTCGAGAGTGGCTTTTCAGAAAGAGATGGTTGGAAGCGCTGAATAGCAGCTTGAAGGTCAATTCCATCAAATACTCGCAGAGCAGCTTCTACATTGCCTCTCTGATATTCCAGCCTCCCGAGGAGAGCTCTAGCTTCCTAATATTAACAAAAACCACAGTTAGCAACAATAAATACAGCTGTAGTAGGCTTACAGTTAACTCTAGCTTCCAGATATAAGCTTATGTAGGCTGTTGGTAAAAAAGTTAATGAATACAAATATAGGAAAGCAGACTCTATTGATAAAATTACTGAGAACAAAGATCATGTAAAAAAAAGGGAACCGACTGATGGCTGATGCTGGGTTTCAGTTTTCACTGGGCACACACTAAGACCCCATATCTTTTCTTTTTCCCTCTTGTTGGTGGATGATGCTGGGCTTCAATTTCCAGCCTATCCCAACTTGCTTGGGACTAAAACATATTTTCGTGGAGTAGTGGTGGTGCTTTCTGGTTACATTTACAGAGTACAATCAAACAATCTTAGCTAGTATACATACAATTATCAATGTTCAAAAAAGGTTTTAGAGCAAAATATAAGCCTACGAATAAGTGACTTGACTTCCATCATTATCTAAACAACACAGGATTTAATTTGATATGGATGAAACAGTGCATAAAGTAACTCAGAACACACTAGAGAATTAAAGATTCTGAAATCTTGGCATCAACTACATCACCGTTGTCCTACAAAATATGTCCAAGATTCTTTTGTTTGTCATAAAATAAGTTGAATCAACATTAGCTGGCACCAAAACTGCAATATCATTTTATAGAAAAAAAATAAAGGAACTGAAGGTAATATCCTCTCGCCACGACAAACATTAAGGAAGAAAAGTACTAACTGAACTGAACAGAAGAATAATCATCTGTTGATGGTTTGAAACTCTGCCCATAAAAATGAAATTGCTAAAGCATTACAATTGAACATGCACAGTTAACCTTTGCATTATGGTTTTTGAAAACTAGAGAAAACAAAGGGAATGGTCATCATTTTGTCAGTCACCACTAGAAACAGTAACTTAAGAATGTACCAATATCCAACCAAACAAAGAGTAGTGGTTTTCTGCATTCAATTCCCATTTGTAGATAGTGCAAATTATTTCGAAATTCAACAAAAAATAACACCTTACTGTCTGATTTCAACTCCAAAAACGGCACCACCTTTGCTAGTTCTAGAATGGCATGCAGCTTCCAAAGTCACCAAATAAAATTTCAAGCCACAGGTGAAGCATAATCCTACAACTAAACCAACAGCCACATATGCTACCTCCCAACAGACTGCCAAGTTCACAAGACAGCACCACCACATACCCACAGCTCAGCTCAGTGATTCAATCATGATTGTATAGTTACACAATGAGCCACAAATCCACAAAATAACATAACCCACCAATTAAACAGTAATCATAATTCAAATGATTAGACCATTGGCCACATAATCTAACTAAAAGCAATATCATTTACAAACATATCCTCAGTTGAATTCTGACAATTACGTATACCAACAACACAACAGCTTCTACATTACTTTGGTTTTCAATACTGAAACTCTCCACAATAAATTCTGGATAGCTACACCAAAAATGCTGCTCAACCAGACCAATCCACGCGATGATCTGAAAAAAACATCCCATGAGGATGGTCACCACTTATGACCCATGAAAAGAACCAACATCGATCTCCCAGACGCAGTCCCCTTCCAAGTTCCAAATGAAATTAAAGGAACCAAACATAAAAACGCCATTTCGTGAGCGCGTGTAGTCTCGAAGCGCGAAATTCCGCCGCACCCCGATCTCATCTCCCCCAAAGCGCAACCAAGAACGTCGCACGGACTCGCATTCACCACAAAGACTCCGTCTTCCCACCCCGCATTTCGCCCAGACCACGCCAGAAATAACTGGATTCATGTTCCCAGATCAAACCAAGAACGAACGAGCGGCAGAGGGCAGAGATTTCGAGACCTCGTAGTTGAGGGAGAGGCCCTCGCGGAGCGACGACTCGGCCTCCTGGATGTTGCCGTCGTCGACCTTGGCCTCCGACGAGCCCGACGCCGAGGCGCCCGCATCCGACTCCGGCAGCGCGGTCGCCGCCTTCCCCTTCACCGGGGACGCGGCTGGCCAGTCCCCGCCGGCGGTGGGGCTCGCCTCGCTCCGGCTGTCCCACTCCGCCGCCGCCGCCATCGCTGCCGTCGATCCCGATGCGTCAGCGTCACCGCTGCTGCTGCTGCCGCCAAGGTAGCAAGATTCCTCCTCCGGCGAGCATGCTAGCTAGGACAATGTGGGGGAAGGGAAGGGAAGGCGCCGTTGGGTACGACTACACCTACGGGGAGGGAGAAGGCGAGATCCAGCTCTATTCTTGGGACCTTGGGAGCTCTGGAGGTGTTTGGCAGTGGCAGGCCATCTCTTGAGGAAAACGACTTTCTATTTGCGGTATTTTCTCCAAAATGTGAATTTGGCAGTTTTTTTAATGTAAAAAAAATTGATAGTTAAAACTTGGCCAAGTTGCAAAAGGCTGCCTAAAAACCAATGAGGGTTGCTAAAGTAATAGAAGTAATATCGAGTCAGTAAAAAACAAACTTTTGCTGCATTTTTAAGGACACCCGTGATGCTAAAATCCTCGTGATGCTTTTAGTTTTGAACGGAGTCGGGCAAAAAAGTAGTTTAATGCTTTTAACTTGTCATTTATAGTATATTTAATCGCAATGTAAAATTTAAGGCATATTTGATTTAATCACTAGCTAGCTAAAAATTAGCTAAAATTAGCTATAGTGCATCTAACAAAAGAGCTATTGGGTGAACTAATTTTTTAACCAAGTCTTCAGCTAGCTAGTCAAGCATAAGTAATATGAGCTAATTTTTAGCACACCTAATAATTAGTCATGTGTATCCAAACAGATCTATAAAGTTTGTTGGATAAAATAAATAAATGTCTTCAGGTTGCTCACTCCAGTTATAAGATTTTAAGGTCTGTTTGCTTTACTTGTGAGCTGTATAATGTTTGATCAAAACAACTATGAACATTCTCTTTACCTCTCATGAAACATTTATAGAACTCTCTCAATTTCCATCCATTTGGAAAGGCAAAAAGAAAAGTAAGGTCTAAGATATCATGAAACTATGCGGTAGCTCCATTTGGTTGGTTTTCTACCTTTTTACAGCAATTACACTTTCAAAACTAAACCAAACACAACCTAAGAATAATTAATCTCTCTGTCCTAAAATAGTTGACCCTTTATATATAAACCTGTCGATTTATATTAGCTTTCATGGTGCGGAAGGAAGTGAAAATTTCTTGGCCCAAGGGTTCTAGGGCTCAAGTGAATATATATCCCAATACATGTATTCAAATAACTACATGGTAGAAGTGATGTCATTGGCAGAGAAATTCATATATAACCACAATGGTATGCATAAACTGTTTATCAATGAAGTCATCTATGATTGTTTAAGAGAAAAACAAGATTGCTAATGTTGTGTTATGTACATTTTTAGTACTCGTGGCAAGTACTATATCTCAGTTCAAAGTGAGAAATGAGGTGGTAAGCTGATAAACAATGGCTGACTATTATGGTAGGAGAAGACTCAAACGATATACTCATACAGTGCCTAATCAACTTCCCAACATCAACTAATTATTTCAACTTGGAAGCAGTGACACCCTAACAACCTCTGACTATCTCAAAGATGCTGCTGCAGGGCTGCAGCCGGCATTTTCTCCTTGTCATGACGCTGCCAGGTTGGTAAAGCTTCCAATTCCAATGTCCCCCAGGCAAAGCAGGAGCTTTGGGGACTGCGAAGTGCAATTCAGCTGGAGCTTTCCAGCCCGCGGGCCCCGGCCCATGTATATGCCCTTTTTCAGTGACAGAGGGCCACACCGTCTCAGAAAGGTCGGGTCTGGAGCAGGAGGCAAAAGAAAATGGACCCTGGGCCCTAGAGGGAAACAAAAGTGTACTCCGTATTCGATTACGAATCTCTCAAAAAAAAAAAAGATTATGAAAGCTTGATGATGATGTTGGAAATTCCCAAACTTAAAACTGGTATAATTGCCTGAGAAACGAATTCAATCCAATTTTTTATTGCATTCACGTAATCACGTTGTCATTTTCTCTAGGTAACAAAAGTATAATTATCTAGATTTTTAGAACAAAAGTATAATCACATGATTTATTAAAAGCTCAACAAAAGCACAAGATCTAGTGCTGGATTGTCAGCTTGCAATGACACACCGAAAGATCTTATCAATATATATATATATATATATATATATATATATATATCCTATAAAAATAAATCTCACTAACCTAATTCTTTAGCATCTTTTTGGGCCATATCATCCACTAGGCTCCACTAATGTTACATTATCATCTTATGAGGTCATATCAAGCAAAGCCATTATGTTGCACTTCACCTTCTTCAAATAATTATTTTAACAAATTTATTTAGAGATATAAATATTATATATATTTTCTACATAAATAGAATCAAACTGTGACATGGAAACTAAAAACGATAGTTAATTTGAGACGGAGAGAATATACATATTTTTCGACACAAAAACCGTGGAAGAGTTTCCCACAGTGTCTTTTAAATTTCGGCCTTGTTTAGTTACATGTTAGAATTTAAAATGTTTGAATTCGAACTCCTGTAGCACTTTCGTTTGTATTTAGTAAATATTGTCCCATCATGAACTAACTAGACTCAAAAGATTCGTCTCGTAATTTAGAATCAAACTGTGCAATTAGTTATTTTTTTACTACATTTACTGCTCTATGCATGTGTCCCAAGATTGATGTAATGGAGGGAGAGTGAAAAAAGTTGGAACTTTGAGTGTAACTAAACAAGGACTTCATTTAACAAAAAGAGTACAGAGTTTGCATAATTAGTTGATATGCCCAGCAACAAAAACGCATGCAATACATTCACAGTTTGATAGCATGGTAGTGTGTCCTACCTTTGCTTACATTCACAGTTCCCTGCCCACCGTTGAGGCTTTGCATGAAATTGGCGTGTAGTTCTAGTGTCCTACGTTTTGTCACCTAGCGCCGCCCCTGCACTGTGCCACACTGCCGGAGCTCTCGTCTGCTAGCGCCCCCCACTGAGGCACTGACGGCCGGCCGAGGCGCCGACCTCTGTTGTGCTCTGTTGCTTCATTGGTACAGGCCGTGGCCACGCGCATCACAGTCCAAGAACAACATGCCACGGATTCTCTTCTGCTCGATCTGCTCTGCTCTCCACTGCTCGATCAGCTCTGCTCTCCACACTCGTTGCCTTTGGCCCGACAAGCTCCGGAATCTCTATCATTGTCGTGCTCGCAACATGTTTGATATAACACCGTCTCAACATTGTAGATTGTGAATCGTCTAAACATAGTACATCCATCAAATTGTGATTCCAAACTGCTGATGATTTGTATCATGTTTGTCTTTTATATATGCTCATTTCTTCAGTTCGCTGCAAACTTGAAAGGCACAACAAGCTTTATCTCAGAGCTTTATCTCATTAACTTTCTGTCAAGGATGCTTAGCTTCACAGTTAACTGGACGGCACAGCTAGGTGCGGGAAACTTCACAACAATCTCCATCCCCTTCCACCTCTCGTGTCTCTTTCGGTGGTGACAATAGCGATTCCTGCGCGTGATTCTTCTGACCGCCATGTCCAGTCCAGCTTGCTAGCTCCTCTGCTTTCTATGGCCGAGGGGTGTGTGGTTGGAGAACAGGGTGAAGAATGATTGGTTGGAGCTGATTGAGGACTATGGACGGCGCGCTACGGCAGACTGGGCCATGACTAGCGATTCTATAGCGGCCGGTGATTGCTACCTACGGTTATTTTCTCAGAGTATTCTGTTTGGGTACTTCATGTGAGATTCACCAAGAGTAGAAGGTTGCAAAAAGAAACATATTTGTTGGGGGCAAGGGAGATCTTGGCCACCCCCACTTGTCGAACGCCAAACTCGTGCGCCGCATACGACATTCGATTTACCGATACAGGATATCGGCAGCGGAATGCCTAGTTCGGTAGGCCCTTTCTACCGTGCGGGGACAAGCGATATCATCCTTATAGGGACCGACATGATTGTATCGGTCCACATGGAACGATATCGGGCGCCCTAGACCTCCGATGACGAAAGGCTAGCGGCCGTACCGATAGCTCGTATCGGTATAGACCTGAGTGATGTCAGTTTTGCCCGGGCTGACGGGCGATGGGGAGCTGTGACTGACCGATATTGGGGAATGTGCAGATGGCGACAAAAAGAATGACGCGAGCCGACAAGTCCTTCCGTGGTGGACCAGGCCATTGTCGGTGGTTCGGCAACCAAAGGCTTCCCGAGGAGGGCGGACTGCATTGCCCTCGCTCCCTCCGGATATGTTGAGTATCTGAAGTAGGTGCGAGGGTATTTTCGGAATGTAAAGGCCTGCGAGCCGCTATAAATAGCCCCCCGAGGGAATGTGATGGGGCATGTATGGGCACATCAGCCAACAGTGAATACAATAATCTGTTATTTGTTCATTCGGTCAAGTGTCTCTCGGTAGGGGGGATACTTCGGTTTCGCCCTCCGCCAACAGTGACGCTCACCGTGGTTGTAGCTCGATCATGATATGCCACCAAAGGGTAAGACGAAAGCGGCCATGTCCAAAGAAGCAGTTGCAGCTTCGGAACTAGCCGGCGATCAGGCTAACGTCCACCCGGCCGATACAGTTATAGCGGCAGGCGCAATGGTGGGAGCAGGCGATCTCGGAACGGTAACTGCCACCCAGAATGCTCCAGGATCAGAGGTGCCACCGATTGGCCCCAGCGCAGCTACAGGGAACAACTAGTTCCACCGAATACCAACGAAGCCAGTGCAAGTGAGCCACCGCAACCGCAAGATGCTGATGAGAATGAAGATCAGAATTAGGTGAACGAACACGACACCACGCATGGAAAGTTACTCAAGGCGCTAGACGAACACATGGCAAAGATACAGGTATTGCAGCGCTAGCGAGATGAGTTAGCATCAGCACTAAGAGCCGTCCGAGGCGCCGAGCTCTGTTCTGTTCTGCTGCTTCATTGGTCCATGTGGTCGTGGCCACGCGCATCACATCCAATCCAAGAACAACATGCCACGGATTCTCTGCTGCTCAATCTGCTCTGCTCTAGACTGCTCCATCTGCTCTGCTCTCCACTCGTTGCCTTTGGCTTGACAAGCTCCGGAATCTCTATCGTTGTCGTGCTCGCAAGATGTTTGGTCTAACACCGTCTCTGCATTTTGCAGATTGTGAATCGTCTAAGCACATAGTACATCGATCAATTTGTGATTCAAACTGCTGATGATTTGTAACATGGTTGGCACTTTGACATCATCAATGTGGAGGCATTTTTATGCCAGTTTTATCTTTTACATGCTCATTTCTTCAGTTCGCTTTACGTTATTAACATTCTGTCAAGGATGCTTAGCTTCACAGTTAACTGGACGGCACAGCTAGGTGCGGGAAGCTTCACAACAATGTCCGTCCCCTTCCACCTCTCGTGTCTCTCTCGCTGGTGGCAGTAGTGATTCCTGCGTGTGACCAGGCCCGGCCCTGGGGGGGTGCCAGCGGAGCGGCCGAACAGGGCCCTTGAGGCCAAGGGGCCCATCACTTACACCGTTCTAAGTAAGTAGTAGTATATAGTATTCAGCCAGGAAGCAAGCAGGGCATCATATACGTCTATATGAGTTCATATGCGTCTATACGATCGAGTCCGTATGAGCGTGATGCGTCGAGTCGATTCAGCTGGCCGTCCGACTTGCAGTTCCGCGGCATCCACGACTCCATGCCGGTGTGCCCTTGCATAGTTTCACCGTGCGGCCGCGACTTCCTGTTCCTGTGCGAGGCTGCGAGCGATCAGCCGTCGGTCATCCTGTGCGAGTGCGATCAGCCGCTGGCCTGCATCCGTTCTGTCGTCGATTACGCAGCTGCTGACCTGCATCTGCTGTCATCCAGAAGTACAAAATTGCTCTTCTCTCCGGTCTTCTCGAGTAATTTAGGTTTGGGATTTAGAAACCCCATATTATGCAGTCGATCATGTTAAATTTATTATGGTAATTACTTACTTTGTTTCATAATAATTTTTTTCTGCATTACACTTATTATTAGTCTTCCTTGAAAAAAAATAGAATCATGCATCATTATATTATTTGAGACGTATTAAAAGACCTATCTTGAAGGTTCGCTCCGGATCTATAATTTGACAGGGCCGGGCCTGCGTGTGACTCTCCTGACCGCCATGTCCAGTCTTGCTTGCTCCTCTGCTTTCTACGGCGGAGGGGTGTGTGTGGTTGGAGAACAGGGGTGAAGAATGATGGTTGGAGCTGATTGAGGGCTATGGACGGCGCGCTACGGCAGAGAGTGGGCTATGACACTAGCGATTCTATAGCGGCCGGCGATTGCTACCGACGGTTAACTTCTCAGTGTGTTCTGTTTTAGGTACTTCATGTGATTGACCAGGAGCGGAAGGTTGCAGAAAGAAACGAAAATCAAATATATTGAAGCTGATATTGGAATAAAATAAGGATTACTCCATGACATTTTTCATGAGTCTCATCTCTCTTGTACCCAACAAAGGTCGTTAAAGATGACACTGGAATAAAACACATGCACTGTACTGAATCAAAACTTAAATGCAGGCCTAAACATGAGCCTCTATGCATATAATTATTTTTTAAAAAAATTATATGACTACTACATATTAGTAGCATGCAAGAATATTCAATGTATTTTGACGTTAGTTTATCATGAATTGTTTTGGTAGCCGAGCTTGCAAAGTCTGCCGTGAATGATTTTCTTTTTTTTTTCGAAAGGACGGCAAAAGCTTTGCCGCATTTTTATATGAGACGAGTAAAAGAAAATAAACAATTTATAGGTTATTTACAACTTAAATGGAAGAAAACACTACTGGAACAAGGCTAAAATACTGAGGGGAAGAAAACGACTATGAACAGACATACAACTGAAAAGAGAAAAAAGAGCCTCCTCGGGCTCCCTAACCAACTGCAGAATTTTCATTTGGTTCCCTTGCCATCCTGTATTGGGAGATGTCCTCCTTGCATAGAGTCGCTACTTGGACTGGATTGAGTGCCTTATGCTGGAATTGCCTTCTGTTTTCTTTCCTTCTAAATGTTTCACCAAAAGTAGACGAAAATCCCGTCCACCTTCCTTCGTTCTGTTGTCTGAAATTTGCGCCTACATTTCCACCAGTAGTTAAGCAGTGAGCCTGAGTCCTGAACCGATTGAATCTGAGTGAGGTTCAGCCATTGTCTAAGTATTCTACACACTTCCTTCGCAAATGGACAGTTTTTGCAGAGATGTGTTGGCGTTTCTAAATCGCTTCCACACAGCCGGCAGTCCGTGTCCTCCGTCCATCCTCTTTTTTGTAAATTGTTTGCCGTCAGGATCTTCTTGTGTAGCAGCATCCAAGCAAAGAAATGACATTTTCCTTCGGCATACGCTTTCCAGATTGGAGTGATTTTGATTTTAGAGATTCTACCTTGGAACTGTGCAAGAATACTGACCATCATCCGTCCATCGCCGTTATATATCATCTTTTACCCCCTCCGTCAACGAGATCGCTGTCATGGCCTCCCAGAGCGCGATGAATTCATTGACTTCTTGGGGAGACGCAGGTGGGTAGATATAGTCAATCCACTTACTATTGCGTAGTCCCTAATAGACCGTGAATTTTTTTCCTTTTGGACTTGCGATACAAGGCCGGTGCGGTTGCCTTGACTGTTGCACCACTCAACCAGCTTGAATTCCAAAAGCTCTCCTTCCTCCCGTCCCCTATCGTAACTACCATTGATGCATTAAAAAGGCCTCGATCCACTGAGTCGCAGGGCACCTCAAGTTTATTCCATGCCCTTTGTGGCTGTTTCCACTGGAACCAAAGCCAACGGAGTCTAAGGGCCCTAGCAAACCGCTCCAATTCTAGAATGCCTAGGCCGCCTTTATTTTTGGGTGAGCATGTTGTTGGCCAATTGATTAATGAATGTCCACCACACACTTTATCTGGGGTCTCACCACGCCATAAGAAGCTGCGTCTTATTTGGTCGATTTTCTTTATCATCCATTTGTGTGCTTGGAAGACTAGTGAATGGTTTTCTCATTTGGTTGATTACTATGACTAAGTTTTATCGCCTGTGTGAAAAAAACAACACTTCACGACCTTTTCATGTTCCATTATATATGCAGGCTTTTAATAATGAAAGTTGTTCTGGCTTCAACCCTATCATAAGACGAGGCATCAGTCCAACATTGTTACAGGGAGGTTCCTTTGAGACTGCAATATCAAATGAATCGATGCCTGTGAGTCTAAGTCCATTGGAAGTTAAGACCACTTGTCATCATTGCCTTCAGCAAGTTTCACTACTAGACCTAAGAGAATCTCTTTTGCAGTGGAGAAGTCTTCAAGATAACACTAGTTCATCTTCATATCATGTGATCCTTCCTCGTCACTTGTGAAGTCCTAGAGCAAATCAAAACATAAATCTCACTAAATCCTTCTTATCATGTCATCCTTTTAGAGTCTTCATGACTACTCTTTGTCATTCTTTTCAGATATTGGTTCTATTCAGCCGTTTAAAAGCTGGTAAATTTTGACAGATTTTAGCTTATTTTCCTCAAAAATCACTATTGAATTTGCCAAAATCAGCCGGCTTTTCAACCAACTGAATAGGACTATTGATTCTTCGATCTTCACGAGCCTCGTTCAAGTCTATCTCTTACATCCATAAGACTAAGTACCTTATATACTATTAAACATTGTTAATTCTAATGGTTATGTTATCATTCCACCACCAAAGTCATTAGGACTTGCTAGGGTCTATGTATCTTACACCTGGCCTAGAGAAAATGACATTTCTGGATGCATTTGTGCTCCAAAGTTTAGCATAATTTAGGCTCAGAGCTCTTGGATTTGTGGGAGGCTTTTTTTTAAAACCTAGTGTAGCAATAGGATATGTATACTCTAGATCGAGCCCCCACTAATGGCCTCATTTATAATGTCTTTGCTCATTTGGCTAGAAGACTAGAAAACTTAAACCAAGGCCAATGTTCTTGTTGGTAGTAGAACAATGGGTGAAATTGTAATGTACAAATTTGTTAAAACTAGGAGATCAAGTAGTTTAAGGTGGTGGGTCACTTATTGGCTTTTGTTTGTTCACTTGCAACATGGGAATGGTAGAACATATCTTGTTTAGATAATGGAGTTCTAGTTGCATACCTCTTGTAGAAGAGGCATCAATCTAAATTTATTTTATGCCCATCAAAACAGAACACAAAAGCATCTAAAACAGTACAAGAAATGATTAGCTATGAGACACGAAGAACTTTGCATGGTCTTTGACTAATTTTCCACACCTTAAAGCCAAACTCTTTGATCATAAATGAGCTACAACCAAGTCTAGAACCAAAGCCAATGCATTTCCCTAAATAACACACACACACACACAAAATATTTTGGTCTGAAATTATTAAATATAATATTATTCCTTGTGAGCCAAATTGTCCAACAAGGTGTTGCAGCTTCTATCAAATGGTTATGTTTGTTTAGGCCATGAATTAAGCACATGATGGTCTAATTTTCAGGTGATGGAATCCTCAAAACTATATGTATATCACTCCATAGAAACCTAGCATATATAATAGCATTCAAAGAAGATCGAAATATTTGATAGTCTCCGGTTTACTACAAAAAGTACACAATTTTACTACCTTCCAATTTTTGCTTAGCTAAGTCATATTTGGTAATAAGAACCCCTCTGGTTTAGGCGATTATCTTGATTTATCTTGAGAGGTAACTTCATATGTCAAATTTCGTGTGTAACTCTAATACAGTTATTGGCAAGGTGCCTATACATATAATTGACTATATGAAAGCTCCAAACTTTTTATGTGGACTCCAAACAATTGAATCCCAGCTCTCATTTAGATTATACGTGACTCTTGAAACAAGGTTATACCAATCTGTTAGCTTATTTCCATATAATGCTCTCCTAAATGGGAGAATAAGTGGAATTGTTGCACTTCTTTCATGGTGGCTTGTCTTTTTTTTATAAAGGCAAATACTAAAATTTCTAAAAGTCAGGTACCAAACCATTTTCCTCCCAAAACCTAATATGGTAGTCGCTCCTTTAATCTGAACATTCCTAGAGCTAGTATTGGTCGTATTTTACCCCCACAATGCTGGGCCAAAATCATGAGTCACCTCCTTTCTTACTCACCTGGCTTGAAGTTAGATTTTTGAGATATTTGTTAAGGAAATCTTGCCAAATTCCTCTTATTAAAAAAATTTAAAATTCATTTACTTAAAAGGCACTTAATTGTATATCTAAATTTGTATTTGTATATCCCCAACCTTCCTTGTTCTTTTGGTTGAATGGAAAAATATAAGTGATAAGTTTATCACAACTAATAAGATATTTATATGGGTATTGTGTTGCAAATAAACAAAGAGATGGAGCACTGGTAAACTTATTAGTTTTAGATACTAAACATGAACTTCTAATACATACTTTTATTACTAATCTTCTTGTGCAAAAGTATGGATTGATGGAGGACTCACGAATGTCTTCATGGCATGTCATATAATGTGACACAACATGGATGTTTAGCATCGTAGGCCGGGCAGGTGCATGAGAAGCCCAGAAGCCTAGTTGGACCTTATAAATCTAAGAAGAACCAGACAAGAGTGGCTTAGATGACATGGGGTGCAATCATGGACGCCCATGGGCCTTGTGTTTGCCTGCCTGACTGCTCACCAGCTGCCCTGTTCCATCTCAGTTTTGTCGTCTCCAATCTCCATCCGCGTCAGGATGTGATTCATCTGAGTTTTGTCACTCTGCTGTCTTGGAACTTTATGTATGACTGATTTCATGATTTGAACATTCAGGTTTGGATTTTTGGCACTCGTAGGCCCTCGAACAGCAGGCTGCTTCATTAGTGTGTCTGTGGTTTTGCAAGAGCTTGCAGCATTCTTCAAAACACTGATCACTTGAGAATAAGAGAAAGTAAGAACTAGATATAAAAGTGAATAACGTAGTAAACGGAAATTAGTTCAGATGACAAATGCTACGATCTTTGGATGTGCCAGCCAGGAAAAGTGATATAAAGTTAAAGTATCCTAGGAGGATATTACTTTGTTTACTTTCAGAAAAGAAGGCTCTGCAGTCTGGGCTTTCTTTCAGTGTCAAGCACTGATAATCATTCAGGTTGCTGAGTTGATGTTGTTGGCAGGCAGTGCCAAAAGCTACAAAAGATTAGGCTTTATTCATTCATTTGAACTGTGCTAGATTAGGCTTTATGTGCTGAGATGAAAAGTCTGTGTCGAAGTGATCTCGCGTGAAAGTATCACATCATCGCTAACGACTACAATTGATCCTGCTCATTGTGCCGATTTCTCAACAACTGATGGCGACATAACTGATGATGTACTGTGCCATTGTCCACTGAGAGAGGAGTTTCAACAATACTTCAAGAGCAGATCTGCAAATAAAAATGTTCTGAAACGTGAATCTGAATGTTCTGAAACGTCTATCTGTTCTGCATTATTGGTCTCTGAATGGAAGGAGACGGAACACGTTGACATTAACTGAGGCTTCAGGCGAGATCATTCACTACTAATTCTAGAAACCCTATTAACCACTGAATGTAATCCAAATGGTACCCATAGACTGTACTACTCACTAAATGCAACCACTCAAGTGGATATAATTTGACAAATACCAGCAAATTAATACCAAACGACCATTGCATCTTGCGATGGCTTGCCAAATGGTTGCGCAAGGTTGGTTGAAACCTATTCACAGGCTCTGCTAGTACACTACTGCAAATTGCAGCACCCATTTTCTTGTGTACTATACTGCTTGACATGATGGATGCCAAAGTTCTTTGGACGAACTGTAAATCTCACATGTCATATATACGTCATCCCAATTTTTATAGATAATATATATGCCATCCCATATTCCTGTAAGGGTTTGTTTACCCTACAATCATGTAATTAAGAAATAGAGCCGTGCCTCTATTTGTCTGGCCGTATGGGCATTAGATTGGTTAAACAATAGAGCTTAAGGGGTGGCATGACTTTGGAAAGATGCTCCAATTTTTGTAAGACAATAATTCACCCCTTTTCAGCACTTGTAATTAAACTGCAGGCACAGCTCCCAAGCTTTTAGTGTTACATCACATCTCTGAAACCTACTACTGAGAAGGAAAAAAAAATCTCAAAATAAACTTCATGTATACATTAGGACATTTTGGATAGGATGCATAGCCATATATAAGAGCTTTCATGGAACGGAAGCCATGGGCAGGATCAGGAGCAGCATTCAGAAAAGGAAGGTGCGTTATGATGTGAGGCTCGAACACACGGGTGGGCAGTCAGAATCAGAAGCCCAGAACACACAATGGGACAATTAAGCCATCATTACATTAGGATAACAATACATTAGTAAAAGTAACTGGCACTGACAGATATCTCAATTTTTGCTCTCTATCTCCTTAGATTCACTGACCTTTGAAAATGGAGTGTCCTTCAAAGTTAAGTTGACAAGTGTTTGTATCATAATCTATCTCTTGTCGGCTAACTGAAATGGTGATGCATATATCTGTGTGGTGTGGCACAATCCGTGCCCAGCTCATCGTCAGGCTAGCTTCATTGGTTGAACCTCGGTAGATAATCAAAACAGTGAAACGGCACTTAACCGACTTCTTCTATATCACCTATAAAATGTTATCTTTTTCATAGGATTGGAGCGGAGGTGAAGGTGATCTCACCAGGTTCCCTATATTGATATGACTGAGTCATCATTGTTTCAAAAATGATTGAGCCATCATCATTGTATGAATCATCTTTAATTTTCCATGAACTTAACATATCATATATATACTGATCGATTGTGCTACGCTGTCGATTCCTTATATACCAAGACGATATATATGTTGCGGTCCGACGTCCATATGGTTAGGTAAATAAATCTATACCCATGCTTTGCGGCGTCACATCAATCCTTGGCTGCTACCTGATATTTTGTTTGCTCACCTTTTTCAGGACACACTGCATGTTAGATATCAAGTTGCATTGGGTTATCCTCAATAAAAAAAAAGGAGATGGAGTTGGGTCATCTTTCCAAAGTGGGGTAAAGGTACAAATTAAACCATAACAAATTTGTTTAATGGTTTACACATTATGCTTAGAAGATACCTTTTTATCTCTAATAGGCGACGATGAGGATGAATGAAAGGAACACCAGTTCTTGGTGGCTGCTGACTGACTGGCCACTGACAGTACTAGATCAATTGATCAAACTGTGATCCCCAAATAGTACGGACTCCACTAGCTATATATATGGCGCTGATGGAAGTTAATTTAAAGGTTTCAAAAGTTATACTAACTCTCAAACTAGTATTTGAATGCCTTGTGAAACTAACTTTTCTGCGGTGCCAAATAAGAAAAGCAAATTACTTCAGAGCCGATCTGAGATATTTCTGTACTGGCTTTTTGAAAATTATCTGAAGCAAGACACTGGTTTCTCATTCGCACTCACGATTGAGATCTTTCTGTTCTGGCTTTTTGCATGCTACCGGCCACCCCTCTTGTTCACTAAAAGCTGAGCAATTACCTCAGCCGTGGTCTGATTTGACCGAAAGGACACAAACAGCTAGCAGCCTGAAAATGCTACCAAGCTTTCGGTGTGTGGGATCATGAGTAGGATATACCGATCCTAGATGAAATGATTTTTTGTTCAGTAAAAAAACTAAAATATATAATGTGTGCCTGTTAAAGCTGTCATCTCCTTAATTTCTCCGATGAATTTCGAATATGATAGCGCGTAGGTAGGAGGGGCAGTTGCCAAAAAAGCCGAGCTTTACAACTTAAGAAAAGATCATCTATGCATCTAATCAAATAAAAATACACTGTACAGCATCATGTCATAATCATGGGGTGATGATGCATTTAAGGCTCTCTAATGATCGAATGAATCAGCAAACACATAATCATGGAGGCAGGTCGCTCCAAAAAAGCAAGTTAAGCTAATTTACTGATCCGCTGCATGATGACTGACTGTGGTAAGCTGACCTTACCCTGTGGCTGGTTTTGGTTAGCTTACATTTATATCTGTTTGACACGGCTTTAATATAAGTGTGGATTTTCTTGTAATTTAGGTGAAGCACTATCAAAGGCTAACTAAGAAAATGGTTTCGTGAGAGAAACTATTTTTTCATAATACTACAAAGTGAAGCCAACTATAAATAAGCCAGTTCAGAAAAAGCCCTACCAAATATATAAGGCATAGATTTAGCTGTAATTGTAGCTCTGGTTCCTTGTATCCGTTTGCGCCCATTTTCGTTTGCCTTTGATGGTAATGCTTTTTTTGGGTAGTATTTATATGTTTTCGTCCACTTCACCTTGGCTCAATGAAATACTCCTTCACGATTTTGACATCCAAGGTTGTCAAAGATCACATTTTGAAAGCTCATTCCTCTTATAATTAATATATAAATAAAAATTTGATCATTAAAAGGTACATCTGAATATCTTCATGACAACTGCCCATGTGAAACCTCTGCCCAGTGCATATCTTCATGACTACTGCAACACATGTGTATCTTAATGAGGCAAGCTAAAAATAGAAACATAATGGACAAATGGACACATATATGAATCCCCAAACTAGGCTTAGGCTTCTGTCAGAAGAATTTGGAACCTAGCTTAGTTCATCAGATAAGCATAACACTATGATGAGAAGTGAGAACCATGCATGTCCAATAATATGGAGTGGTGAGTGTCAGCACATAATGATAACCATTGCCAAACGTAGTATGTGACACAAGAATGGAAGCGTTTATCCATCTAGGCCTTGGTATTTTTACCAGGATAGCATCCCGTTTTCAGGGAACCGATTTTTGTTTCTTTTTTCTTGTTAGGCAATGACATGTCATCGATGCAAACCTGAAAATGGTACAAGTTTTTATCAGTACACATAATGGGGTAGAGATAATAGGCATTAGGCAATTAATTGTTGTGTATTTTTTATGGGCAGGAGGAGTTTTGTCCATTTCTTAGCATTTAGCCCTTCGTTCACTAAATGTCTACATCACCAACTCACCATGGGAGCATCTAGTCTAGCTTTATGTTTCTCAAAAAAAAAATCTAGTCTAGCTTTATAAAAGGATGTCATTAAGTCAACACTACCTTCTGCAAAGAAAAAAGGTTATCACAGACAATTAGCTATTGCTTTTTCGAACTAATTAGTAATTAGCAATGACAACTACAGGTTTTTCAAAATAATATAAGACCTTGTTGGTCATAACTCAACTTCACTAGTGAATCAATTTTTGGAGCTTTAGCTCTATGAACAACTTTACTGCAAAAGCTAAAACTGTTTTAATGATCGTACAAAAACAGTTAGGCATGGAGATTTTCTTAAAAACACGGTCTCGTAGAATCCTTACATAGGACCCATATAAGTTTTCTTTTTTACAACATAGGACCTATGAGTGTGGGTTGAAGCTGTGAAAAGGTACTGTTTTCAGTTTCATCCCATCACATTCCTATGTGAGAGCATGATTTAAGGAGCTTTATTAGTGAAGTCATTTGCGAAAGACCTGTTTGACAAGAAAAACAGCTTTAAACATCTTACGCGAAGGTGGTGGTGAAGTTGTGACAAACAGGCCTTAAATTTTTAAGTTTGTGCGCATCATATATTTGGGAAAGACATGTTGTGAAAAAAACAATTAGAAATGCAGGGGAGCACTAATTTGTTATTACAATACTTTTAAAAAAATGAATCTGTAATTTTTGGGATATAACTTTGGGAAGCTCTCTGCCCACGTGAAACCTGATCTCCATGATTACTTCAACACATGTGTATCTTAAGGAGGCAAGCTAAAAATAGAAACATAATGGACAGCTGGACATGGATATAAATCCACAAACTAAGCTTGTGTCAGAGAAGAATTTGGAACATAGCTAGCTCATCAGATAAGCACAACATTATGATGATTGATGAGAAGTGAGAACAATTAATGTTCAATATGGAGCGTTGAGTGTAAGCACATAATGATAACCATTGCCAAATATAGTATGTGACACAAGAACTGAAGCGTTTATCCATCTTCTTTTTTCATGTTATATACTAGGAATGACACTGATGCAAACCTGAAAACGGTACAACTTTTTTCCCCCAGAGATACACACAGTGAGGTAGGGACAATAGCCAAGTAATTGGTGTGCAATTTTTATGGGCTGGAGGAGTTTTGTCCATTTCTTGGCACTTAGTCCTTCACTAAATGTCCATCACCAATTCACCGTGGGAGCATCTAGTCTAGCTTTATAAAAGGATGTCATTATGTTAAATTTAGATATGCTTTTTCAAACTAATTAGCAATGACAACACTTGGGTGTGTTTTCATTTGTCGTACAAAGCAACATTTCCCAGTTTGCACACAGCCTTTCCTAATCGACCATTAAACTAATAGCTTAGCCCAAAGAACAGTAAAATAAAGTAGAACCCATCAAAAAGAAGCAGTAGTGCACGTGCATGGGAGGGACTAGCTTAGGCCAACTAAACGATGTTAAACTGTCGTCTGTTTCATCTTAATAACCTTTTGTGCTAATAAACCATTCAACTTCTACGAAAAAGAAAGCTAGGGTACTATATAGATATACTACTTCAGCTTTTGTGAAATATCTAGTTTGTTGGGTCAGCAAATAAACCATCCAAGACGAACTCGACACCTGTGCACCTCCACCTAGAGGAGCCCTGTATTAAAGAATAAATAAAATTTGCACCCTTCACATCTCATTCTGTACCCCACTTAGGTATAGTGTACACATTGTCCCTTGTTAATTGACGTTACGAGAAACATGCTGGTCAAATATTTTTAAGTTTGACTACATGTTTATAGAAAAATATTAGCGATATTATGTTTTCTAAATATTAGCCATTTTTGTATGTATTTAGTTAAAAGGTAAATATGTTTGACGAGCAAGAACGACGGTTAAAAAGAGACCGAGAATGATCTAGACCAGTAGAAAGGAGTGGACAGTTTGGACCTTTTTTGTACTTCTATTATTTTGAAGAAGATATGTTCCCCCTGTTTCTTGGTTAATTATATTTTAATTACCAGCCACTACTAGCTGTTAGGAAGGCCAACAGATATGCTCACATAAACCCAGCCATGCAAGCATGACAGTTTCAGTAGTTAGCTCTTAGCTCACAGCCTCACTATATATAGCACCACCTAGCCTATCACCACACTCACTTGTCATGTCCCAAAAACAACCATGCATATTAACCGTCAACGAAAAGTCACCAGATTAACTAGCCACATCAAACCAAACTTACCATAACCTACCTTTTCAAGAAGGATTTGTGCTCTCATGTGTTCATGAATGCTTCCCTATTATCTTGAGCATGAGCTCTTGTAAATTGGAAAACAAAGGAACATTCATTTAATTGGTTGGAGAAACAGAGCTAACATCATGGTTAGTTAGACAAACATTCTTCAGATAACACCAGATCAAAGCAGCAGTAAGATACTGATACTGCCTTTTGCTGATTAAATACTTCTGCCAAGACAATCATGCATATTGGGACAAAGGTAAGGTCAACTCTTGTACCCCAGCTGAAACCTGAAGCAGAACTTCAGTTTTCTTGGGTTCCTGACTTCCTGTAAACCCTGGTTTCTTTATTGGAAGATTCCACGCACACATGAACAGGATGCAGGTCTCAATGGAAGATTCCACGCACACATGAACAGGATGCAGGTCTCAAGGAACTCCATCACCTTGTCCACACTATTATATGAGCTGTGCAAGTATTGTATTATTAGGAAATAAAAAATATAACGATGCATGTGCACATCACATACTGATGGCAACTTGTGCCTCACACTGACTTGTGACTGATCATGTAGCAGATAATAGGTGAATTTTATAGTATTTTATAGCCTCCACTTTATTTTGTTTCAGTCTGGATACTGGGGCCATGTGGGAAATGCCTCCGGTAGTAAGAACTGCTGGTGGAGAGGTACAGTAAAAGGAACTTGCATTATATTTGCAGTTTACATTCACTGCAAGCAGTTATTAAGGTAAAGAATGTTTTTTTGTGAGAACATTTGTGGTCAAACCTAGAGGTGCCAATCACCATTTGGAGATACTACTTAAGCTTTCAGGCAGTGCAGCCAAAAACAAAGGAGAAAAGTTACTTATTTGGAGATAGAAATGACATGTTACTATTAAAAGCTGCAGTTTCACATCCATTGGAGTTTCCTGAAAGGCATCACCAATGCCCCCTTTTCCAACTACGTCGAAGACACGTGTGTACGTAACATTACACACGATTTCCTCATTTCCAGCACATGCACATTCTTCCAAGAGACCTTAAATTCTGTAAAGAAAATAACATCCCTGGACACCTCCAATGAACCTGTAAGCAATCATTTTAAATCCTCTAGACAGTGACAATGACCAAAGCACATAGAAGAAAACAAGCACATGAAGGGGATGAGCAAAACGGTGCCAAAGGAAGCTTGCTGGGTCCTTCTCGTCTTCCCCAGACAGCAGACAGCTGAGCTAGAACTGGACTGGCTCCCAGTCTCAGTCCCAGGGCAGAGCCAAATTTTATTATTTGTCCTCTTGTTTTTAATTTATTTTTCTTGTTTCACTTAACTGAACAATACAACGGTAAATAAAAATTAGCTGTGACACTTTTTGCAGCAGTTACAGGATCACACAGCCTTCTTTCAGTTTCAGTTCTTGACCACAGGCCCACAAGTCACTCATCAAGATGGCAACTGGTACGTACCCGACGGGTATTGGCCACCCATACCCATACCCGCCAGATCAAAATTTATTCCTACCCGCGAAAGCAGACGTGTAAGAAATTCATTCCATACCTATACCCGACGGGTAATTTTTACCCGACAGGTATTCCATACCCGATAATATATCCGAGTTCAACATTCACATGCGAAAAATCATGGGTTTATATGGGCCAAATTCATGGGCTACATGCTTATATAGGCTAAAATTGCAGGCTGGCTATTTATTTGTGCGGGTATTTTTTACCCGCTGGTATACGGGTATGGGTAGTATACTTACACACCTGTACCCGCCATATCCGATGGGTAACAATATTTCACCCAATAACATACTGCCTCCTTATCGGGTAAAACCCGTCGGATAATCGGGTATCGGGTATCCATTGCCATTCTGACTCACACCCCTCCTCTGCAACTGCCTATATATCCACCTTCTATCCCGCTCCATTGCTCTGTAGCTCTTCGCTCTCTTTCTCTCTGCTGCTGCTCTCTCTGAGGCTTGCCCTTGCCCTCCGCATGCTCTGTATGCTCGCCTTCAGTTCATAGCCTCGGCCTTCGTCTTCCTCCATGGATCCGCGCTAAATGCATTGCGAGATTCCTAACTGGTAGCATTTCTTCCTGCTCCATCTGCCGCAAGATGTAAGCAGGCTCTCACTTGACACTCCGAGTGAATATACCCTCAGATCTTCTTGTCTGAGAAAAGCGACGCCCTTTTGGTCTGAGCAATGGAGGAGAGCTTCGTGCCCTTGAAGGGCATCAAGGACGACCTCCACGGGAGGCTCGCCTGCTACAAGCAGGATTGGACCGGAGGCTTCCGTGCCGGTATCAGGTAGTACGAACTGACGGTTAATCTAATCTTTCTCTGCAATCTTGCATTGTGCTGTTTAGGATTAGGAATTCGGTATCACCATGCTGCTAGAATCTTGAAACTGGCAGCGATGGAGATAGTCGGTTCTTTTGTTGTTGTTCTGAAGTTGTTCTTGCCTAGTCCAAGATCTTGAATGAAAGGAGTGATTTTTGGGGGTGTTTCAGGATCCTGGCGCCGACCACCTACATATTCTTCGCGTCCGCGATACCGGTGATATCGTTCGGGGAGCAACTGGAGAGGAACACTGGTAAATGGGGGATTCAAAACTTGTACTTGGTGGTGTCAGTTAGTTTCTTCAGTACAGTGGGTGAGGAACAATAGGAGCTTATTTGTTTGCTGGGGGATCAAAACTTGTGTGCAGATGGAGTCCTCACGGCAGTGCAGACGTTGGCATCCACTGCCGTGTGCGGCATAATCCACTCCATTGTGGGAGGGCAGCCCCTGCTGATCCTGGGAGTTGCCGAGCCCACGGTGCTCATGTACACATTCATGTTCAACTTCGCCAAGGACAGGCCCGACCTCGGACGGAATCTGTTCCTGGCCTGGACCGGTTGGTAGGTCATTCTGGCGGCACTGACTGAGAATTTTATTTCGGATTGGTTGGGTTGGGTACAATTATGGCATTGTTTAATTTGGTTTCTTTTTTTGGTGCCATGTATGTGTGCAGGGTTTGTGTGTGGACTGCCATCCTACTGTTCTTGCTGGCCATACTAGGCGCATGCTCCATCATCAACCGGTTCACCCGCATCGCTGGCGAGCTGTTTGGGCTTCTGATTGCTATGCTCTTCATGCAGCAGGCTATCAAGGTTGGTGAAAACTGCAGGCCTGTTCAAGCCATTGCTGCTTTCCAGGCTTGAAACCTGTGCTGATGCAGAAACTTTTTCTAAGGCTTGCTGCTTCTGGACCATAGGAGCTTTATACCAAACACCAGTTGCCTGTCGAAATTGTGTAGTACTCTAGTCAATCTGAATGCAACTAACCAGTGGAGAATCTAGTAGGTTGGTCAAAGGCATGTGCAAGTGCTGAAAAGCACATGGAAACCAATGGAGATGCCTCCAGTTTCTGTTTTTGTGCCATTGTCACTAGTGCAACCAAATATTTCAGTGTTCTCAGTTTGGAACAAAAAAAGTAGATAAAGTGAAGAATGCCTGTTTATATAAAAAAATACTGTTTTCCTGCAAAAATGTTCCTCAAAGATATTGTAGAAAACTGCCATAAATCATGTGTACTGAAGTAATTTGCAAGCTGACTTCTCTGTGGCCATCTGGATGTGTAAGCTCACCAATCTGTGTGATGGATGCAGGGACTTGTTGATGAGTTCCGCATTCCTGAGAGGGAAAACCGAAAGGCACTAGAGTTTATTCCATCATGGAGGTTTGCCAATGGAATGTTTGCAATTGTGTTGTCGTTTGGCCTTTTACTCACTGCCCTGAGGAGCAGGAAGGCACGGTCATGGCGCTATGGAACAGGTATGCATCTGAAAACTGTTCTGCCCTGCAGATGCTATGAGAACTTTATATAACTCTCTCTAGCCACTCTGTGTGTTGCTTATGACTGTGAAGCACCTCACTTAGTTCAATACCAAATTTCTGATGATAATACTCTTCTACCTAGGTTGGCTGCGTGGCTTCATCGCTGACTATGGCGTTCCACTGATGGTGCTAGTTTGGACTGGAATGTCTTACATACCTTATGGAAATGTACCAAAAGGAATTCCGCGACGCCTTTTCAGCCCTAATCCATGGTCCCCTGGTGCATATGACAATTGGACAGTCATCAAGGTATTCCAACATTCACAAAAAGATTTGAAAACATTATTTTTATTCATGTGTAACATCATTACCTATTGATTATGTTCTTCCACATCAATCAAATGAGCAGGATATGACACAAGTTCCACTCCTCTATATCCTTGGTGCCTTCATACCAGCAACGATGATTGCTGTTCTCTACTACTTCGATCATAGTGTTGCATCTCAGCTTGCTCAGCAGAAAGAGTTCAACTTGAGGAAACCTCCATCCTTCCACTACGATTTGCTTCTCTTAGGCTTCCTGGTATGCCCAGATGTGCACAATTCTTCAGTTCCAAGTTTTGGTGTTTTCTATACAGTTTGATAACATCAATGTTTTTGAACTATAGACGTTAATATGTGGCCTTATTGGTATCCCGCCATCGAATGGTGTCATTCCACAATCACCCATGCATACAAAGAGTTTGGCTACTCTCAAGCACCAAGTGAGTTTTGAAAGTTTTTAATAGTACTTGAAAATACCATGTGAATATCTGATTTCTCATTCGCATGGCAAACATTTTTGGTCAGCTGCTTCGTAACCGTCTAGTAGCCACCGTACGAAAGAGCATGAACCAGAATGCGAGCTTGAGCCAACTGTATGGCAGCATGCAGGATGCTTATCAGCAGATGCAGACACCACTGGTTCATCAGCAACAGTCTGTCAGAAGAGTATGTGTTCTATTACCCAAAACTTAATACTTCACAACACTTTATTCAGACGATTTCTTTATATAACATTTTCTATTCTCTTTTTTTTTTAAAAAGAATAGGGCTTAAATGAGCTCAGGGACTCAACAGTCCAGCTAGCTTCGAGTATGGGTAACATTGATGCACCAGTTGATGAGACAGTCTTTGACATAGAGAAAGAAATTGATGATCTGCTGCCCATCGAGGTCAAGGAACAGCGCGTGAGCAACTTGCTACAGGTTTCCATGGTGGGGGGCTGTGTCGCTGCTATGCCGCTACTCAAGAAGATCCCTACATCTGTCCTCTGGGGCTATTTTGCCTTCATGGCCATTGAGAGCTTGCCTGGTAACCAGTTTTGGGAGAGGATCTTGCTGCTCTTCACTGCTCCCAGCAGAAGATACAAGTAAGTTTATATTTTCGCAAAAGATTAGTTTGGCTTTGGCACCTCTGATTCTGTTTTTGCATATCCACAAAATGTTAAAAAAAAATGCGCAAAGCCATGATCCAATGGATTCAAGAAACAATATACTATGCTAAGTACTGCTAATTTAGCTGCTTTGGAAGACTGGAATTCTTAACTTGTACTGTAAATATTCCCAGGGTGCTTGAAGAGTACCACACCACATTTGTCCAGACAGTGCCATTCAAGACGATAGCCATGTTCACATTGTTCCAGACAGCATACCTGTTGGTCTGCTTTGGAATCACATGGATTCCAATAGCTGGAGTTCTTTTCCCCCTCATGATCATGCTCCTGGTTCCAGTAAGGCAGTACATCCTCCCTAAGCTCTTCAAAGGTGCACATCTAACTGACCTAGATGCAGCTGAATACGAGGAATCACCGGCTATACCATTCAGCCTTGCTGCTGTAAGTTCAGAAAGATATCATCTATCCTGAAAAATGCATGAGTCTTGCACATCAACATGGCATTTTGAACTAGAACATTTTTAGTCATGTTGCATTTCCCTGAAACTCAAATCTCATGTATTTTCAGCAAGACATTGATGTCTCATTGGGACGCACCCAGAGCGCAGAAATCCTAGACGACATGGTCACGAGAAGCCGGGGTGAGATCAAACGCCTCAACAGCCCGAAGATCACCAGCTCAGGTGGCACACCTGTGGCAGAACTGAAAGGCATCTGCAGCCCATCCATTTCTGAAAAAGCATACAGCCCACACGTCACCGAGCTCCGGCATGAGCGCAGCCCTCTGGGAGGGAGAAGCAGCCCTAGGACTCCATCCAAGTTGGGTGAAGGCTCAACACCAAAGTGAATAAAGCATGGATGCATTGCTTAATAAGCTATGCAACTAGTGGCCATCAGTTATATGAGTGATTTTAAAGTGGTTTCAGTGTTAGTGTCCTTATATGAAGATGTCTTCTGATGAGACTACTATTTATGTGTATCTCTTAGCCTCTTTTTCTTCATTTTTGTGTTCTCCTAATTAAAGGAGTGCTATACCTGTAATCTCTGAACTAGCAGAATATTAGAGTAACTACTTGAAAAATCCTGTCACTGGCACATTATCATTCTTTCATTGTTTATAATCATTAATATTATACGTGTACATGAAATTGGTGGAAATTATGCACAAGCATTTCCATTGAACTCAAGCATGTATCTCAGTATCTGGGTTCTGGAATACTCTAATGCTCACAATATTCTATTGATGATGATGCTGAAGCACTTCTCAGTTTGCACATATTTTGTTAGTTACAGGTGTTCTTGCTTTTTTTTTTTTTTACTTGGATTCGTAACTAAAGAACTATGCTATAATAGTCAATCTATTGATGTAGCAAATCTGTAGATGCAGATGCAGCTGAATTGGTGATGCGCTGATGCTCATCTGATTGAGATTACTTTTGCATTAAAACTGTATACTGAATGTATGATTCAATGATCAATTCAGAACGTAAAGTTCTCCTGAAGTGCCCTGTGCTGATGCAAATCTCGTTAAATTCAGTGAACCGAAAGTTCAGAAAAGAGGAAACGATGTAATTGCACTTTATCTAGAGAAGTTCTTTGTCTTTTTTTTTTTTTTTTACTTGAGAGCTTCATCGAGAGATATGCATGCGAAAAACAAGATAAGGTCAGAAATGACTGATGCTGACAGAAAGATGATTGCATAGGGATATACCAATCGTCCGAGTCTTCCACTCTACTAATCTGTAGAGGCATGCCATGCTGATTCCAGCAGTAATTTGTTAGGCACCATCACAAGCTGTAAGACATGGTATGATTGTATAGGAGACCTGCATGGCCAATGCTCTCCATGTTATGATCCCAAGTACATATGCTGAATACAGCCTGAAAATCGTACTTGCTCGTGTTACTATAGAGGGAAAGGCTCTTTGTGGTGGAGTTTCATCTGATGCAAGGAACAAAGGGAACAACTACAACACATGCCTGCAGTAGGTAGAAAGTGTAGAGCCTTAGAGGGTGGCACCACAGCACAGCACAGCACAGTTACATTCCATCCCACTTTCAAATGCACCCATGATTCCAGCTTTAGAAGACACCCCTACATTGGTCCTGAAGCATTGACTTGCTGAAGCCAACATTTCGTAACCACCATAAAATTTCCTCAGGATGCAGGCTCACCTCATAGTAGCTACCACTATCATGCTGCTGCTGCTGGGCTAAACGACACACCCGTTGTCGGCAATTATGGTCATTTCTCCTCCTTTTCCGCATCGATGATTTTCCTTGAGAGCCCGTGCGTTAGGGCTGATGATGGAGTAGCTAATACAGGAGATGAAACTGTGCTGGAAAGATGAACAAGAAGTGATCTCAGCCACAAGGGTCTGGGGAATGATGCGAGGGTTCAAGAGAAAGTAGTGGCTGGAATTCAAAGGCGTGGCGGCAAAAGTCGCGATAATCTTCAGGTCAGGTCCATGGATGACTCCTGGATGAAAATTCAATGAATTGAGTGCAGCTCCAGGAACGGTGTGTTGTTTGTTCCCACATCATTTGACCTGCAGACAGCAAGTAGTGTGTCATGCTCTGACACGCAATTCCTGAAATGGCCCCCAGTTCCCATTCCTTCTACTCCACAGCCACTAAAATTCTTCATCATTCCCATCAGTTCCCTTCATGCATCCCTCTACTCTTATCATCTGTTTCGATGCGACGCCATTTGTTCTGGTCTCGCTTTTCCGGATTCTAAAGAGCAATGTGATAATTTCATAGGTATGTAGATTGCGCCAGTTAAAAGTTTGAGACATCAGATCCATGCATCTGCAGATGTGACCATGAATTATTGGAATGCAATGTGTTGCTGCACTGAAACTTGCACGGATTTTCCGGAGGAAACGAACGGCTGAAATACTTCTGACATGTGCATAACTAGACAACGCTTCAATGAAAGAATGAAGGCAACTGCTCCCTTCAGTCTTAAAGCACAATGCAAGCAATCGCAATATCAAATCATAGTTCTGCCAAGGAGACATGTTCTATGATTGCAAAGCTTTCGCTGCAAAAACATAAAATACTTTCTGTGATGAAGAAGTTCAAACAAAAAACCATGTCCACAAATATGATCAGTGTGCACTTCTGCAAAATCATGGCTGTGGCTCAGACACAGAGATGGATCCAAAAAGCATGATGAAACTACAACAATTATTACAGTTTATCAATCTTCGCGCGAAAGCTGTGGAGTATCAATACATCAACAGCTAAAAGAAAAGGTATTATCCACAAGTCTGTAACCACTGTGGAAGAGAGGGAGGGAGCATTCTCATTTCAGTTGTCTGGCTATGAATACGAGTAGATTTGTAAGGTATCCAAAAAAAACTTGTAGTCAGCATTTATGGGACAAAAACATAAAAGAAAAGACAACCAAACTCATGATTACTGAAAATCATTGCTGTAATAACTCGAGTACTCAGCAATCAGAAGGAAACATTTCAGGTCCTCGTACAATAGATGTGGAATGATTAAAAGGCAACAAAGCAAATTGTTTTTACTATTATTCATACAGCACACTGTAACTCCAGTTTCAACTTCCTTTTAACCTGAAAATTTGCGTCCTGTAATCTTCTCAGACTCATACAGAATATGATTGATAAGGCCCCTTGCAGCACTGCATAGCAATAAACAATTTCATAGATATGCTTCGACCATGATAAAGTACTGGAAGATAAGATGGTAAAATTGAAAGAAAAATAAAAATTTTACACAGGGCAGTAACTTACTTATCCTTCATTTTCTGTATCTTCTCTGGGTCAGTTTCATGCATGTTTTTCTTGAATTGTTGCCTCACCATGGTGACTAAAAGCTCTGTGTTGTGTTTCTAGATTACAGAAGGCTGTTTCAGTCTATTATTATTAAAAAAAACTTTTCACAACTTCAAGGTGGGAGCAATGGTAAATTTTCAGATAAAAATATGCATACCTGATGCCCAATATACTTCGCTCTCCGCAAGCATTCACGATATAACTACAGCATGAAAAAAAAGAGAGAAAATATTAAACATGAAAAAGAACTTTTCCTCATCAGCTATGATTTTGTTTGTTTCATTCATGACAATTTTCACAAAAAAAGTAACAAAAAAAACTAGGCTACAGGATGTATATTAGATGTATTCTCTGGAAAAGTTGCAGCTAGAATTTAGGGTAACTGATCCAAATCAATGAAACCAGATGACTAACTATTCATTAACAATACAATAGTACAAATTGATTTGAAAGTTGGTCGCCGCCCATAATACCAAGGAGAACAAAGCAAAAAGCAAAAGGTGCAAAAGGAGCCTTACCCTGAGCACATTATCAGCAAGTTCTGGAGGCAAGGCTTTCTGGAGTGAAGGCATCTTCTTTGAATGTTTTGGTAGTCACTGCAAAGGTATAAGAAATTGCCTTCATCAATAATATGCACATAGAGGATGGTTAGAACAAGAAAAGAAGCCAACATGTGAACTTATATGTGTCTGTGACTAAACAATAATAAGAAAATGTGGCCAGAAAACTTTGGTCAAATAATGTTTAAAACGCTACCACAAGACGACATGAAAGAATATAAAACTCACCTGTTGATGTACACATACCACCTATTTTATCAACAAAATGAAAGAGCTGGGATGGAAACTTGTCCTAAATGCTCACAAAGTCACATCCATCCAAAGGTCCATAGCTGCTTGTGTCATAATATGATATCTCTAAGAGATAGCAGAGGACCCATCCAAATAATACATGGGGCTTCCATGCCCCCCCCCCCCCCCCCCACCCCCTCTCTAATTGATCAATGCAAGTAGACTGCAATATCTGAACATCCATTAAGTCACCTAGGCCTCAGATCAGGCAACTACTGAACCAAAAATAGGCAGCCCAATAGAAGGCGTCATTGGACTTATTCAAGAAGATGTCTTCTTTTATTTGTGTTGATGAATTGTTAACACCAAAAAAGAACAGCTACCATGACTACTTAACCAAAAAAGAAATTACTGAACCCAAAAAAAGGGGATTCTCAAATACACAGGATAGCTGTGCATCGTTGCATTAAGAAGAAGAGAAAAGGTACAACAGACCCCAACACTCACACACTCAACATAACTCACTATGGCATAATACAGTCCCCTACACACAGAAAATTACATCACATGTGCGCTACTAATAAGAAATGAACTCTACCAAAACGACCACAATGACTAGCTTGTGGCAGGATCGAACTACGCTAAGGCTTGAGCCCCCACTGAAATCCAGAGCTTCCCTTCCTATAGGATCTGCCAAACAGCCAAAGGACTAGTTGCACACTAGGGCAGCTCCATTGAAAGCCCACTTGTTCCTGTGAAGCCATAATCTCCAGGCTTGAAGCGTGATCAGAGTGTTCAGACCACCACTAGAAGCACCAGGAATGAAAGCACTTCACCTTATGCCACCATCTACAAGAGTCATCACCAGGTTGTGATGATGAGTCAGGAGGCCAAACTGACAGAAGAGGAACCACGTCTGCCTCGAGAAGACACAGCTAGTTAGTATAAGCTGAATGGTGTCATCCTTTTGATCGCACAGCGAGCAATGATTTGTGTGAGGCAACCTGCTTTTAGTTAGTCTATCCACCCCCCAACATCAGTTGTGGGCAGCCAGCCATAAGAAAACTTGGCATTTCTTCGGGGCCTGACATTTCCAAATCAAATCCCATGGTTCAAAGGTACGACCCGTGAAGAAAGTTGTTTAAGGAGATTTGGATGATTACTGAGTACTAACCACACTCTGTCAAACTCCAATGGTGGTCATCTTGCATCCCTAGCTGAAGCTCTACTTCAGACACCAAGTCTCAAACATCCAGGAACCCAGAGCTCCATGGAGCACAAATATTGGAGAAAAGAGAAAGTCTTTTTAAAGAATATGCCCCTCTTCCTTAATTTATGTCGAGTTGTTGACAGTTGACACTGAACGTGCAGCAAGCATTGCTACAGAACCAAAATTCAGGAGAGAAGGGAAAGGCTCTTTCAAGAATGTTCCATGTTATAGGACCAGAGATCACTATGTTATACTGCCTAATCCTATCCATTTGTAAAACTAATATAGAAAGATCATCACAGGTAGTCCATGTATTAGTCAATGCAACTCATCCCAGAGAAACCTGCAACTGACAATAATAACAGTTCCAAGTGAAACCGAAGTACTAGAGCCAGGCACCTAGCTGGCTGTGTCATTTGACATTTCCACGAATACCTCGCGGGCACGACCATCCCTGCCTGTCCCCAACCCGCCTCCCCCTCCTCTCGCTCCACTCCCAAACCTAAAGGACGAAGCGAGAACAACCGCAGCAGCCGGCGCAACGGGCTCCCCAGCCGCGCCCCAAGTCCGCAAACTGCGAAGGACCCGGTGCCAAGAAAGAAGGAACCCTCTCCCCTCCTCTAACGCCAATGGAACCAGGCCAAGAAGACAGAGCGGACCAGCAGCAATGGTGATATAGGTGATGAATGCCTGAATTCACCAAGTGAGGGCGAAGTACCTGCGGATCTCGCGGCGGCGGGCGGCGGGGCGGCGGCGGCCGTTGGGCGGGCCTGGTTGCGCTCGAGCCTGCGAGCGACTGTTGCCTTCGTGGCTAGTTCACTCGTGGACAAATGACCGAACTAAAAACACCGCCTTGGCTATTGGTTGGCGTATTTGCTTCGCCCCGCTTTCGGTCCGCCCGGGGCCCGGGCGCTCCTCCCCGGCAACTACGACGGCCACGCGCGCGGCGATCCCCGGAAGCAGCGGCGGGCGGCCGGGCGCCTGCCGTTCCAAAATCCCCAAACCTACCTACCGTCTTGCCTATGTCCACGCGGCGTCTACACCTGCGTGCCAGGCGCGGGCGCTGGGCAGCTGGCCGGCTGGGAGCCTTGCATGCGCTGCGGCGTCTGGGCGGCAACCAGCAGGCAACAGCGCGCCTGGGCCGCTTGGCAGCCGGCTCCTGCCTCCTGGGGTCTGGGACGCTGCCGCGTTGGGAGACAAGGAAAGCAATGCGATGAACAATCCAAGCTCCCGCCATTTGTAGTGCCTGCTCCCCACGTGTTCTACGGAATGACTACTAAGAAGAGAACCGAGGGACCACAGCTGCAATTGGTTCGTCTCTTGTCCTTGCTCCCCATATTTTTTTTCTGCTAGGCTGTTTGATTTCAGTGTGTTTTATGTGCTTGGATTACATGTCTTGGTAGAGTAGCTTGGCACTGCTATGCAAGACATATAACCTTGTGCTCTGGAAATGATAGTGGAAGTAAAAATTTTGCAGCACATAGAGGGTTCTTGCCATGTGTCAAAATGTCAGAGACCACAACTTTGTTCCCTTATGGAAAAAAAATGTGTTGAAATGTCGAATACAGTAGCATCTCCGCATGTACATATTTAAAAACAAAAGTAGCACACCTCGAAGATAATAACGCTTTTAAGTTGAGAGTACTCTTTGCAATGTGATGAACAGGAGCATTTGTAAAAGCAAACCCAATTCGATCACTGTCATGAACCAGAACATTTGCAGTAGCAAAACATAAATTTGACTTGTTTTCATGACACTTATTCAATGGCAGAACACAAATCTGATCTGTGTGTTACTCTCAATGGGCATGTGCTGAGTTGTGCTTCAGCACGGTGAAGAAGAGGAAAGCGAGCACAGCAAACATAATGCTCATCCCTGCTAAAGTTGCCACATCGGTGCTTATCCTCTTTTCACTCAAAGACCGTATGTGTGCCATCCTTTCCCACACATATGAGCCATCAGGGAGCTGTGGGCACTGGCATTGTCTCTCGCACTGGGATGTGTCACAGTAGAAACTTATCACTGTCAGCACACTCATCGCATACTGAAACGGGTTTGTCCAGTACATCCACTTGTAGAACCTGATATCAGTCAAGAGAACCACCACACCAGAGGCAGAGACCCACAACGATGTGATTATGGAGACGATGAAGGCGGCGAGGATTGGACTTGGAGCCAGAAACGTGATCATCATGCCAAAGTAGGTCATACAGAGGGTGAAAAGGAAGAGAACTGACCAGTAGGCCAGGAAATCGGCAGCTGTCTGGGTTGCTATCCCTGCCATGCCATTGCCAATGCCCACGAATGCCAACGTTGCTATGAGGAAGTAGGGGATTTCACTGATCACCCATGACACAGGGTAGATTATTGGAAGGTACATCTTGGACCTCATTTCTCGGAAGTAGGCAAGCTTGTCAGAGCCAATTTGAGGAATCACATTGTTAGCAGATATAACCCCGATGAGTATAGTTTGCATGTAGATGTACAGTGATCTAGAAGTCACCTCATATGTGTCTTCATACTTAATCTTATAATAGAGTGAGCCCATCAGTAGTCCAATCATCACACAGCCAGTAAACCTGCTGTAAGTGTAGTTCACGTTCCTCCATAAGAACCTCTGTGTCCTCAACAAAACCAACCCTATTTGACCTATAAATGACGCTGGATAGTTGTAACTAATGAATCTCATGTCATTATCCTTTTCATTTCCATGTTTGTTGTTCTTCATAGCAGTGTTTATGACCTTCATGACAACCTCATACAAATGACTGTTCTGAAACTCATCTGCAAAATCTATAGCTGCAAGTTTTTTTCTTGGAATTCCAAGTCCAGTTACACCCATAACAAAACTGATAGGATCCTGTGTCTGTTGGTAGTGAGGAACCCTTGGGATCGCGGTAAAGTATCCAAGTATTTCATGGCAATTTAGTCCTACTGGACCAAAGTAAGCTTGGCGGCCTTCTTGAGTTAGGATGATGACTTGATGGAAGTGTGAAAGTGCACGGGTGTTGGGATAATTAAATGTTGCGATGACCGATTGACCACAAACTGCTAATTGTGATAGGATTCTCATTATTGCTGAGGTTCCAGATGAATCAAGACCTGAAAGAGGCTCCTCAAGGAAAAGAATACTTGGGTTTGCTGCAAGTTCAACTGCAATTGTGAGCTTCTTTGCTACTTCAAATGTTTTCCCGGTTCCATCTCTCAGGGAACCAACCAAGTTATTGGCATAATACTGCAACCCCAGCTGGTCAATAACTAACTCAACATGCATATTCCTTCTTGCTTTGCTTATGCCATTTGTTAGTCTAAGGCTGGCACTGAATTGAAGTGACTCGCGTATGGTGAGGTAAGGTTGATGTGCATCAAGCCGCTCAGCATAACCCACTCTTCTTGAGAAATCATCAGAGGGTTTGGTGCCATTGACTTGGATATCTCCAGTAAAACTACCACCTAGAGGTGTCCTACCTGAAAGGCACTTTAGCAGTGTAGCTACACTTCCATTAGCACCCCCTACAAGAGCTAGCATAATTCCTGGTCTTGCACATCCACTGACATTCTTAAAATCTATAACTTCTTCCTTTGTTACCTTACCACACCTGTCACCGGAAAGCCTTGTCAATTGTCATACTGCATGTGATAAGGAATTAAAGTACATTTTGTCCTTTAAAACTTTGTTGGCCTTGTATATCTATCTTCACGAAGTTGCATTTGATCATGTATTATTTTGTAATTTGTTAGTTCCATTTGTGTTGCTTCATAATATGTTGTACTCAATAATATTTTGCTAAATTTCAAGCGCAGACATTATGAAACAGTAGAGTAGTGTAGAATTGCAGCACAATTAATTGGAAAATTACCTGACAAATGATAGATCCAAGAATGATAAAGTCATCGGTGTGACTGGTATTGTCAACTGCTCTGAATCAAGTTTAACTGTAAATTCTTCCCTCCAGCTCCTGACACTCGCATTCTCATACTCAGAAATTGCTATTGTGGAACTAGATGCTGACTTTGGTGGTTCCAGAGACTTGTATCTTCCTGACTCAATAGAAGCTTCCATATAACTGTCAATTGAACTTGAATCAACCTCCACATCATACAAATAGTTCTTTGAAATCTTCCTTTGGTTACACTGTGGCATAGATTGACTGATTTGCGAAAACTCTATCTTGTTTAGGGATACCAATGCCATTAACAGAGCTAGTAGCGTCCAGCCAATTAGAATTATATAAGGGACACAAGGCTTTCCTGAAACACCTGTCAACAGTTCAGCATATATTAAGTAGGCCTTGCCAGTAGCCATCTCTGGATTCGCCTTGCAGAAAGTAAGTTGGTTTAGATATTTGTTGCAGAAGTCTTTGTAACCATATGAGAATTGTCGATCGCAGAAGGACATATTGACCCAACGAATTGGATTGATGTGCATTAGCCACTTCCAGTATTGAGGAATATTAGATGGATAAATCACAAATCCACTGAACAGAAGGAAAATGGAGACTATGAGGCCTGCATGCAGGTAGCAGTTCAAAACAATGTATCAGATCAAATCTACATGTTAATTTTGATAGAACTACCGAATTTTAACCAGGCTAACCAAAGTTTGTAATGCCATCTTCCCATACTTAAAAGTTACAGAGATAGGGAAAAACTAATTACCTGCCAAAGCATTTGCTGCTTCAGGAATGGGTGCCACTGCACTCAGAAACAAGAAGAATGATGATCCAAAGTAAGCCACGAGAAACATCAAAACTAAGTAGTCGAGGAACACTGCTCCATTGTTTTCCAATGTTAGACCCGCTAGAAAATATACACAAACTGAATAAAATAGTGCCTGCATTACACATAATATGTTTGCATTATACAAACTTTGTTGTCATAGTGATGAAGCTAGTAAGTAATATGGTGGTTATGTTTAGGATCTATTATGGGGGCATCAATTAGGGGCCCAGGGGCCACGGGATCAATTGTGACCCCTGGGCCCCTAATTGATGCCCCATAACAGGATCAGTTACCATTTAGAATGCATATATGTGCAGATGTTAACTATTAGTGAAAAAAAAGTTGAAGGATGAGATTACCTCAGTAAAAGCCTGGGGTAGATTACTAATGCAATGAGCTACAACATAAGAGGATGTTCTGAAAAATCTTTGGTCCCTATGTTTATAGAATGTGGGTCTCTGAAGCATGTATAGAGGTAGCTGTGGCATGTTTATGAGCAAAATGCTCATGCTGGTTACAAATCCGAGAGCTCTCACAGAGTTCATATGTTGAAGATTATACTGCCCACCAAGCTTATAGAACAGTGTCCCAGCAAATATACCAAGAATGCATGCCTGAAAAAAGAACTTCAGTAACGTACCTTAACCTATCATGATAAACCGAGACGATTCATCTGCTATGTTTTTAAATAATAAATTGGCAAACCTGGATGACTCGGAGTATGCTCAACATTTGAAGTTGTTTCAAGATCCTAAGTTGTCTCTGGATCAGGGTTCTTGTTGATTTCCACCATGGTTGCACATATGGCCTCTTAAATTGCTCCCATCGTAATTCATCCTCATTACTCTATGGTTTTTTTTATTTATCAAATGTGAAATACTTCATTATTGAATTATTGAGTAAATCTTCAAGTTTATCTTGTCAAAATTTTGAATCCCAAATAACTTTTAATTTACTACTGATAATCAGAAGAATAAGATCTGAATAAAACGTTAATAGTTTCACTTGCCTTATTTTCAGATCGTTCAAGTTGAAGGCGGATATGTCCCCGGGCATGAAGTAGAGTGGAGAAAACTTGATCTAAATGTTGCTGTTGATCAAATATTGGCCCAGTCGCTAGATACTGCATTGGCTCTTCGTTTATGGAAATTCCTGTTACCACATCGCCTACTTGGATGTTCCCTGTACTTTCGACCCCAGTAGCAGATCCAGATTTGTTCAGAAGCTTTGCCACAACGATTTCTGAATATAAAAATGAGAGCATTAACACGGTGTTAGTCTTAATGTATGTACAAATAGTTAGTTGTGCTCTGTATGGCAACTTGACCAAAACAACAGACCCATTTCTTGATGTTCTGCATTTGAGTTTAAGGTGCTTGATTCTTTCAAGGATAAGCCGATTCCTGGTTCACTCTCAACCCAGTATGTACTGAACTCCTTGTTCTTTCCAATGACCCTTATGATATCCAGGTAATGGTCAGATGAGTAGTAGCATTCCACAAGCTCCTCCAAGCCTCTAGGAGTTAATCTTGGTAGTAGGTATTGCATTCCATTTTCAGCAGCAATATCTTGAAGAAACTCCCAGGATTCCGCGTACGATGGTTTCATATACCTAAAAACATTTTTTTATTAACAAGTGTATTGTCAAACAAATTTACTTGATTATTTGAGAAGAACATGTGTATCTACTTACCCTAGTTGAGCAAAGTATGTAACTGCATCCTGTCTTGGCCCTTGGTACAGCACATGCCCTTCTCCTAGTAGGATGATCCTGTCAAAGAGATCGAATGCTTCTTGCGAGAGGTGATTGAGGGACATGACTGCAGATGATTGTTGGATTCTACAGACAGCCCTGATAGTATTGACCAAATCATAGGTCATTGTGAGGTCTGAGCCTGTCAATGGCTGGTCATAGACCATAACCGAGTAGGTCCCTAGTGCAAGTTCAGCTGTTGTCAGTTTATCCCTGTCAGTATCTGATAACCAACTAACAAGACAATTCTCTATTTTCTTCAGGTCAAGAATCTGCATGACATATTCAAGGAAAGGATCCTGTCCTTCTACAAGCGCATAGGCAAAGAACTTTCGCATCTGTGGAGTGAAATTCTCAGGCCGGAGACCCTGCGTGCAGTCCCTTGCAAACTCAAGTGTTTCTCGGACTGAGAGGAAGGGGATGTGCCTGGGGTAGAAGCCAGGGTTAAGGACGCTGTTCTTAAAAGTAACAGAATGAAAGACTACGAAAGCAAGCATATGTGGCATTTGTGCAAATGTAACGTTTATCCCTTTTTGTTCTCTTACTTGTTGAGCTGACCACAGACATAGGCAATTAATCGACCTTTTCGAACTTCAGATGCTGTCTTTTTATTGTAGTTGACCATGCCTGACAGCCCAGGATCTTGACCCGGATTGGCTCTACCTGCAAGGATCTTCAGCAAGGTGCTCTTTCCACTGCCTGCAGGTGGCAGAGGTTGGTTATTGTAAGGGATAAAATGCTTATATAAATACTGGTATAACCTTGAGGGGGCAGTGATTGTGTTTGGTTTTATGAGGTTTGAATTACACACAAATTAAGATCCCTATGGTTTTAAATTTAGGGGTCATTTTGTTTCTGTCCAATGACAAGGAACATTTTTGCACTCAACTTAAAATTCTAGTGATTAAAATAATACTTACTTCTGTAATTTAAATGTAGTAAAATACTGTGCATGCTTGAATTGAACAAGGTTGATTACCAGGCGGACCAAGGACTAGAGTCATAGAACCCGGCATGATGTAGCCATCAATTCCCTTCAAGATTTGAAGCTCTGCTGATCGCTTGCTCAGGGACAGGCTTCTTACTGGTTGCACAAAGTATCCAAGCAGCTTGTTGCCAAATGTCTCATAGCTGAAGGCAGCTGTCTCGATCTTTGCTAGGTACGTTATCCCACAGAATTTGACGACGTGCAGTACCACATTGTACTAACTCTCTGTTTAACTTAATACCTAAATTCATATATTTTTTAGAACGTAATACATAAATTTATATGTGAGAACACAACACCTAACATTAACGACCTGCAGTACCAGTACCAAGTATGAGTTTTATTTTAATTCATATTGATGCTGTCTACTATTAGTACCACATTGTACTAATGTCTTTTTTTTTGAACAGGTACGAATGTTGTATTTCAGTTGCATAGTTTTTAAGCCTAGGCCTCGCCTTTTTCATTATATTATAATTACTATAAATGGTTAGATCACGTTGAAAAAAATCATACAATTATTACGTAATTGAGATTCCTTGTCTAATTAGTCATTCTCAGATGCTCGATCTAATTGCATTAGTTACCATAGGGTATTGATACAGTACTACTCAATCGTATCTGTGGCTGCAACTTGTCTATAAATTCTTTTCTTATAATGTGGCAGTTCTGTGTCATGTTTCTGTTTATTGAGAAGCATGACTGTTCATTTATTTAGAAGCCGGCTTAGATGTGTACAGGACATATATATTACTATGTCCAATTTGTAACCTCACTTTCTGGAGGTATCATCATAGTTAGCGAATTAGATGATCATTTGGATGCTTCTCGTTGCTTCAATCGTAATTAACGTTTCGTTCAACTATATTAATTTGACACGGTCACTGAATCATTCTGTTCCACGTGGTGAGAATTCCTGTATCATCAACGTGAATGACCTAATGTCTGTAATAATAAAGATATGGTTAGTCAAACAAAAGGCTTGCTGCTAATTATCATTCTATATATTTTCGGTCTCTGTCACGCACTACATGCAAAGAAAGCACCTTTTAAACCACTGTATCTAGTTATATACTAATTCTGTTCATAGTAATATTATACATAAGCTTGTGCAGAACTGATGACAGTCTATATGTGTGCAAGCCAACATGTTTGCGGATGGCTGGCTGCGCAGAAGACAGTTCGTTTCATTTGAAAAAAAGAAAAAGAAAGAGAGACAGGCTTAGTTCTCAAGTTAAAGCGTATTTGAATATCCAAGGAGTTTTCAGTTTAAATGGTTGGTGTTTTTAAAAAAAGCATGTATTGAATGTTTTCTGAAAGATGAGATTATTGAAATTGAAACCAATGAACTGAAACTAGCTAGAGACATTGTCCAGAGCACTTCTTACCTTGAAATGTTGAACATATTGCTCTCTCCTTTCCAAACTAAGTCATTTTAGTTTTGTTTTAAGTCAAACTTCAAGGATCAATCATTTTCAGTTTTACTACTAACATAAAATATATCTCGATAGTGCATTTACTTGGTGCCGTAGATATTTTAATATATTTTTATAATTTTGATGAACTTTGGCACACAAGACAAACCTTAATAAACAATTTAGAATTCTTAACCGATGTGTGGTGTTCCACATATTCTTTTTCATACGTTCGAGAAGCAATGTATCTATATGCACTCCTCGCTCAAATTTGCTTTAGCTATGAGAGATGTGTCTTTTTGTTTGCGTAGCCAATTACACAAATGTGACGGTAAAGGTTTTTCCGATCCTTAACGTTCTTGCTTGTTGTGATAGCATCTCACATCAAGCTGTTTTTTTTTTTTTCTGAATAAAACAAATCCAACACATGATCGATATCAAAACTGCAGCCATGCATGAACTGACTACTACGTACAGTATGCGTTTAATTACCTGCTTAGGAACAGGTGGGATGATCTTGGCAAGTTCCCTGAGGTAGCCGACGAAGCCGTCCTTAAGCAGGCACGCCATCCCCGTCAGCTCCGGCTGATCAGCCGCTCCGCCAGCAGTACCATCCGCCGGCACGTCGGCATCCGCGACGACGGCGTCGCGGAACGCGCGGTCGGCCTCCTGGCGCAGCCCGTGGCGGCGGAGGCTGTCGTAGAGCCGCACGGCCACGCGGCGCGCGGTGCCCGGCGAGGCGGCGCCGATCCTCGCCCGCGCCTCCGGGGACGCGCACCGGGACAGGCCCGGCATCCGGGCGCGCGTGGCGGGCGTCTCGGTGCCCCTCGCCGGCACCACCACCACGCCGCCGCACTCGTCGGCGTCGGCGTTGTCGCCGTCGTCGGCCGTCGCCCAGGACCACCGCCAGCTGCTGGCCCAGCTGGGCGTGGCGGAGGTGGTGGAGGACCGCCCGCGCACCGGTGGCGGTGACTGCGACCGGGCGTGCCTCCTCGGGACGCCGCTGCCGCCGGCCCCGGCGGCGAGGCTCCACGTGGCGTCGCACGGCGAGCTCGGTGCTCGCTGCGAGTGCGACATCTCGGCAGCGCGGGTGAGCACCGGGCCGGGAAGCCTCGCTATTTAAAAAGGAGAAGCAGGCAGCTGTTGCGACACGAGGCCCAGCTGATTCGGGGGGGAAAAAAAAAACGCGAGGCCTAGGGAAGGGCTGCCTGAAAGGCTCAAACAACTCCTTTCCTACTGTGTACACCTACACTGATACACATCGGCGAAGGACCTTTACAACCCAGTCAACTTCATTTTTGCGTACGAGAAGGCCAGTCTTACTGGAAACTTAGATGAAATGCAAAGTTTTATTTTAGAGTTTTTTAGTATTTAATTTCATGACTCATAGATAGTTGGTATACGTATCTATTTATCTTTCTTCTTAAATACACTGTCATATCATCATGGCAATTTATTTAATCCAAATGAATTAAAAAAAAGATAAAACTTTCACCGAGACTAGCCTAAGTATAGCTCTCATGGCCACTGCGCTCATGTTTGATTTTTGAGGATCAATTTCAAAAAAAAAGAAGAAAAACTGCAAAGATCTAGTGCATCATGGTTTCATTAGCTTACCATGTAAGTATTTTTTCTTATGATATGGCAATGTTTTTAAGAGAGAGAAAAATTAAGATTTATTGGTATGAAAACTCTATTAGCTTTCCAACTAAATTTTGAGCAATGCTTTCCAAATATATGAGTCATTTGAAATAAAAGAATGAAACCATGTTGATTATTTTATTAATATTTTGTTGTATTTGGAAACAATGCTAGGAAACTCTTCACTAAAAATGGCCTAAGAGCTTTTACATTTTGCTAGCTATGAGAATATTGAGAATATATATTAGTAGTATTTGTATTGGCTATGTAATGGGATAAATATACCAAATTGTTCATGTAAGGGGACAAACCTCACACTTGGCAAAGATGCCAACATTCTGAGGTCTCTAAAGCTCATAGATCCATTTGCCCACGAAAGATCAATATCATTAGGTGGACTAAGACAACAAGACCAGAGCTTTGAGTTTAATTAAAAGGGAACCATCTCTCTGGAAAAAGAGGTATAATCTTTTTTATCATTAGAGCACCTCCAAGAGTTTACCAAATTTTACGTGACAAATTTTATGATTTAGCAACTCCTAAAACTATATGCCGAGTAAAAAAGAGCTTCTCTCCAACAATTTGCTAATTTTAACTTGCTAAAACAAAAATAGGGGCCCACAACCGTCGGCATGCTACTGTTGTTCCTGTCCTGTGAAAGAGAAATATTTTTTTGCACCGAGGACTCTACACTTTTCACTAAATAATCGAGCCCAAACCTATAAATTCCCCTCTCTAGCAAACTTGCATCAGAAACCCTAAAAGAGAAATAAAATTATATTTTTGCCCTTCTTCTTTGTGGCAGAACCTCCTAAATCATATGGCCCACACGCATGATTATTGTCTAAACAGACTCCAAATAACCATGACTGTGTTCCATACGACTTAAAAAGTCTGTCGGGTAAATCCCGAATCATCCACGATTCTCCGAGCAGGATCAATCGTTGTAGAGAAATATTACAGTATTACAACAGTTTGATATAAATAATATACATCGGAGTAAAACAGCGAAAGACTTACAATAACATAAGTTTATAAACCTTTGAGTTTCAAATATTTACAATCATAAGTTTTGATTGTATAAACCATAACAGTAGTGGAGTAGTAATATATAACCTTATTACAGTACCAAACGAAAAGCTCTGCCCACGAGCTAAACATCTTACTCGTCGTCGCTTTCCTCGACGACTGTCATGCAGCAGGATGCAAAACACTCCTGCCCATGAGGCTCCCCTGCAACAAGGGTTCAACAAACCCTGAGTACAAAAGTACTCAACAAGACTGATCCGACGAAAGAGAGGGGTGGAGACTCAAGAAATGCAGGCTAGAGGGACAAGGTAAGGTCTGTAGGAGATAAGAAATTTTGCGGAAAAGCTCAACAAAAAGAAAAGTTTGCTGGGACTAGCTCCAATTATCAACCAACTTTATTATTGATCCTTAATCTTTGTTCAAGTTGTTACTACGATGATGAACACCGATCGAGTCTTCTTCTCCGAGAAGCAACGGCGATTCGAATCCATTTTCATACCCAGCTGGGACCTAGGTCACTGGAATACCGGAGACTTTAACTCGGATGCACCCCAGATGAACCGATATACCGGGATAACAACCGCAGCCATATATCACCACATGATACATGTGAGCTCTTCGGCCCAGCGTACCGAGATACGTGGAAACTTAAACCCCACAGTAAAACACACTATGACACAGATGGGATCTCTGGCCCCACGCTAGGTCACTCCATGATATACACGGCTCCAACCATTCGTATATCACTTCATGCATGTGGATTTCTAAATTCTCGATATCACCAGTTCACCAACGGACGGGACCTAGGGCATCAACAGACGGAAACACTACAGAGAGACTCCATTCCCAGTGCAAGTTCGTCGTCCGGACTCGATTTATTACTATTATCAAGATTCCAACAAGAAAACCAATCTCATCTTTTTTATTCTTTTGCCTTTGAACAATTAATTAAATAGGCAGGGCTAAGCGTTACTACTTATCTTCCGAAGCAGGTAACAAGGAATAAGAAAATAAGACAGGTAATGCAATTGGGTGGGTTTTCACTCAACTCCTATTACCTAATGCAACATATCATAGCTGAAGAGATAAAACTTTTATAAATAGAATAGGGTTTGAATGCATCCGGGGCTTGCCTTGGTGTTCGAGGTAGACGGTCTCAAACTCTGGATCAACTCCCGATTCCTGAATCTGCTCGTCTTTCGGATCTGGTGTGACAACGTTAACTCTCCGTTAACGGAAACTATCCGATAAATGATATGCTTTAACATGATGGAATAGTAAACATGATGCTCGATGGATGCATGATCAAATTAAGGGATCGAGTACAACTTTTCTTCACGATAAAGTTGCAAGCTAACAAAACTTCGCTTATAAAACTCATTAGGGTTAACTACGCCATTTAAGGAATTAATTAAGCACATAAAATAACGTTAATTAAGCCCTAATGACATGATTAAGGTAAGCGTAAACAATTAAGTGCCAAAGGTCATTAGGGTTAATGACCCAAGATCATCAATCAATCCCAAAGTCAAACAAATCCTATAATGATTAAACTTAACTAAAGAGGTTAATTAATTATTTAAAAGCATTAAATAAAGACATAAAAATTCAAGTTATCAAATTAAGCTCAAAATTTTATTTTAGAAAGCTCTTAGCCTAATTAGATGGCAAAACAAATTTTAGAATTAAAAGCCAATTATTTTATTTATTAAAAATCATTGAATGTCCATTTTTCAATTAAAAGGGCTAATTTTAACATATCCAAAAAGTGCTCAAATTTGGCATTTCATATTTTTCCTAGGTAGATGACATCATAAAGAACATTCACAAAAAATTTTCAGAATTTTTGGAGCTATATATGAATTATTATGATTTTTTAAAGAAAATAGCATTTAAATCATTTTCTGAAAATAGAAAAAGAAAATCGGCACAGTACCCCCGCGCTGACCGACGGCCCGCCGGTGGTTGACCGGCGATTACTCGCCGACGGCGAGGTCTCCGGCGACCGGACTTGGTCCACTGGACTCAGCTTGGCACGGGGAGTCGATCAAGGTAGCTAACGGCGCGGCGGTGCGGCGGCGGCACCCACGCCGGCGGCCATGGCGGCGCGGCGGAGCTAGGGCGCGGCGGCGGAGCTCACCGGGGCGGTTTCCGGCGACGGCAAGGTCACGAGCATGCGCAGGGTACTCAAACGGACTGATTTGGCAACAAGATGATGTCGCTTCTTGGTCCCTAGTCAAAGCGGCAACGCGCGCGGCGGAGCGGCAACACTGCGCCGACGGCGAGCTACGGTGGCCGGCAACTACCATGCGGGAAAGATGAAATTGATGGCACAGAAAGATGCAGGAGCTCACCACGGCGCTGATGCGCATGCTAATGGAGGCTCGGAGCGGCTGGGTTGAGCTGCGGACGTCGGCGGTGATGGCGCCGGCGGTGCTCCGATGGCAAGGTCGGCGTCACCGACGTCCCTGTGCACCATCCAACCGGCCAAGAAGCGCATGAGAGGCAGAACAGCATGGAGAACACGACTGCGGGGTTAAAGGTAATATATATTCACCCTCGACGACGGTCGACGGCGAAAACTCTCGCGGCGGCTCGGCGACCGGCCGTGGAGAAGAAGACGGCGCGCGGGCAGCTCGGGCGAGGAGAGCAAACACGAACTGGCTCAAAATGACCGTGAAGAAGTGGCGAAGCTGTTGGCAAGAGCAATCAGATAGAGATGGAGCGACGGCGGCGAATTTGAACGGCGGAGCGAGGTCGTCGGCGGGGGCGGCACGAGGAAGAAGAAGGAAATACGGCGGCGTCCAACCGGTATTTATAGGCCATCGGCGACGCAGGAATGAGCGACACGACGACGGCGAAGGTTCAAGCGTCTGGAGCGAGCTGGCGACGGAGATATTCATGGCGGTGGACGGCGGCGCGCGTTGAGAAGCCGACGATGGCGGCCGACGATAGGTTTCTGTACTGTTCGCAGAAATTACAGGATTGCCATTCTTTTTAAAATACAAATTACTCCAAAATTTATATAAGAACTTGAAAATCTCCAAAAATATTATTTGGCTAACTTTTCAAGAGCTACACTTTTCCTTTAACTGGCATCCTCAAATTCTGTCTAGATTTTGAAATTTGAATTCAGATTTGAAAAGGGGATAAAACCCTAGAAACAAACATTTAAAATTACTTTTGATTTTTAAATAAAACTTGAGAATCTTCAAAACTATGAAATGTTTGTCTTTCCAAACCAAACCCTTTTCATATACAAAGTTTTCCAAAATTATGCATAATTTTTGAATTATGGTTTTAAAATTAAAAGGGGACAAATGCTGGAAAACTGTATTTTCAAATTCATTTGAAATTTATTTTGGAAACTTGAAAAACTTTATACCAACTTTGTATCCCTTGTCAAGATCTACAAACTATATTTTTAGAGTATCTCCAAATTCTTTATAGATTTTGAATTAGAGAGAAGGGGGTAAAGCTAGGTTTTGAAATAAAGGGGATTTAAAATAGAATTTAAACTCAATTTGGTTTCTAACTTAATTGGTTGGTCATTCCTGATCAAAAACATCATCCAAGGACATTTTTAGGTCATTGACCCAATGACATCCTTGGTTGACCAAGTTGACTTTTGAAAAACCTTTTATAGTATTTCCAATTTGAATTTAAATTTGAATTGCCAGACTTGGAAGTAAGCTTTGGAATCCAAATTAAACTTCAAATATGAAAATCATTTTTAGGGTTGGACTTAGACTTATACACTATGCTTGACACTAGTGTAAACACAGTTTACACCTCAAGTACATAGAGTATAAACTAAGCATTTGCGATGACATTCGAAAATAGGGTTTTATTATTTTATGTGACAAAACATTCCAGAAACACAATCAACGTATGAAATATAACCTTGTTTTAGTTAATGCACATTAAGGTTGACTTAAACATGAATGCTTTGCAGTGCATATGATGACATGACATGTTTTAGTTAATATAACACCAGAGGTGTTACATTCTTCATCTTCACGGAGCATGAAGGCGGCGACATCGATTCCTCGTTGATTATTGAAAGGAGAAGGGGCGCTGGCGGCGAGGAGGTAGCGGAGGAGCACCAAGGCGTGCTCTCGGACCTACAGCGATGGTGCATGGCGGCCAAAGGCAGGCACCATGGCCAGCCGGCGACAGGACGCGTCACGCTTGGCCCGCGGAGCGCGTGGCCAGGGCGGGCACGCGCGGCCGCGCCAAGGCGGAGGCGGCGGGGCGGGCCTGAATGGCCGACGGCGGCGGGGAGCCCTAGCACGGGCCTGAATGGCCTCCGAGGCGCCAGGGCGGGCACGCGTGGCCGCATCATGTCGGAGGTGGCAGGGAGCCCCGCACGGGCCTGAAATGGCCTCGGACGGCGGTGGGGAGCCCTACACGGGCCTGAATGGTCGGCGGCTGCCCTGCTCGACCGCGACGCGATGCGGGAGACGGAGGGAAGCGATGCGCGCAGGAGAATCGCGTGCATATCTGCGCGCTCGGGAAGCATTTTTTGCCAAGTTGCTAAAAGATGCGCAGTCCATAAAATGTTGGAGGGACTTTTTTCTATTTTGCTAAAATTTTATGAATAAGAAGTTAGAATAGCAAACTGTTGGAGATGCTCTTAGGTCCGCACATAAAAAAGGTGGAAATAGATCCAAATTGATTCATACAACAAAAGTTGGGTTTTTTTTGCGATAGACAAAAAGTTGAGTTTTTAGTCTTAGATTTAACTTTCTCATATGTATGCTTATCGAATAGGCGAGGCAATGTGACAAAAGAATTGAAAAGGTACAATAGTCTTTGCTGGGCTATATATGTCTTGAGTTTCCCGTGGTGAATTTGCCTAGAGAGATTGAGTACGTGATTAGCTAGCTAAGGTGAAGTATAGAGGTATACAGTTTACTAGCTAACCAAGAGACGGGTTAGTTTTCAGATCAGAATCCAACGATTGAGATAAGCTTCCTAAGAAACATTGGAACAAAAGAGACGTGAAAAATAGCAATTTGTAGTCTACTTTCTGGATGTGTAACGGCTTGAATCTGTGAGTTGACCGCCATGTGCTATAATTCTTTGAATTTTACTACTGCATTCCGTTTTCATTTACTTGTCATCAAACTTTTATTATAGCAATTTTGACCGTCCATCTTTTTCTTCTAAAGAATCTTAGATAATAAACTTGATCAAGTTCATGATTTTTTATTAATAATAATACTTACTTACAGTTATGTTTGTATATCAAATAATAAATGGCTTACTAAAGTAGTAGTATAGCAGTAACAAACCAAGCATGCGTTTATTATTTATTAGGATGTTTTAAGCTCCTAACTCTAGGATGAAGTGGAGCTAAATATCAATATTATAGGCTTGTAATGCTTGTTTGAACCTTGGCTTAGGTGCTCTGGCTAGGCATACTAGAAATAATACGCCTACAATGGATGTCAGGGCAAATAACTTTGTCAATTCTTGAACCAAACAAGCTTAGGTTTTCCAAGGGGCTTGTTTGGTTCATGGAGGCTAGAACTCAAACCAAACATATTCTTAATAGATTTTTTTTTTAATCTAAAAATTTGATCATCACCAGTTCTAGAAAGTGTGAACGGTGTGATCTGTGTCGTTATTGTTAAGCAGCAAGCTTGAAATGGAAGGAGCATTAAATTAAACATTTGTGAACTGTCGCCACCTCTTGTATATCCTTGCGTCCCACGGAACCTCCAAATCATGGGATCGGATGTGGCCAGGCAAATCCAAGCACCCAAACAAACCATCCCAGGCCCGACACGGATCCTCTGCTCCCTGCAGCCACACGATCCCACGAACCCCCTCCGCTCCAGTTCCGCCACGTCGCTACACTGACACCTGGGGTCCACGGAATCGAGCGCACGGGTTTCCCGTCCCCGCGTCCACTCCCACCACGCCACGCGTCCGTCCTCGCCGTCGCTTTATTATTATCGCTCTCACGAGCGCCTGCCCAACCTTCTCTCTCTCCTCCCCGTCCCCCACCCCTCGTCGCCTCGGCACCCCGCCTCCGACTCTGACGAGCGGGACCCACCTGTCATCCTCCTCCCCTGGCGCCGCCGCTCGCCGGACGGCAGGGCGACGAGGGCCCTGTTTACCCCCTACTACCTGCTCCGGCACACCCACCTTCGCGCCGTGCGCCGCTGATCCGAGCGGACCGCTTCCCGCGCTGATCGCTCCCTCTGTTCGACCCGACCCCTAGGGTTTCGGCGTTCCCTTCTCTCTCTGCTCCTTGGAGGCGGTCCCAGAGATCCCGATCTCCCGCGGCCTCGGTCGCGCTTCGTAGCTGGTTCCGCTCGATTCGCCACCGGGGAATTGGAGAGGCGTTTTCCGCGGAGGGAGCTTCTTCGCGGGGAAGAGGCCAAGAGGGGCCATGGCCTCGGGCCCGCTCACCACGGACAGGAGGTTCGTGATCTCCATCCTATGCTCCCACACGATACCGTTATTCTATTAAACTTTCCGTTCGCAATTCTGGTTTGAGATCGTGTAGTGCCTGTGCATTGGCACGTGTGATTTTTTTTCTTCCTATGTCTATATATATATATATATATATATAAAATACAAAATTAGCATCTGTTTGTTGTGGGGCAGTGGGGGTGTGAGAGCAGCAGCCTCTGTTTCAATTGATTTTGGAGGTATAGATGCTAGCTTTTGGATGGGTAGGTTTGACATTGAGCTGCTGATTGGCTAATTGGCTCAATGGAGCTACAAAGTTCAGCTGGTGTGGCACTTGTGTCATCATGCGGGGGGCCTAAGTGTTTTATTGGTGAGAATTATATGGAGGTTTTGTTGGTTTGGACATTGGATGTGTCCGGTAATCCATTTGTGGGGACAACACCAGAGGCTGTTAATGATGTTGTGATCTTATGTTCTGTGATGTGACGGAGCTTTCGTACCTTATGCCATGTTTGAATCAGGCCTTTATTTTTGCAACTTTTCTGTGTATCTTATTTGTGATTTTACGTTTGGCTTAGTAAAAGGCTTTTATGCTCTACTTATACTTCCTCTGCTCACAATAAGTTATAGGTTTTTCTATTCTTATCTCGACCATCAATATCGAAACTAGTAGGTTCATAGTGAAAATAGTATAGATAATATGTCTTAGTAAAAGCTGAAAAGGCTGACTTAGGACAGACATAAATGGACTTACATTTGTGCCCAGAGGAAGCAATATTTAGATTAAGAAATCCTAATTAATGATTTCATAGTAGCATACATAAGTTTGTTGCGAAATTGCATGTACACATCACAAATTGAGGCGCTAAGGCACAGTATATTGGCCCATCCAGAACTAGCCATGTGCTAATTATCTCAAAAGCTTCTGAATGTAACTTTGCTTCATGTATTTTGTCCCACCTGTAACAATCTTCTGTTGCACCTGCCTATTACTATTATGTCCATATTATGAACTGCCTTGTTTTGTGATGTTATTTAGTGGGATATTTTGTATTTTAAATTTGTATGAGTACATTTTTTGGTTGTACTGATTGCCAATATTTGTCTTTGTACTTGCATAATCAATTATTCCCTATGGCTTCCTTCAGATGGGGCGCTCCTGCAAGGAAATCTGGTATGACCGTTCTGGGAAAAGTCCCAAAACCGATTAATTTGCCAAGTCAGAGGTAACAATTTTCCTAGGTTATTGGTAGCAAATCCTTAACTCTAGACTTTTTTATATGTGGATTGTTTTTTTTTTAATTTAGGTTGGAAAACAATGGTCTTGACCCCAATCTGGAACTTGTTCCAAAGTAAGCATGCATCCTTGTTTCCCAGCTGCTCATATGATTCAACGTTTTAAGCTTGGTCTCATTGTTCTCCCATAATTACTATGTCATGAGACTCTTGTTTCAATGTTAGGGCCACCCTCACCTGGGGCAGCAAAGCACCATCTACAACACCAAACGCATGGGGTTCCTCGTCAATTCTCTCTAGCAAGAACGATGGAAGTTCCAGTTCATCTAGTCACTTCAATGGCCGGCCCTCCTCTGGCGGAGGCTCAAGGCCATCAACAGCTGGAAGTGAATCACTTGGTTCTCCCAATGCTTGGGGTCCAAATTCTCGCCCATCTTCAGCATCAGGCACATTTCCATCACCTCATCTACCAATGGCCTCAAATCGTCCCCGAAGTGCGGAAACAAGACCTGGAAGTTCACAACTTTCTCGATTTGCGGATAATGCGTCAGACAATGTGAAAGCATTGATAAGGACTATTGATAGGCAGGTAATGCTGCTGACCTAGAACTAGAGATCAGGATTCAATACATCATTCAGTTCATGTATATATTTTTTTAAACTGTGTAGGGATCTTCATCACATGGGCCTGGGTTCACACTAAGTACTGGTGATTTCCCAACGCTTGGCTCTGAAGCGAACAGTCAACGAGGTAACTACATGCAACATAAAATGTGCTCTGCAGTTTTTTATGTTTTCAAGTTATTTCTAAAAAAGGGCGTACCCAGTGCCGTAGGCTCCTGCACTGCGGGGTCTGGGGAAGGGAAAATAGCCAGCAGCCATCCCTACACAAATGTGCAGAGGCTGGGGCTTGAACCCTGGACCTCTTGATCACAGGCGGTAAAGCTCTACCGCTTGCACCAGGGCTGCCCTTCTTTCAAGTTATTTCTCCTGCCAAATTATTTCTTCGGTTTTATAGGTTTTTATGTTTAGCATGTCAAATTCTGTGTTGTCTTCAATGTCTACAAATGTGCTAGATATAAATGGTAGCATTGGTCAATTATTTGGGAAAATTTTGTTTTTTGTTTGTATTTTTTGAGTCTACAATTGCCAGTTTTATCTACTTAGTTTGTGTACAAGAAGAGTTCTCTTTACACAACTTTTTTATTCCAGGCCATAGTTCGAAAGGGCACCCAATTTCTAGTTCGGGTAAAGAGGTGTCGCAAGGTGAACAAGTGAAGAGCCTAACAACTGGTAATAATATATTTCATCATTACAACATAGGTTGATAGTATCAACTACTGTTGGATACGTATGGCCTTACCTAGTAATGGAAACATCTTGTGTGCTAGGAACTGGTGAAGCAATCTCGCAATCCAATAATCACCCTGTTGATATCATGAAGACAGAGCAGCATGCACACACTGGAGGTGCTCCTGTCCCTGCCACCACTGTGTCAAATGAAGGCCTGCAACCACAGCAATATCCGCCAAATTTTCCTATGCCGCCTCCGCAGTTTGATTCATGGCGTGCACCTCCTGGTCACCCCCCTGAGGGAATGTGGCATAGAGGACCAGTGCCAGGTGGGCCATACAGACCTGTTGGTCCCCCTGGTAGTTTCCCTGTTGAACCATTTGGTTATTATGGTCAGTACCCACCCAACTCCGAAGCTGCAGCAAGGCAGGGCCCAGGGCATGGTGGATATCACGCTAAAAATGGAGATGTGTATCATCCTATGGCTCCTAATTCCTATATTATGAATCAGCCTGTTATTCCAGTCAGACCAGTTTATCAGGGTCCAGGACCTTATGATGGGTATTATGGCCCTCGAGCAAATTTCAATAATGCCAATGTTAGAGATCCTCATTTCATTGGAGGTCCTCACCAGCCTGGAATATTAAATCAATTTCCAAATCAGAATGACAGGTTTCACCCTGGACATTCTCAGAACAGACCAGGCAAACATGAAATGGTTCCAAGGGAGCAGCTGGAATCTGATAAAGTACATGTGTTTCGTCGAGGACAGCCTGGGAGTTTGCATGATAATCCAGATCGCCTAGGGGGTTCCCGTGAATTTGAAAGGAATGTGCAGCAAGCACCGCCACTTCTTCCACATCCTGATGGAAACCTGACTGATATGAACATGAGGACAGGTACAAGAGACACCTTCAGTGAAACTGAAAGAACCAGGGTACTTACAAAATCAGTGCCTAACCAGAGAGGTTCAGTTGGTACAGAACATCTATCTGTTTATGAAAATGCACATTCCCATCACCGAGAAACTGGTGATGGCACTCTGCGCAAGAAGTTCAAGGAGGATAGCTCAATTGCACTTGATCAGCAACCTGTCATTAAGAAGAATGCAGCTTTAATAGAGAAAATCGAGAGTTTGAACAACAAAGCCAGAAATGTTGATGCACGTAATCTCCCAGAACCAGCTTCATCCAAGGAATTCAAGAAGCATCCAAAGAGCACTGATGTTTCATCCACTGGTATGGTTTGCTCGTCTGACCAGGCAGTTTCTGTTTCCCGTATTTCTCCTGTGGTGCAGAGACAACCAAATGTACCGATCGAGGGTACAATTCTTGGACCAGCACATTCACAATTAACTGAATTTAGCAAAGCTGAAAATCTTGGTGATCCAATTAACGATCATGTACATAGGAGAGGTGATTCTTCAAGAAACAGTTACCGTGGTCCTTCTAAAGATAGGACAGCTAATAAATTTGCAAGTCATGGACGGGGAGAAAGTTCCACAACTAATTCAATACCAGTAGCTGATCTGAGGAATAATATTGAACATGGCCAACAACCTGAGAGTGCTTCGCAGCTGCAACCTGTGACTGTACCTGATGACATGCCAGCTTCACCTGATTATGAGTCTCAGGTATATAATTGTAGATTTTTGGTATTATTACAAATTTTATGGCTATCATTCTAATCTTTTGGAAATTCCTTATTGCAACTACATTTAAGAAGGGAGTTGGAAAAAAAGGGGGGGGGGGGGGGGTTATTGACCAATGGCCATAATCAGAGAAAATTTAATATTCTGATGAAAACTCAACTGTTTTGTCTATGTGAAAATCAGGCAGTTAGAAAATTTTGTTTTTCCTACTGCAGCATTGCCATTGCTTGATGTTATAATAAGTTCTCCTGCCTTGTCTATTTGCATTTGGGATTCTAGTTGAGATTCATATCACAGTACAGCTGGTGCACATCATCAGAAAAAACTAGCTTTTTCTAATTAAGACATATTTCTTTGCTTTTGTTGCCTGTGGAATTTCTGAAATATGTAGAACAAAAAGCATTATGCAGCATCAAATGCTCAAAGCAGCCAGGTAGTGAGTTGAACATAGTTCTTAGGAATTTGAATGTTGATTGCTCACTAGTGTCATATTTGTTGTTTTTCCTATTCAGCGTGCAAAAATGAAGGAGTTGGCTGCAGAACGTGCAAAAAAGCTGAAAGCTGAGGAAGAGGAACGGATAAAGAACCAAAAGGCAAAAGCGCTCGCGAAGCTGGAAGAATTGAACAAGCGATCATCAGTACAGAAGAAATCAAATGATACGAAAGTAGAAACCAATGATGCACATGATAAGCAACAGTCTGGACTTGATGTGACTGCTAAACTTGCCACTTCAACTGCTGAACCACGTGATGTTATTGCGCCTAATAGGCTTACTGCTCTTCTGCCTCTTAATGATCCCAATCATACTTTGGTTCATGTACAGTCCCAGACTACTGCACAATCACATGCTTCAGGTGGTGGCAAAGACCCTGATGCTCATGCTGCCTCATCCTCGGTCAGGAACACACCCAGCAACATGGAGCATGTTGTGCAGAAGAGTATCTCACAGTCACATGAAATCAGTGTGGCAAAGGCTAAGCAAAGCTACAGGAAAAGACATGTTTCAGAGGAGAAAATTTCTGGCGAGGAGGCAAGTGCTTCAATAACCACTGGAAATGTTAAGAGAAATGTTGATGTTCCCGTCGACACAGTGACGGTTGTTGTTGCACCACATGATGGTCCCCCAGTTCAGAACAAGAAGGGAAACCGGCATTTGAGAAGTAAGAAAAAGGTAGACGATGCTCCAGTTACTTCTAAACATCCACCTGTGGTGTTTAATGAGCAGAATACAGTGAAAGTCTCTACCGAGCAGAAGACACACACTGAGCCAAAGACACATACTGGTGGTGTTATCATCCGTAGCTCTATTGTTCCCACTGAAGGCACTGTTCTAACTGTTGGAAGTATAACGGTTGGTGGGATTTCACTTAAACCTATGAACCAGGAGCGTGTTAAATCACCAGATGGAACAAACAGTACAGAAAGTAGCCGACCAAGACCTCAGCAAGCAAGAAAATCTGGAAAGCATCAGCATGTTCTTCGGCTGGTAGAGAAGCCACGTGGGAATGATGGTGTTTTGTGGGCACCAGTTAAGCCACCATTGCAGAATGAGCAGTCTGATGGAGCCATGCCAAATGCAGCAGTAGCTGACCTCACTCAAGCATCAGGGAAAGCCATCAATGATGGGGAGAATGTGACAAGAACAAAGAGGGCTGAAATGGAAAGATATGTTCCTAAGCCTATGTCCAAAGAGCTTCAACAACACAATCCAAGTCAAGGTAAGGAAGTAATTGATAAGCCCAATGCTACTAAATCAGATGCTACAGCCGAACCCAAGAAAACTGGCAAAGGACATGGAGGCAAATCTAATCCTTCTTGGCGCAAGAGGAATCCAAATGAATCAGCTTTGGTGGCACCAGATTCTGTTGAGCAAGCAGACAACTCTTATGAATCAAAGGAGGTTCAGAACTGCACTGATCAGAATCAGCCTGTTGAACTTGGCCAGCAAGATACACAGTTAAAATCCAATGCAGCAGTTGCTGTCGAGAATAGCTCAGTTCCAGCTCAAACAGGTCCATTATCTGTCGGTGGTGCAAAAGAACATAGTGCACCTAACAGGCAAAGGCGACAGCATGTTAAGGCTCAAAGAAATGAAGCAAGTAGCTACTCAAATGAGAGCAAAGGTAGAGAGGGCAAGAATGATGTTGTCTATCAATCAGCAACACCGATCATGGATTCAAACTCATCAAATCACAGGAATGTGCCAAGATCTGATGTGAAAAGCAGCGGGGTAGTTTCACATTCTAGAGCCTGGAAGCCAAAAGCCAATTCCCATCCTCAGACCAGCTCAGACGGCAAGATTGCTGTTGAAGGGTCAGTGGAGTCCCATGCAGGTGGGCTTGAGATCAACCTGTCCAAAGGATCTGATACAACTACCCATCAAGACACCAGCAGTAAACCGATGAAAAGGCATGATGGCGCTGATGAGGTCTCACACAGCAAACAGGAGAACCTGACACGGGAAGATGGTAACCAGAAGAGTGAGACTGAACAGGAGCAGGCTAATCCTGCACTGCGTCGCCAAGGCCAGCCCAATGCAAGGTATCACAGGGGAGGCGGGGCACATAGGGGTAGGGCGGGTTATGATGCTGGGAGGCCAAGCCATGGCACGAATGCAGAGAGGCGGAGGGGTGGCAGCCATCTTGAATACCAGCCAGTTGGATCCCAAAACAAAGCTACAGACTTCCAGCAAAGCCCGAGCATGGAAGAACGGACCGAGGGCCCTCCTGCTTCTGGACCAGCGTTCAGGGATCGTGGCCAGAACAGGGGGATACGCCCTGCAGGCCGCTTCGTCCGGCGAAACCCTGCCTCTCACCAAAATGAATAATCTTCCACGGCTGCCACATCCGCTGAGCTGCACGAACCCCTTGTGGTTATGTTTCATAACAGGTAGGTAAATGTGTCTTTCCGTTGGTCTGTACAGGGAGCATCCCCAAATCTCAGTCCCCTCCATCGCTAACATGTTTTGGGGCTAGCAGGTTTGGATGCTTTGGGTGGGCGGAAGGTGTCTATCGTCTATGGTGGTGAGCATTAGGATCATTGTAATGATAATAGTCTTTTGTCCCAAGGCACCTGGCCCCCTCACGTGCCACGTGTGATTGTGGATTTTCCCTGAAGAACATCCCCTTTGTTGGGATGCAATGTTGGAACGTGTACTAACAGAGTTGTGTTTGAGAACTGGGTTTAAATGTTGTTAGCTTCATAGCTTGTGCTGCTAATGGGAACAGAAAGTGTTCTTTTTTGTCCAACTATCAGGCCTCTCGTTGGCTGATATGTTGGCGTCACCAGAGCATGCTGTCTTTGTTTTCTGTTTGTTGGCGGTGTAGATGGCAATTGCTTTGGATCGATGCGAACCACACCACCCCCCCCCCCCCCCCAAAAAAATATAATCCCAATCATGTGTGGTTAGTTTGAGAAACGGGGTGGTGTTAATCATGGTTCTCTTTCAAGCTATTTAGATCAATAATATAGTAACTTAGTAAGGTGAATGCTAAAAGGTGTGATAGCTAGTTAGCCACTATACTATGTTTCAAATTTAAGTCATTCTAGCTATGCACAAAAGTCAGAATAGCCACTTTCCCTTCTTTCTAATTTTGTATGCTCTATCAAGAGCATCCTGTGGCTTGCTAGGTGGTGTAGACTACCTACTCAGTTGAAAATTCAAACCACGATTAAACGATGATGTATGCAAGCAATAACAAATGTGCAAATAACATTAACGATGCTTTGCTACCCCATTGTCAAGACAACTAAGGGCAAGATCAAAACGGGCTAATATAGTACCTTGTCAGGACGATATGACACCATGCAAAGTTATTAAGAGAGAAAAATGTATCTTTTCCTCGTGTGTGTTGCAGTTGGGCTATTAAGCAACGACAGGTTTCCTTCTCTTTTATCAAAACGGGCTATTGAGCAAAAGCGTTTCGCATTTTCGCCACAGCATTTGCCAGCGGTGTCCGTCCGTGAGACCCAGCGCCCCCCATACCGTTTGCACGTTTATAAAAAAAAGGAAAAGAAAAAGGAAAATATATGCTTGGCCGTAGCTGCTGCTGCTAACCGGACACTTGGCCTTTATTTGCACGTCCTCCTCCTCTCTGTCTGTTGACAAGTTCAACTTGCACGGGAGCAAGCAACAAATGGAGGAGCATTATTATTCGTTATCGGAGCCTCGGTTTTGTCGTCCGCGATCGACCGAGAATCATCGCCTGGCAATATGAAAAATTGGCACACTGATTTCGGTATCCGTGTATAGTGAGATGAGATCCGGATGCGAATGCGAATGCGAATGCGATGGGTTGCACACAGACAGTCGTGTCACGCCACTCGCGGCACCAACCCAACCAGAGCGGCCGGGAGGAGGGAGGGCCCCACCCAACCAGTGACCGAAAGAAACCAGCAACAACAACCCAACCACGGCCGGCGCGCGTCGCGGTCGCGGCTGCCCGCGCGCCGCTTTCCCCTGCTCCCGCTATATAAACCGCCCGTCCTGCCCGCGCCGCGGCCGCGCACCCGAATCCCGAGCACCGGTCGTCGCCCGCTCGCTCGCTGCAGCTACGCTACGCACGCACCTGCTCCTCCCGCTAGCTTCTAGAAGGCTCGGCTCGGGTTCGGCTTCGGCGGGCGGGCGGCGATGGCGCGGAAGAAGATCCGGGAGTACGACTCCAAGCGCCTCCTGCGGGAGCACCTCAAGCGCCTCGCCGGCATCGACCTCCAGATCCTCTCCGCGCAGGTCCGTTGATCGGTCACTCCTCAGTCCTCCCTCCCTTGCCCCTGCCTGCTCCTCGCTCTCCTGCGGTGCGCTGCGTGCTTGTCGGATCGCCTCGTCGGGGGGCATCGGGAGCGCTCGGCGTGTGCGGATCTCGGCCGCGGATCCTGCCCCGCTCTAGCGAGGGGGGAGTCGGCCTGGGGATGTGCGGTCGCCGTAGGAGCAGGATCGGGTTCCGGAGTCAGCTCGCTCTGCTGGAATTCCGGGGGACTGGCTTCGCACAAACCTGGGCGTTTGCTCTAGAGCCGGTTCGTTGGGCTGTTCGTCTCGTCAGCAGTAAATTAGTAGTATAGTATAAGGTGAACTTGCTACTACTTCGGGTTGGAATGTTCAGCACGTCTTCCTTTTATACACATGAGAAATGCTCTGTTGATAATAATTGGTTTGCTACAATGGATTTCCAAATGCCTATGGCTGTGGTGATTGAAATCTCAACCTCCATAGAAACCAGAATTTTCTCAGGTAGCATTATGTATAGTTTGGTCTAGGGGAAATTTACTCTGGTAAACCGACTCTGTGTCCAAATCTGGTACATCGTCGTCTAGGTAACGCTGAAAGATTGTTTTCGTATTTAGCTGCCATTCAACGGATAGGAACAGCCAGCTCATTTTACTTGAGTTCTCTTTGAAGGCGTGCTTGCTTAGTGTTTTGCATTACTTGGGTTTATTGGTTGTATAGAAGCACCGATTGAGTTTGATTACTCTCGAGTGAGTTGCTTCAACTCCTGATGTTCTATATTAGTTATCTTCTTTCATTCGCTATAGCATCCCTTTTTTTTTTTTTTTACATATTATTCCTCAAGATCAGCTGATTGAATTTCCAGAATGCTTAATCACAGGTCACACAGTCAACGGATTTCACTGAGCTTGCGAACCAGGAGCCATGGCTCTCGTCTATGAAGCTGGTTGTGAAACCTGACATGCTCTTTGGGAAACGTGGGAAGAGTGGGCTTGTGGCCCTCAACCTGGATCTTGCCCAAGTCCGCCAATTTGTAAAGGAGCGTTTGGGGGTTGAGGTACTGTCATGACTAACTTCTTGCCATGCTCTTTGCCAGCACAAACTTGATTGATAAAGCTATTTATAATCTGTATGAATGGATTTGCTCTCTTGTCTAGGTCGAGATGGGTGGCTGCAAAGCTCCGATTACAACCTTCATTGTTGAGCCATTTGTGCCGCATGACCAAGAGTATTACCTTTCTATTGTATCAGAAAGGCTTGGCAGCACCATTAGTTTCTCAGAGTGTGGAGGTATTGAGATCGAGGAGAACTGGGACAAGGTTAAGACTATCTTTCTTCCCACAGAGAAGCAAATGACACCTGACGCATGTGCTCCATTGATCGCCACCCTGCCACTGGAGGTAAACTATTGCACTTTTACTTGTTTATTTGTTATACCATTTATTTTATTCCTAGCAGGCTTGGAACTTGTTACTGCTGGTAATTCTCATGTTCTGGATTAACTAGCAATTCTCAGTTGATTCTTCATTGATGATCCGTGATTGAATTTCAGGTCCGCACGAAAATAGGTGGTTTCATTAGAGGTGTATTTTCTGTTTTCCAAGGTACATAACCCTTGCTTTTCAAAGGCAGACAGTTTGTAATTGTTGCTTTTCCGGTTAAAAGACTCAATGTATGATGCTCATTGGTTCTTTTGCAGACTTGGATTTCTCATTTCTTGAGATGAACCCATTCACCTTGGTAAATGGTGAACCGTATCCTCTTGATATGAGAGGAGAACTAGATGACACAGCTGCTTTCAAAAACTTTAATAAGTATGATTCAGTCTTTTGATCTACTTCATATTAGTCACACCAGCCATTTTTGTGTGAAGAGTATAGGTTTTTCTACTGTATTGCCAATCATAACGACCACTGTTTTTTTCATGTACAGGTGGGGTGACATTGATTTCCCTCTACCTTTTGGAAGAGTTCTCAGTCCTGCGGAAAGCTTTATCCATGAGCTGGATGAGAAGGTATGTTCATGTAAAAGCGGACAACTTATATTCGATTCCATCCTTCCCCCCTGAAGTGTGCTATCTGTAAACCATTACTCCATTGTCCAGTGTTCACATTTCTATTTGGATTAGTTTATTTTGACGGTTCTGTATGAACCATTTCTCTTTTTGCAGACGAGTGCTTCTCTGAAATTCACAGTGCTGAACCCAAAAGGGCGCATTTGGACCATGGTTGCAGGTGGTGGTGCTAGTGTCATATACGCGGATACTGTAAGCCTGAATTTCATGCAAACCCTCCTTCAAGTTTCTCTGCACCTTTCGATACCTTTTCATGTTAACTTGGGATAGAAGGAGCTAATTCAATGACAAAATGTGCCATCTGTGAGGTGCATGGTGCAATAGTTTCATAGTTCCTCTTGGATACCAGGTTGGAGATTTAGGATATGCTTCGGAGCTAGGAAATTATGCAGAATACAGTGGAGCTCCCAAAGAGGAGGAAGTTCTGCAGTATGCTAGAGTGGTTCTGGATGTAAGAACAGTAGAACCTTTCAGCTGTCTATCTGTTCATTCCATTCCATCCATCTTTCATGAATATGTTTTGAACTTATGCAGTGCGCTACCGCTGATCCTGACGGCCGCAAGAGGGCCCTTCTTATCGGAGGAGGTATTGCTAACTTCACTGATGTTGCTGCAACATTTAATGGCATCATTCGGGCTCTAAGAGAGAAGGTAAATTGGACCGCACAATTGGATAGCCGTTCAATTCCCAACCACTCCCACCTGTCTCCATTTAAAATCTTCACCAATCTTGTTTGTTATTTTGTTTCTGAATCTGGATCCAGGAATCCAAATTGAAAGCTGCAAGGATGAACATTTATGTCCGGAGAGGTGGTCCAAATTACCAAACTGGACTCGCTAAAATGCGCACCCTAGGTGCGGAACTAGGTGTTCCAATTGAGGTATGATTCTTTATGCTTTTTTTGAGATAAAATGCAGTACCTTGCATTTCCTGAAACGCCACACCTAACATTTCCTGAAAGAGAATCATTGGACCAGCTCCATCCCCCATAAGCTTGCCCTGATTGTGCTCAACAAATGTATTGCAGGTCTATGGACCAGAGGCGACCATGACTGGGATCTGCAAAGAAGCCATTGATTGCATCATGGCCGCATAGATCACAATGTAGTTGTGCCATTTGAAGTTGCATCCATTTTGTGCCAGATGTGTAATGTAAGGCGATTGTTCTGGTAAAACAGAACGATCATTGTCATGAGTAAACTCAGCCTTTATAACACAGTTACACAATAAAATCAAGATCGGTTCTCTGCCACCCTTCTAGGGTGAGTCGGTGAGTTGTGATTGTATAATGCTCTTGTGATCCCCAGATTGCATATTCATTGTATATTTTCAGGATCGTGTACTCTGTTGCGCTTTTTGGGTTGTTTCTCACTGCGTATGCTATTTATCCTTGGTTGAGAGTTGTGACTGTACAATTTGCAGGCAAATCTGGATTACTCGCGTCTCTGCTGTACTGTGATGCGGAGCTAGTTAACATAGCATGATATGTACTCATCTTGACAGCTTGCTCTTGCTGTATAGTAACTGTTGCTTTATTTTTTGAGTGCGGATCAGAAGCTAAGAGATACGCGACACTTTACACCAGCCAGCGAGTGTACAGTATAGCCTATGCTTCCAAGAGCAACTCCAGGAGAGTTGATAAAAATAAATTGCTAAACCTATAATTTAGTCAACCTCTAAAATAGAATTCTTTGTAGAAAAATAGAAAATTCTAATATTCTTTCTACTTTGACAATACTAAATAGCTAGCGGTACATACAAGCTATATTCAACGTGCGAGATTCTAGTAATATCAGCTTGTTATTTTATAAAATAAGATAGCATAGCTGTTAAAATAAGAATATCATATCACTTGAAGATGCTCTAATCAAAGGTTAGAGTAGACGTAGTAGACTTGGAGAAACTTGAGCATTTGAACACGTGTGTGGGATGTAATCCCACAAGCATTGTGTGAGGCTCCAGAGTTCTGCCCAGTTCCCACAGTCCCGACATGTGACCGCCGTCACCGGCGTATCTGTCTGCTTTTGACGCCACGTCGCCAAATAGCTACTCTACGGAGTTCAATAAAGCAATAGCGATGGAGCATCAGGTCGAGGCGCCATGGATAAGTAATTGCAGTTCCTGCCATCATTCCATGGAGAGATCCAATCCTCCTGATGTATATGTTCTTTTTTTTATTGTGAAAGTCCTGATGCATATGGTCTTAGTGAAGGGTTACCAGTTACCACAAAACCCACACTCACTATGTTCTTCTCAATGTGTAAGACACTTGACACTACTCACATGTTCTAACTATCATTTTTTTGGATGAGCTCCCGGGCAAGATTGTCCAGCTTGGGCATCGCTCCGACGCTTCCATGTGTCCAATTTCAGGCGTCTAGGGCCAAGATCGTTGTCTGGTGGCCACAAAGCAAACACGTTTTATAATCCTTGTATGATCTAGTTTTTGCCTCTAAATTTGGTTGCCGTGAGTTTTTGAATTGTTAATTAACAAATGCAAATGAAGACCGGCAGCTTGCCTAGTAGGAAGCAATAAAGCAAAGATGACCACAACTCTTGTATGCTCCACTTTTTTCCTCTAAATTTGTAATTTTTTAATTTGTTACAAATGCAAATGAAGTTTCGTTATGATTCTAATGAAAAATTCTAATATAAGGATCTTCTACCAAAAAAGAAATATCGGGGTTGTGTTTTGCATGTGTGGCTAGAAAACATTGAAAATTTCAATATTCATTTTGTAGAGAAAGACTGTGTGGGATGGGATGGATCTATGCCCACGTGGCCGCGATGACACTGACCATTGGTATTTTTCCATTGACAAATTACTAAATCGTACTTAGACGTTCACATGTTCTAACTATCATTTTTTTTGAGCGGTAAACTAGTACTACATGTTTATATATAATTTCAATTTAGAAGGTAAAAAAAGTCCTATATTCTTATATCATACTATTCCCATGGTGATAAATGTTGCCGCTGATTGTCCATAAACCTACTCTAGATCGGGTGGTACAATGGTAACAAGGGCTTCACAACTCTCATAATCTACTAATAGTCATCGGGGATGAGATAGCTAATTTGTTTTGAAAAATTACAAGTTTGAAAATGATTCATATAATCTGCCATGGTATGGAGAAAAACTTTTTTGGGTGTTTTTTTGCTCCTATGGCACACTAGTGATTTGCGCGCGCCCATGCACGCGAGTCATGGCCCGAGCTCTATCTGGGACATGAAAATGTTGACAAAATGAATGACTTATTCTGTTTGGGAAATGAAATATCGCTGATACGAACTGAACATACACCACAGGAGTATTTGTTTCCACTACTCACACCACAGTTAGGACAACAACACACATGTGGCGAATCTTAAGCCAAATTTCTAAAACTGCTGTAAGATGCTCACACAATACATTAGCTGAATTTCTGAAACAATTATAAGATGTCCATAGAATACATTACATTACATGAGACAGAGGGTGTCCAAATAGTATATAATATATATATATATATATCTTGTATGAAATAGTCCCACACTGGACGTTGGGACACTTTTCATCAACCTGGGTCAAACAAAAGCCGTTCTTCTTTTTCAACCGATACCCCTAGGTGCTCTGTATTCCGTGGGCGTAGTTCATTGGTTTCCTGATCAACAACCTCAACACTCTTCTACACACGATTGCTGGCACTTGCACTTACATAAGGCAGACCATCAAGAAATCAAACTATTATTAGCAAAATGTTACGAAATAAGATTACAGAGATATGAGCATATGCATTGCCTATCCTATATTATGAAATTACAGTCATATAATCAAGAACTATTGTTCTCGTTAGCATAGACGAACATAATAGTTTTTGTTATTTTGCGATGTGAATTAAGCTGGAAATCTTCAGTCTACTTTAATGAAAGTTCATTTTCAGCTCTCTCAACTCTCTTAAATATAACAATATCTTTCCACCTCCGAATTTAACGACATCATGTTGCGCAAAACGAGCATGAAACTTGAAACAAAGGCCTGAAATGCTCTTACTGTAAGTTTTAGTGTTGTTGGGATCAGGTAATCAATGCAAGCAATCGGAAGAAACTCCGAAAGTTTCTGAGCTCACCTTGATGGAGGCGAGGTATGGTTATATCCATAACCAGAAGCTGAGACTCTACCTGGGAAGAATTCAGTTGGCAGCAGCATCAGCGGCAACAAGGGCAGAATGGTTCTTTTGTACTGCACCTTGGTGCAGGAGATCGAGATGTCAGAACTTGGAAGTTCTCAACCTGAGTCAAAAAATGAAGCAGACCTGTCAGAAAAATGTTGATATTAGTATTTACACACTGGGCTGCAACAAATAAAGCAAAATCCAACAAAATTTGACAACCACAGGACATGCAAAAGCAAAATCTACTGACTTTTTAGCAGAACTGCCCTTTTTAACCCTTTTACTTTTGGATCTGTTTATGTATATAGCTATAAATTTATGGTCTGTAAAAATCTAATTTGGATGGCATCATGTCACTGAAGCGATGTCAATTCTGTTGTCAAAGTAATGTGACGATGCAGATTGCTGTTAACACTTACCTCTCAGAAGGTCTTTGTGTGCTCAGGCTCAGCATGCTCTGTATTGGTGTCAATGGCCTGCATAATGTAGCAGTATTTTAATTGATTTGTAGGGCAGTGTAATGCCACAATGAGCAGTTAGATACTGCTAGCGATACAGCAATCTTATAGGTACATGATATGTTACCATCTGTTCGCTTCATTGGCTTGCAGTATCTTTTTTATCTCAAGAAGCCTTCTGTTGGTAGATTCAGAATGAATGACGGCTTTGCCTATAGCAGTATAGTAATATGGTTAGTAAAAAAGATATTAATGTGTATCGCTGTATCACATATCAGTGTAGAACCATTGCATTTTTCTAAGTGATATTAGATGATTGATCACTACCATAAAATGTTATTGGTGCTCTACATTCTACAACATGGAACATATTGAATATGCAGACAAAAGAAAACCAAAAAAACTATCGAAACAATATTTGTTTTTGTAGAAGGAGCAATTGAAATAGTTTGCCTTCCAATTCAATATGTTCATATGCACAACAGTAAATTCTTTAAGCCACAGGAAACCAAAATAACTACCATATTTTAAAGCTTAATATTAGTGCCTTCAATATTAGGCTCAGTTATTAATATGATGGTATAGGATTTTGTGGCAAGCCAAAAATGCTCTATAAATAAAAAAGAACTATTGTAAAGCACGGAAAACTCATTGCAGCAATCTAGAAGCATTTTAAAATGACCATATAGTTCATTTGAAGCTAATCTTGAAGGACACATAGAAATGCAGAGCCATTTCACAGCTTTGAAACTCTTAGCCTTTGGGAACCACAAAAAGAAGAGAGAATGAAACCTACAAATGCAGATGTAATGCGCCTAGCCCCAACCCAAGTTCTGCCTGCTGACTTCAGTGCCACTGCAAATTACCCTTCATCTTGTCTCCTGGAGCAAGCTTCAACATCATTCAGTATGCATAGAGAGTACGTGAGTGATAAAAAAATCAAGCAGAGTAAAAAAACAACTACAAAATCGCAGGAAAAAATACAAAGAAAGAAGAGAAGCACCTTCACCACCACAAGACAGCCCTCGACTCCATGGATCTGCACCACCGCTGCGTGCGCCGCCGGATCTGAGCCGCCGCGCATGCCGGGGTTGCGACGGCAAGGCCGCCCGTGACAGGGCTGCGGCACCTGGGGCCGCTCGTGCCGAGCCGGAGGGGCTGCCTGGCCCGCCGCGTCTTTTCAATTACTCTACAATTTTACTTGGACACCTGGAGCTATTAAGTAAAAGCAGAAGCACCATCAAAATGCAATTTTAATGCACAGATGGGCACAACTTTCATTTTAGGATTTACACAACCTTGTTTTCAAAAGCTAGACCTGATTTTGCTTTAGCTCAAAACTACAAAAGGTAGTCATAGAGTGATCAATTAAGGACAGTGAGTGATTGTTTTTTTATATAGAACGGGAGAGTTTTCAGTAACCTGAACATTGTATCAAGCCTCATCATAGTCTATTCTTATCAATGCACAAGGCACAAAGCACCTTTCAAAGTCTATTCTTGAGCTAATAAGTATACTGACCAAGAGGCACAAGACAATCTTACTAATGCAATAACTGGAGAGAATGTTGTCAAAAAAATGGAGAGAACCAATCACCTTTCATTTAGGACTTTTATTCCACCACTGGGAAGTGGGAAGCCCTCCACTATCATCCTGGTTTCCAAAAGACGACCTCCAAAGAACAAAAGAAACGATAGATCAACAAATTAATTTCAACACAGTTGATGTCACAAGAAACAAAATCATATCATCTGAACATTTGATTTCATTTTGCGTGTGTAGCACGATCAGTGGTAAAGTTCAGAAAACAAAGGATTCAGAGCTAGGAATTATAGTAACTGGCAACAACAATTGGTCCATTATTCCTTGAAACCATTTTTAATAACATTCAATAATATGAAGCCCGAAAGTGCAAGCTGCAGAAGACGGAAACTAATTTAGAGTAGAAAGATAGCAGCTGCATCATGGAAAGTAAGAGCACAGAAAAATGGCAGCTGAAGTATGAACAACAAAGTTGAATTAATTTCGTGGTAGCTCTGTTTCAATTCATCAGTTAATAAATCAGTTCATTATGGCAGCTCATTGCAAAATCTAGCAAAAAAAAAAAAATCTGCTAGAACCTAGATGGCAAATCTAACATCCCTGAAACCTTAGTTTCGGCATGATATACACCTCAAATTCAATCATATAGGAGCCATCAAGACATGTGTAAGGTGATCTGGCATCTCAAACTCTAATATGAGATTTCACATAGTAGTGAAGCTGAGGTAAGCTATCTCTTTTTGATCTGATTCAATACAATTTAGTTGAAGCAAGGCCACTACGCCTCCAGAACATGTCCTTGCTTCAACTGAATTGTTTTTGCTCATAGTAGTGATTTGTCATGTTCTGGAGGTAAGGACATGTCCACTCAGTCAAAAACCATTGTCATTCTCATGTTTTCAGTCAAAAATCATTGCCACTCTCATGTTATCGGTCACAAAATATAATCATTGACATTCGCATGCTCTCAAATCTCAGTAAAAAATGATTTCTGAAACAACCATTCAACTGCATACTCATACGGATCCAGAGGTACCAAAACAAAAAGGGTGGAAGAGGGGAAAGGGTTCCTTTCATACCGCGAGAGCCTGAGCACCAGGAAGGAGTAGCAAACAAAGACAGGTCAGTTACGGGTCCAGAGAAAGCTAGATCTACACAACAATTAAACGGGGATTAGTTACTCTGAATATAATAGTTCAACAAATCGAGCATAAACAAAGAAACCTGAATGATCAGAGCAAACACACTTAAATAAAACATGTAGATCGAGGTTGAAAGCGACCATACCTAGTACGAATGGATTGGATCACCAGCGATTCTCCCCTCCAAACCCTAACACATAAAAAATATCACCCATACGCAGAGCAGAGGAGAATATGGGGAAGGAGAAGGGAGAAAGGAGAAGGCAGGGGGTCACCTGCGCCGCCGCTGCCGCGCCGCCTGGCCAAGCCCACGCGCCAGCCGCCGCCAGGCGCCGTCGCGCCGCCTGGCCGTGCCCGGGCCTGGCCGCGCCGCCGGCGCCGCTCCGGCTCCGTCTCGCCTCGCCCGCGCCTCCTCGCCTCGCCTGGCCGCCGTCGCCCCGCCTGGCCGCGCTCGCGCGCCAACCGTCGTCGCGTGCCGCCGCGCCGCCTCGCCTTGCCTTGCCGTCGCCGCCGTGCGGGCACTGTGCCAGAGGGAGAGGGAGAGGGAGAGGGAGAGGGAGGGGAGGCCGGGGCGAGGCCTGGACTGGCACCTCCACGCCGGGGCCGCCGCGATGGGGCCGGCCTGGCTTGGGAGCCGTCGCCGCGGGAAATAAAGGAGATGAGGAGAGGACGTGAGTGATTTAGGGTTAGGGTTGAAACCGGACCGGTATATATTCGGCTGCTAGCGGCTCGGAGAAAACAGTAGAACCGTCGGATCGGTGATCCAATGACTGACAATAATTTTACTTACGTGGCCACCGTCTCCTCGCTTCTTGGCCACGGTAAATGTTATCTTTAAATTGGCACGACAGGTCATCAGCTTGACAGGGTTTTGGAAAAGTCTTTTCTACCCCTGCCTTGGGCCCATCTAACCATCTTCTTCCTCGCACCTCCCCTCGCCGTCTCGCGTCCACCGCCTGCCGCCCGCGCCTCGCCCTCCGCGCGTCCTCTCGCTCCCGGCCGTGCGCGCCTGCCGCCGGTCCGCGCTCTCGTCCGCTCGCATCATCAGGACTTGAGGCGCGGGGAGCAGGGGGGAAGAAGCAGCCAGCCTCACTAGCCCAGTCGGCAGTCGCCATGGGCATCGGCTACGTGGTGGGCGTCATCGGCGGCGCCATCCTTGCCCACGCCGCCTACGCCACCATCCAGTGTACGCTCCATCACCCTTCTTCCATCCCCATCCTTCTCCCGTCCCCTCGCCACAAACCCACCAAATTTCGCCGTGGATCTCCGTTTCCCGAAGGCTACTCTGATTTTCCGTCTGATTCTGGGGTTGCCGTCCCGTGGCGGGTTCTCGGTTCTTCGGTACCCACCGCGCTCTCGGATCGAGCCCGCCGTTGAGCCTATAGTGAATTGGGGCGGGTTTTAGATCTAGTTCACGAGCTTCTGTGATCCCGGTGCTCTCTTCTCCGGCCGTGCTTGGCTCGCGAGGCAGCAGTGCATCAGTAGAATTGATTGATCTGCGTTTCAGCACGGGCGAGATTCCTGGACAATTCACTCGAGCTAGATGCTGTTGTTGATTTGCTAGTTTTGATGGATTGATGTTTTTGTGTATTATAACAGATCGCGCGGTGCTCAAGATCACGGAGGAGGAGTTCTCGCGGCCGCCCATGGATGTACCTACTCTCAACACCGGGAATCTTTGTTTATCTAGTTTCCTTATTTGCGATTTACCAGAATCTTTGTGTATAGACTTGTCTATCTCTAGCTACCTAGGCAGATCGGACTGGTAATTTTGCGGAGGGTTGGGTTTTGGTAGTGTAGTTCAAGTGTCAACTATGAATTATGCAGTGATGTGATTTGAGAAGCTTGCCATTAGCTACAGTATGTCCAAAGAATTTTGGTGTGCAACTAAAACTAAAACAGAGCTAGTGACATTCTGAATTTCTGATATGTATGATGTTGTGAGGTGTATATGTCTATGCACATATCCTTCTGTACTGTCTTTTGTGCCAACTATTTTTTTTAGTTTGCTGTTTTGTTTTTATCAACCAAATAATGTAGTGTTTGCTTCACTTACGGTTTACTTCTAACCGTTTAGGTGATGATGGAGTTGCTCATAGGGTTGGCCTTGTGCATGTGGGTGGGTCTTGCTGTTCCAGCGAAATTTCTCTCGGTGCTCCCACATTCTGAGGAGAATAGGTGAGCCTATCTTGTCTGCTGTATTTTGTAAGCTTATTATGTGGTAATGTAGCTGATAGTCAGAAAGACTGGAAGTAAGGCTAGCTCAACTGGTTCAAGTTCTCTCTTGGCTTGAATTTGGGTGCCTATTTCTCTCCTTAATGAAAAACCTCCTAGTTCCTTCTAGGTTGGAACTCGTTTTTTTTTCTCCAATTTAAATTTAAAAATGGTCAAAACTAGTTTTCTTCCTAACTTCGAATTGTGAAATCCTGGAACAGGGAACTAGGAAACCAAGTCACAAAAAGTGGGACTCTGTACCATTGCTTTAGCAGCTGTAATCATAATAACTTCTCTAGCTGCACATGCATCATTCACATGAGTTTATTGCATAGGCATACAGTATATTACAGTATCATGTGTGACCTAAAAATACAGGAATACACAACCGTTTGCAGTTCTTTATCCTTTAGTGGTGCTTCTATCGATAGAATATAATAGCAACAAGTTGAATTCTGCAACATATTTGAAATTTATAACTTAATAAGTCATAATATGTTCGTTCAAATTGAATAGTCATTCAGAATTGGGTTCGTTTCATCATAACATTTGTGACTGCATCTAGTGATAGCACTTGCAAGTTGTTATATTGGAAACAGAAAATCACTTTTTGTATGTGAGACTATAGCATAACGTCAAGATTAAATTTGCGATGTACATTCTGTTGATCTTACCATTATGTCAATTTAATACCGTGCTACCATGCACCAAACTGAGAACTGGGTGTGCATAACATTTTGTAAGCATGTACTGTCTTGCTATGTGAGTTTATTGCACATGCATACAGTGTAGTACAATGTCATGAGCCACTCTGACCTAAGATAGAAGAATACACAACTGTTTGTAGTTATTTATCATTTGCTGGTGCTTTTATTTATATATATAGAAATAATGATAAAGACTAAATACCAACATATTTGAAACAAGTAAATTCATTCAAACATCGATATGGCCATTCAGAATTTGGCCACTCTTGACTGCATAATCACTTAACTTTGTTCAGTGATGGCACCTGCCAGTTTGCATATTGGAAGAGGAAAATCGCGGGTTTGGTATATGTGGGAGTGGGAGGTTATAACATAGTGTCAAGATTAAATTGTGTTGCAGATGTTGTTGATTTTGTCATTTTATCAATTTGGTACTGTAATGTATTAGTATACGCCAAATTGAGAATTAAGTATCAGATATGTGTAACTACTTTCTATATAAACCTCAATTTATTTGGAGTACTGCTACACATACAACAATTTGCTACACAACTCAGGATCTAATCGTTGAAATAACCTATATGGAAAACTCATTGGCACGAGTTGTGAGCAAAAAGGTTGTATGTAGAGCATTTCCCATTTATTTCTTAACTTCTTTTGCTGTTGCTATGCGAACCTTTTGACTGTGATTTCAAATAATGTGGTGGACTGGTGGCAGTGTTATGTTTTTTTTTGTGACTGGTGGCAGTGTTATTGTACCATGTCTACTAGTAACAACTAACCCCCCCCCCCCCCAACCCGTAGTTTTATGTGGCGCTTACTCTTTTTTTTTTCATTTCGGCGACCTGGCTATGATATCTTTTGGGTTACGAATAGGCAAATATCTGAAATTTTACCATGGTACTTATCTTGAAGTCACCCAAATGATTCTGAACTCTATGTGCATTATCAAACAAAATTCTTACCATCCTTGCCTTCTCTGAATAAGATTTTACTCTGCAATATGTACTCGAGCATCACTGTTTTACTTGTATCATTACATATAGCTGAACTTACACAATTTGATGAACCCTAGCTGTGTAGGGGGTCTCCCCTTACATTAAGGAGTATATTGTATGATACATAACTCAGTTTTGGATCGTTCATTGGTGCTCCTATCAATAAGAAATAATAAAATAACTATACTGAATAATTCCAAATATCTGGAGTATCTGTTTATTTGGCCATGGCTACTAGTAACAGTTGAGCTACCTGAGTCTTTCTTATTTTTGGTCTACTTTTCTTTTGTGGACATTGTGAAATAAGAATACATCTCACCCCGAGTTTAGATTTTGTTCTCTAATGCTTACTCAAGGATTGTTGTTTACTTGTATTGCGTTATCATAAAGAGTTGAACCTACACCAAACTTTTTAATGGGTATTTCGGTAGGTGTCTAGCCTGACATTGAGAAGTTCTGTTATGGTTCCCTAATCCATTTTTCACCATACCTGCAGGATCGTCTCGCTCCCGGCTAACCTGGATTTCATGATCTTTAACCACCGTGGAAGAGCGCTGCCATCAGACTCAGACCTGAAGCTCAAGACATAGACATGTCGTTCCAGAATCAAGATCTTGTTCTTTACTTGTAACCTGGAGGAGGTTCCAGTTTTGTGCCCGTTTGTTTAGGGGGGAAAAGAACTTTTCCTGAATTGAGACCACAGCTTACCTATGTTGTAACTGGAGAATTTGTGGCACCTTAATTTCTACAATCTGTATGGAGGTGATTCAAGCTTCTGTTGTAGTCTTAGCAGGTCAATCCTGTGACTAATCAGCAGCGTTGTTACCCTTGGTGATATTCCAATTAATGAATATACTAAATGCCCGTGCGCCAGTGGAGAAAATAATCCTATTTGCCCGCTAGTATACATTTATCATCAGGAAATGGAATATAATAGTGAATTTTGGGTAACCAGCCAGGCCGCTAAAGTAGTGATAAATTCTGGCGATAAAGTACTACCCTGAATTGTTTCGGTGTTTTCTAAATTCATAGTTTCTACTCTAAGATATTAAACATGATACTATGCTAGAATTACATTCTCTCTTGGACTGAGACAGTAGCAACACGCGTTGATGAATTTTAGTTTGAACTTATCATAAATAAAAATAAATTCATTAGAGCATTTTTAATAGTCTTTCTAAAACTTACTCTCTAAATTACCATTTGTAGAGTCATTTAATAAAAAAATTACTTTCTATATTTTATCATCTAATAATAACTTTTCTATATCCTATGTACATTCTAAAAAGTCATGCTCAGTCTCCATCTTTAGCCACCAAAAAATCCAAAATAGAGAATGCCTACATTTAGAGGTCCAATTAACAAGACAAAGGTAAATCTCTATTTCTTATAATTTTTGAAGGATATAAGGCTCTCTTACAAGTGTTCTTAGGAGGATTCCTCATAAATTGATAGATATTTTTCATTTTAATGGGAATAGATGGACTTTTATAAGACGTTTTGGTTTTCTATATCAGTGTATCTAAAAAGCCAAATATCTTATTTAAAATAAAGAAAATACTCACTCAGTTTAAATTATAAGATACTTTGACTCTTAACTTGTCTAGATCCATAGTTTTTGTTACCTTTTCAAAATAAATTGGTTTGAAGTAATAAATGTGAATACAAAACACTAGAAATTTAGTCGAACCATTTTAACTGCCGCATCACAGGAGAGTACATCTTATCAGTCACATCACATCACACCCCATATCGACTACCGAGCACATCAGGATCACGGATCCAGCTTCTTTCAGATCTGAAGAGGTGAGAATATTCCAGCTGGACTATTCAGACCGAAATGCCTCGGAAATCCGACGGCTCCGCAGAATCCACCGCGTCGTCCGCAGACAAAACGTGGGAACCGGAATCCCCTCTCGCGCTCCCCCTTCACCAATCACCAGTCACCACGCGGCCACGGCGCACGCCGTCCTCTCTCCTTACTCGAGGGCCCCACCGGTCAGCCTCCCGGCGCCCGCCCCAAAAAATTGTCCCGGCCCCCGTCACCCCCGAGCTGTAGCTGCTTTCCCCCTTCGGCCCTTCTTCCCGTTTCCCTTTCCGTTCTCGGAGGAGGACGAGGCCGCGACGCCACGCGAAAGCGACGCGGCCGCCTCGCCCAAAAAACCCTCGCCTCGCGCTCCCTCCTTCCCTCCCATGTCGGGCCCGAAACCCGCGCCCGCCGCCGCCACGCAGAACCCTAGCGCGGCCCCGCCTCGACCTCCTCCTCCGCCTCCGCCGCCGGCGCCGGCGCCGGTGACTGCGGTCGCGAGGGTGCGCGAGGAAGGCGATGTCTCTTCCGGCGCCGACGACGAGGAGGTGAGCTCTCTCTTCTCGACCCGCGATCGCGCTTGCTGGTCCCGGATCTAGCTGCTTCCGCTCCTTCCGCTCCCGCGCGGCCGCGCTGCAGTTGCTTGCCGTTGACGCTTTGACTCCTCCCGCGGGCCGCGGCTAGGGTACCAAGCTTGGATCGGCGGGGCTGGGGTGCTTGCCTAGGTGTTTTGCCAGGGTGTTCTGATGAAGCGTGGTTGATTTGCAGCTTGGCGAATTGTTGGGGGGATGAATGCTCGCTGTTGTGGTAGTGCGCCTCTAAGATCTGGTAGCGGCAGGAAGAGGCTTCCACTTCCAGTAT
>CM041647.1:13430227-13481003 GCA_023333625.1 Bothriochloa decipiens | reverse complement strand
CAATGTGTCCTCAGATTCTGCTTATCTCAGCTCGGTTAGACAGAAAGCATGGTACATGTCCTGGTCTGAAAAACTTTGATGAGTTGATCTTGAATTGGCCTAAAGAGGCACAAGGAATTCAATATATGTGGAATCAATATGTTGAGCATGTTCTGGCCACTGATACTGAGTTAGCTGAGAAGGTACTGACTTGCTGGTTTGAAGAACACGGAAAAGATTGTGATATCCAAACCAATTCTGCTATTTGTATAGAACTGAGCAGCAAAGAGCCTGGAACATCATCACTTGTTTTGCCCCAGGAAGTTGGTTCTGGTCCATCTATATCAGAAGATCTCGTATTTCGGTTATTAAACCTCTCATTGTACAAGATACTGGAGAACAACCTACAGGAAGCACAGATTGCTGTGGATAAAGCATTGAAATTGGCTCATGGGGAGTGGTACGAGCACTGTATAAGAGAACATGCTGCAATTCATGCACTGGAGCTGGAAAAGTCATCGTCTTCGATAGATGCTCAAACTCGGGCTACATTCAGTTTAATCATTGGTTACCTTGCAGATCATTGCAACTTGCCCACGAGGGAGGTGCTGTCACGAAGGTTTTGCCAGAATGTTAAGAAGCATAGGCTTAGGCAGCTTATAGATGACACTATTGGTTCTGTTCCTGCAGATTCTTCTCTGATAAACTCTGTCCTTGAAATGTGCTTTGGTCCGTCTCTCCTTCCAAAAAGAATTGGCGATGTGAAGTGCCTGGTAGATTTTGTTGAAATGGTCATGGAGGCTCTTCCTGCAAACTATCGCCTAGGCTTAGCAGTTGGTGGATTTGTAGCTAAGCACTACAAAGGTTCTGATGCAACCCCCACTGGGACCAGGTTCTGGGCAAGCTCTGTTCTGATCAACGCCATCTTCCGTGCTGTACCTGTCGCACCAGAATCAGTATGGCTAGAAGGTGCAGGTCTCCTGCAGAAACTGCATGTCACAGAGACTGTGAAGAGGTTCTTTCAGCAGGCAGCATCGGTCTACCCCTTCTCCTTCAAACTGTGGCACGCGCATCTGAATTACTGCAAAGCGACTGGGAGCAACACTGAGAGCATCGTGGAGAGTGCGAGGCAGCGTGGCATCGAGCTGAATCTGACACCAACATAGTGTTTGTCCCTTTGATCCAAAGCTGCCTTGTTCTTTTGCCAGGTGGGAGATGTAGGTAGTGTTGTGTTAACTGGAGATGGCGTAGATATATCAGGTGATCATGGTGGTGGTGAGATCATTTTGTTGTTTAGGTGCGGGTTTAGTGGGACATAGTCGTCGATAGCTTACACTTTACAGCATGTGTTTCTGATGGACTGGATGTGGTAAGTAGTTAGTAGTTGTGAAGGATACAGGCATATGGGGCATATATCATACTTTTGGACTAGACGGGCTAGAGAATGTTTTTTGGAGTCCGTTATGTTTTCTGTTCTCTTGGTTTTCTCTGTTGTCAATGCATTAGATGCATAACTTTTGCTACTTATAAACATGATGATCAATCGAGAAATGAAATGAGATTTTTTTGGGTTCACTCTTGCAGTTTCCCAGTGGTGTAGTACTATGTTGTTACTATAATTTAGTGCTTGAATCTGATTTGTTCGGTCGGGTCCCAAGATGGTCAGAGGATGGGGGCAGTGCACTACTACCGTTTTCTGGTTAGATCACTGTACTACGCGATTGTCTCGGTGACTGTCACGGAAGGCCAAATACGAAATACCGCCATACCGGTGGACGTGACACCAAGCTGCCGACTTCCGTGCGCCGTGGGGTGGTTTCTACTTTCTGGCGTGGTTGGGAGTTGGGAGGCGTTCTGGGTGACAAACGTGGAAGTGGAACACACAAAAAATAACCAGTGTTTATTTCTGCGTGTTTCCTCCGGTTCAATGCGGATCTCTTGCTGTGGTCTGATTATACTGCAGTTAATGTGCCAACGCCAAAATTTTTTTGGGCATAAGACTTAACACTAAACTGATCTGAGGCCTCCTGCGCCATGTCCCGCTTCTTACACATGACAAAAACATAACTCAGAAGTAAAATGTACTCGGTCGGTTTCGTTGCGGATCTCCTGCTATGTGGACGAAGATGGATTGTACGTATAACCATTATTAGTCGTTCCTTCACGTGCCAGATGCCAAACAAATTTGGAGCTACACCGAAGTGATCTGAACTGTCTTGCCTCATTATATTTGCAACCATACCCACTGCCGCAGTCTCGTTTGTCGTTTCTCAGGACACAATAGCAGCACCCACCAAAGTTTGTTCATACTTTGTTCAGAGGCGAAACTGTTTTACTTCAGTTTTGTTTCATGCTTTGTTCAGAGGCGAAACTGTTTTACTTCGGTTTTGTTTCATGCGCCTGTTAGGTAAGGTGCTAGCTCTATCTTCACACTTCAGTCATCAGCTCAGTTGAGTTACAACGAATTGTGATGCTATACTTATATTTCAAAAACCATCGAAGTTTTGTTTCACGATCTTGTTTCAGTCGATCAATGTAAAACCATACACAGTTTGTTTCCTTATGCTTAATGCGTTAACACTTTCTTTTGTATGTTTCAGATGGCATGTTGTGACGCTCTGTACTCCCATCAAAATGGATATTTGTTTGATACGTAGTGTGTTTCATGCATCACTGGGTTTCTTTTACGCTTCACACATGATTTCAGACATTCAGTCAACATGAACATGTGGTGGTAAGTAAAGCTGCTACCGGTTTGGTCGGTGTGCAACCGGTTTTTATGGCGTGGTCTTGTCGTGGCTATGAAAACGGTACGGATATTTTTCGACTATATTTAATACTAAATTTGTTTAGAGGGGTTTTAATCCGTCCGTATCAAGACTTTGGACATTAAACATCGAATACCGTATCCGTATCCGAATATTGAAATCGTATATTTATGATGTCAATATCGAACCATATCTTATCTAACATTGACATTATCCGTATTCAAATCCGAATCCGAGAAGAAATATGAAAACAAATATGGTAGTATCCGATCTGTTTTCATCGGGAGTTATGGCTAGGCTAATGAGCTGGCTTCCGAGAACGGTTTGGTTTTGAAGTCGAAATGGTTTGAAGCTGTTGGGGTGCATAATGGTTTCAATCCTTGGCCCAAACCCGTTATTGGCTAACGGGCTGAACTGAAACCGCACGCAACACGCACACTCGCACAGAGCCACCGAGAGCGTGAGCGTCGACGCCGCCTCCATCCTCGACCTCGAGCTCTACCGCACCCAGGAGGAGGACCGGAACCCTACCGCCCCCGGCGCCGTCGCGGCCGCTGCTTCCGGACGCCCTCGGGGCCAAGAACTCCGGCGTTGAGTCCCGTGCCCACAAGTATGTTTTGTCAGCCCTTTGTACAGACAGATTTGCAGTCAGCTGGTGCAGTTGCAGCATGACCATTTGCTTGTAGTTTTAGTTGGAATTGATCTAGAAACCTGCGCGCGCCCTTGATTTAGGTATTCGAAGCCCAGCACGTAAGCACTGCCAGGGACTCGCCGGCGTCGACGCATCGCAGCCCCGTCCACAGATCTGCCGGCACGTACCACGGCGACGCAACGCGTACTCCTTAACGCCTGCGTCCTGAGCGCAGGTCTGCTGAAGAAGGCCTTCGACCTCTCCATCCTTGAGCAGGCGGATGAGGAGCTGAGGCAACAGTCAGGAAGTGACTGCATTTGTAGCAGCTCAACTGTAGTCGCTGTTGTTAGGCAGGTACTGATGCTACTGCTGTTACAAGCTTGTGCTTTACTACTGATTTACTTGTATTGTAATCACTGGCTAATATTGAATACAGGTACTGAAAACTAGAACTTAACTGTTAAATCAAGACATTTCTGAACAATTTAATTAACAATCTAAAGTATACATATGACTTATTATGTTGCCCAATTGTCCTTCTTATGCACAGGTTGATCACTTGATGGTTGCTAATTTGGGCGATTCACGCGCCCTCCTTTGTCCTCGGGACAGCAAGGACCGTCTGATCCCCGTACAGCTCACCACTGACTTGAAGCCAGATCTTCCAAGTGAGCATCCAAGCTTCTGATCTCATGGTCATCGGTGCATGCATATGAGTGAATACACATCTTGACTGCATTTTGCATTCCTGCACACTTACAATAGGTGAACTCGCAAGGATTCTGAACTTCAAGGGAAGAGGGTTCACCATAGACGATGAACCAGATGTTTCCCTCGCTTTTAGTCTGCTGCTGAACTCGATGCTGGTTGAGAATTAAGCTGCTGCAGGCTAGAAGTCTCTGGAGCTGGAATCCCTTTACTGCACTAAGTGACGCATTCTTTACTTACATCAGACCTGGTAAAATAGTTCTTGACAAGTGCCACCCTTTTGTCTGTTCCTTTATTTGCTGCATAAATTGTTGTCGTTAGAGATACATGGTTAGTCAACCTTCGATGAATATTGTGGCTACTGATATAGAACTTGTGATGCTGTGATTAAGGCTCTGGAGCTGGAATCCCTTAGATGCATAATTTGCAATGTTAGTCCAATCTGAGAGACTCTTTCTGATTCAGGACCATAAGTATCTTAGTCAGGGTAGCACTTTGATTTGACAGGAATCATAGCAACTGCATTTTCACATGCTTATGTTCTTGCACTGCACGACATTGGAGTTCTTTCATTTTTTTGGCAATCAAATTGTGTCATGTATGTACAACAGTGAAGGAGGGGGTCTGAGAAAACATTGTGTTGGGATTGGAGAATTGGAGAAAACATTCTGTGAGCTGTTTATTTGTGGTTAATTGGTTATCGCTACTAGCTCTATAATTTGTCTATCAAAAATTTGGTACTACTAACTAATATCACATTTTGCTTTCTTACAGATTTACTTACTGTTAAATTGCTTGTTAGTACTTAGTACTGGCTGCTAGCCTGCTACTTACTGCTTTAGCAATCTATTTATGAGTAGCTTGTCACTGCTAGGTAGCTATCTTTTTAGTTATACAGATTTTGAATTAGATTGCTAGTAATCTTCAGTCTGGTTACTTCAGAGCCTAAATAAATATAAATTCTCATACCTTTTGCAGGTGAAATGTCGACCAATACATCAGAGGGTTCAGGAACTCATGATATTGAAGAGGGTCATACATCTTTGACGCCACGTCGTAAACGGTCCAATGTTTGGGAACATTTTGAGCAAGCCTTGGTTTATGTGGATGGTGACCTAAAAGCTGTTTGCAAGTACTGTCAACTGAAATTGAGTACCAAGTCCGGTACTAGTAGTCTTAGAGGCCATGTTGCCAATTCTTGCCCAGCAATTGAGAGTGATACCAGAAAAAGATTTCAAGCAAGCATGAACAAACAACCATTAGATGCAAATTTTGTCTTTGATCCCCACCTCTGTCGTCAAGAGATGATCAAGTATTTAATTCATGCTGAGATTCCATTTCTGGAATTCGAAAACCCATATTTGCAGCCATGGATTAACACAATGCAACCAACTTTCATAGTCCAGGATCAACAAACAATCCACAATGATTCCTTCCAGAAATTTGAGGAGCTAAAGAAAGAGCTTTATACTGAACTTCAGAATTTGGATTCTCGTGTTTGCTTGACATCCGATATATGGACATCATCGCAGAACTTAGAATACATGGCTGTAACAGCTCACTACATTGATGCAGAATTTAATATCAAGAAAAAGATCATCTGGTTTAAAAAACTAGAGTATCCTCACTCTACCATTGCAATTGAAGAAGAAATAGTGAGGTGCTTGACAGAATGGGATATAAAGGATAAATTGTTTACTTTGACATTAGAAAGTGCAAGCAATAACACTTCAGCATGTGAGGAGTTGATAACAAATCATAAACATGAGTTATTGTTTGATGGTGAACATCTACATGTTAGATGTTCTGCTCATATTCTTAACATCTTGGTTCAGGATGGGTTGGCAGTGATCCCTACAACAATACGAAAGATTCGTGAGCTTCTGAAGCATATTGATTCTTCTGTCTCAAGACTTCAAGTGTTCAATTCGCTTGCTAATGGGATGGGTTTGGCCTCAAAGTCTGCTATCTACCTTGACATCCCAAACCAATGGAACTCAACCTTCAAAATGCTTAGGGAAGCATTAAAATACAAAGCAGTCCTTATCTCCTATGCTCCTAGATATCTTCATGTTCTACCTACTGAGGAAGAATGGGCAAAGGCAGCAGCAATTTATGAAGTTCTCAAGGTATTTGAAGAACTTACACTCGCTGTGTCAACTCATAGGAAGCCTACATCACATAAGTTTTTGCCCTTTGTGCTTTCCATCCTCTATGCCTTGAAGGACCCAGCTTGGCAAAGCACTAATCTGCTCAAGGAGTTGGCTGCTTCCATGCATTCCAAGTTTGAGAAATATTGGAATCCTGATGAAGATAACCTGCACAATGTAGTTAAAAGAAAGAGAAAGAAGAAAGAGATTGCATTTAACCTTGTCTTAATCATTGCCACTATATTAGATCCAAGAAGGAAGGCTGACTACTTAGAGTTCTTCTTTCAGAAGGTGTGCAATAATACAAATCAGATTGATATGCATGTGAAACATGCCTTAGAGTGGATGAGAAAGTACTTCATATTGTATGAGCAACGATGTGCAAGGGAAAGTAGTGTGGATATGATGGCACATGCTAATGAAGCCTTTGCTAATGTTAATGAAGCCTTTGCTAATGTGGGGTCACTGCTTCTTGGAAAAAGAAAGATTGAAGCAGAATTTGCTCAATACAAATCACGACGAAGAGTTGCACGTGCACCAAAATTTGAAATTGATGCATATTTAGAAGAAGAGATGGAGGAGGATAATGAGGATTTTGATATCCTAGCCTGGTGGAAGGGTAAATCAGACAAGTTTCCTGTACTGTCAACTATGGTTCGAGACTTCCTTTCTATTCCCCTTAGCACTGTTTCAGCTGAATCTGCTTTTAGTCTTAGAGGAAGAATTCTTGGAGACCATAGAAGCTCACTAACGCCGGAAATGCTTGAGGCACTTGTGTGTGGGAAAGATTGGCTGTTCAAGACCAAAGATCGCATTAGTGAAGGTACAATGGTTTTTCTTTAAACAAATGTTCTGTTTTTGCATTTCTGGTAAACAAAGGTCTTTAAATAAAATTTATTTTTTAGGTCAAGATATAGAACCCGAAGAGGGCTAGCAATAGCAGGTATGTTGGTTGCCTTCTTCTCAAATGCCCAGTATTGGAAAATTTTGCATGTGATGATTTTCTTGTGCATGATAGCATTTCGAAGCATTCCAGATTCTTAAAGATTCAAGCTTTCTTTGCATTGCACCAACCTTGGTGCTGCTTGTGTCACTAATAGATTAATTACATACATCATACATGTATTTACGATATATAGTTATAGAGTGAGTAATACCCAACTGCTAGAAGTCCAGCAGTTGCTGTCACAGCAGTGTTGATGCTGCTTCATGATATTCCTAGGACCTGTTTGGATGAGCTAGGGCTAGTTACTAGTTGGGGCTAAAAATTAGCACAAATTAGCTAGGGGTGGCTTAAAACTAGTTGAAGACTTGGCTAAAAAATTAGCTCACCTGTTAGCCCCCCTGTTTGGATGGGCTAGGGCTAATTTTGGCTAACTTTTATCTAGCTAACAATTAGCCCTTGGTATCCAAAAAAGTCCATAGATTTAATAAAAGAAATGTTAATAGGACATATTAGATCTTTTTTCTCCTTTCAGCAAAGAAACTCCTTAGCTTCTGTCAAGTGCACATCATGGTGGCGCTGGGTTTTTCTCATGGGATCGAAATGATGTGTTTGAACCAGAGAAATGAGCCGCTCCACATGCATGTCAAGTGCACACTACTTTATTTAGTTTCTTCCTTGCACATTCACATGGCATTACCAGGGCTAGGGATGTGCTAATGAGTTGTGTTTTTTCTGCCGCCTTATCAAATCAGGCAGTCAGTTAGTACTTGAACTCTCACTGGCATGCATATGCGCACTGATGTGTGTTTGTTAATCCTTTCAGAACTCTGGTTTTCCTATTGTGGAAAAAAAGTTCAATCATACGCTTTTTCGAGAATCCTCATTTTAGATTGATTGGTTTAAGGAGCAGCTTGACCTCTGGCACTAACTTATAGATGTAAGACATAATCTGCTGCTCCTTCTCCATTCTCTTGCTGCAGGTGGTCAAGGAGTAGGTAGAGGTCAGCCTTGTGCTGTCCAAGTCCTTGCCACTGTTCCTAGTATGGCATTAGGCCATGTAGTACTTGTAGTAGACTAGTAGTACACCGGCAGGTAGTGGGCTGGTTTCATCATGTACTAGGAGTAGGAATGGCTGATCTAAGCCTTGTACCTTAGGAGTAAGGAGTTGGTAGAATTGTACCATAGTTGGTACAAGTAGGATGTATATAATCCAATGCAATGCAATGCAAAAGGCAGCTTCTTTGCCACCATTTTCAGTGTTCAGTCTTCAGCCAACGCTGAACACAGCTCTTCTTCAACCTTGGAGCAGGGGAGAGGGAGAGGGAGAGGGAAGGAGAGCAGGCACTGCTCACCTTGGTGCTGGGATCCAGTGCCAACAGTAGAACTGCGGCTATGCGAAATTTGGCAATGGATCTTGTAAAAGATTTGTGATGGGCACCGTTTAATTTGGTAATTTATTAACAGTCCAGAGACGAGTTAGTTATAAAATAAATAGCTGACAAACTACCTCTTAGAACTACATGTAACCAACTGAAAAAAAAAAAATGCCGTTGTGGCAGTTGTATGGTTGTGTTTGCAGGAAAATTTGTTGTTTCCATCCTAGCATGTTTCGTGATTGTGGAGATTAAGAGATGGAAGCAAAGTTTTTTTAACAAAAACGGTGGTGAAATACTTAATTTTCATTGTAAAATAAAGGCCTATGAAGTCTAAATTTCAGTACTATGAAGTCTAAATAATGTGAGTTTTTTCTCTCTTTTTTTTTAAATGCCTAGTCTAGTTCATGAACTAAATTATTTAATGGTTTTATGTTCTGTAATTCTTTTGGTCCTTTCAATTTTTTGTTCATTTTATGATTTGCTAAACTTTCTTTATGTTAAAAATGCTACCTGTCAAAGAGAGGACCTTGCTAACAACTAGTGAGGAACAGGGGCTTAGAAACCTAAGGTAATGGCACAGGCATTGAAACCAAGGTTAGATCCCAAGGTTTTGAAATAGCTTGAGACTGCTTAGAAGAGAATGGGTTGGTTTGGTTTGGGCCCAAGGGATGGGTTGGATCGGTTTGGTTTAAAGAGGCGGGTCAGCGGGGTGGATTGGGTTGGCTAGCTGGTCTTTGATGTAAATGGTTTAGTGTGTGTGTGATCCAGATTTTGGCCCATTAGCAGGTTTTACTTCATTCAAATATGAATGTTGGTTTCTGTATGTTTTACGTGTCTGTCAATTCTTTTCTCTTTTACATTTCAGATATGCATTTTGTTGAGTTCAAAGCATCAAAATGAGACTCTTGTCAGTTGACATCCTTTTTTTCTTGGTTTTCAGGAGAATGTCGTCGAATCCAGACGAACCTAATAGTCGTGCATGGACAAACTGTTTACTGAACAACGAATCTGGGGTTCAGCAGTCCTGGGATCAGAACAATGTTTTTGAGGCTGATGCTGGAAGTGGGCCTCCAGGCCCCAGAGAAAAATTCTTCGGGAATTTTCTATACTCTTACATGAATGGCTTGCTGCATCTCAGCACTGCTTTCTCGTTCTCCAACCTTGAGTTGGGCTCTGTACACCACAGGCTCAGCGGCTCCAATGCCGTTTTACCCTTTGCTTTCCACTGCACTGGAATGCCCATCAAAGCCTCAGCTGATAAGCTTTCCAGGGAGATCCAAGAATTTGGAAATCCCCTCGTAGTGGTGCAGGAAGGCAGAAGGGTTCTAGTGCTGCAATGGCAAAGGAGGTCCTCAAGAATTTGGCTCGAGTTGCTACTGGAGGTCATTCATAACTACTGATATGAACCCATACTGTAATGCTTTTGTCGAGTGGCAGATGAGGAAGCCGAAGAAATTGGGCAAGTTTGTTAAAGGCATGAGGTAAATGATCCTCTGTTGGATGGTGAACCTTGTGCTGACCATGGCAGGGCAACAAGTGAAGGTGTGCAGCTACAAGAGTATGTGCTGATGAATATGGAGGTGATCCCAACTTTTCTTCCGAGGCTGCAGGCCTTGGAAGGACGGTATATTTGGCAGCTGCACACTAAGACCTGAGACAACGTATGGACAGACAGATTGCTGGGTGCTTCCTGAAGGAATCTATGGTGCTTTTGAGATCAATGCCACTGATGTGTTCATCCTTACAGCAAGGGCTGCTCTTAATCTTGCAGATCAATCAGCCTGTGTGAGCTATCTGGCTATGATTTGATTGGTTTGCCGCTAAACTATCCTCTTGCCTTCAATGAAGCCATATATACTCTTCAATGCTCACTGTCTTGACTGATAAAGGTACTTGCATTGTGACTAGTGTTCTAAGTGATTCACCTGATGATTTCATGGCACTCAAGATTTAGTCACAAAGCCAGGTTTGAGGGCAAATAGGGTGTGAAATACAAGTGGGTTCCATATGAGATTGTACCAATAATCCACATTCCTGAATTTGGGGACAAGTCAGCAGAGAAGGTTTGCCATGACCTTAAGATTAAGAGCCAGAAAGACAAGGAACAAATTGCAAAGAAAAATGACTGACATATCTGAAGGGATGTACTGATGGAACAATGATTGTAGGTGAATTCAGCGATAGAAAGGTTCAAGAAGTGAAAATCCCTGATTAGAATAATCTTATGGATGGAGCCACAGCCGTATATTGTATAGTGGGCCAGAGAAGGTCATGTCTAGATCTGCTGATGAGTGTATTATTGCCCTCACTGATCAGTGGTACATAACTTACGTTGAGGCTGAATGGAAGCAGGAGGCAGTTATGTGTTTTGATCACATGAACACATTCTCAGCTGAAACCTGAAATCGTTTTGAGCACACCTTGGGCTGGCTGAACCAGTGGGTGTTCACGTTCTTTTGGCCTTGGTAATTCCATGGGATGAGCAGTTTCCTTGTAGACTCCCTTTTGGCCTTGCTTATTACACTTTGGTGCATCTGTTGCAAAATGGCGACATGTAGGGAAAGAAATGTCTTCAATACGGCCAGAAGAAATTACAGATGAAGTCTGGGATTTTGTGTTATGTGACGGCCCAGCACCAAAAGTGACATCCCTCCAGGTGTCTGTTGAGCAAAATGAAGCAAGAATTTTAGCATTGGTATCCATTTGATATTCGGTGTCTGTTCTGCATATACAATCACACAGCACTTCTTCCGAACACCATTGCCCTTGTGGATTCTGCTGCAATGGTCATCTTATGCTTAATTCTGAGAAAATGTCCAAGTCCACACGGAATTTCCTAACACTTGAAGAGGCCATTAAAAAGTAATCCTCTGATGCCACTAGATTTGCCCTCTCTGATGCTGGTGATGGCATGCATGATGCAAACTTTGTCACTGAAACTGCAAGTTCCGCTATTGTGAGGCTCACAAAAAAAAAAAATGGATGGGAGAGGTTACAGCTGATGAATCTGAATTGGGAACTGGACCACCCACTACATATGCTGACCATGTGTTTGCAAATGAGATGAACATTGCAATCAAAGAACTGAGAAGAGCTACAATGCTTTCTTGTTCAGAGACGCTCTGAAATGTGGGTTTTATGACCTCCAAGTGGCTAGAGATTACAGGCTCTCGTGTGGTGCAGCAGGCGTGAACCATGATCTGTTGTGGCAGTTTATGGATGTCCAGACCAGGCTCATCACCCCCATTTGCCCACACTACGCTGCTGAGTACATTTGGAGGAAAAGATTATGGAGAAAGAAAGCTTTGGAATAAAAGCTGGCTGGCCAGTCAGACGCCCTGGATCCTACTCTGCAAATTGCAAACAGACACCTGCAGGATACCATAGTTTTGATGAGGAAGTTGCTTCAGAAGCAAGAGTCTGGTTCCAAGAAGCCCAAGGGAGCTGTGCCTTTACCTCCATCAGGGGGAAAAAGGATAAGCATTGGCCTTATATATGTCAATGGGTATTACTCTGGCTGGAAAGATCAGTGCCTGAGGGTGTGGCAGTCTAAATTCGAAGCCAAACATGCTCCTTATCAGGGAATAGCAGAATTTCTGATGAATTTGTCCCATCAGGTAGGAAATGAACTTGAAGCAAGTTCAGAAGCTCTGCATGCCCAGAAGGATGAAGCAAGGGAGTTTGGTCCTCGGACACTGGATTAGAAGCTTCTGTTTTGTGAGATGGATGTTCTCTGTTGAACTTGGAGCTGATCAAGAGGCAACTGGGGCTTGAGCAAGTCGAGGTGCTGTCAGTTCTGATGAAGCAGCTCGTACTAAGGCTGCTGGCCATCCCCAACGCTCCACCCTGTCTGTATGCCCGTCTCCACGTCTGCATACAGCGTCCGTGTCACCTCAAGTGTTGGCGTCGCAGTGTGTCAGATGAGCTTGCAGAAGCGGCAACTGCTTGATCTGCCAAAAGCACGGAGCCACTATTTCACCCGCATTGTGAGCCAGCGGACGAAGCGTTGCAGCAAAAAAAGGTACCAGCTTGCTCAGCCTTTGTCACAGCCACATGCGAGGATCAGAGAAGTGACCTTTGCAAGGCTACTAACCTGCATTGGAAGATGAGCAAAGGCTAGTCTCCTCGATGTCAGCCTGGACCATGAGGCCAACTATGACTGCTGCCTCCGTTGCTGTTGCCATGTTTTGCTGCTGGAGAACCCTACCCCCTTTCCCTGGTGACCCGGTCGTCTTTTTACTCAGCAAATAGGAGTTTGAGGCTTCAAAACTGAGCTTATGTTATTGCTAACTTTAACTTTCTCATGCTGCTGTTTTCTTGTTTTTTTTCTGGACGTTGTGAAAGTTATGTTTGCACTCAGCTACCTTTGTGTTTGGCGAAAACCAAGTTTTGTAAGACATGGGTCCTCTAACGCAGCCCAAGATCAACCGATGTGCTTTTTCTTGTAGCATTTTCGGATAATACACTTGTTATAACTAAACTGTGAATGCAGCATAGTTGACGAGTGTTTTCTGCTACGCCGTTGATCTGCTGTCCTGTCTGGTACATCAGTCATCAGGTATATTATATTTCTGATAGCGAAGGGACGCTCATAGGAGGCATTCATGGACTCATGACTCATCACTTAGGTTTCATATTTTGTTGATCTTTTAATTTTATACTGAAGGGGCTGGGGCTGGGGAGCAATAAGCCAATAATCATGAAAAAAAAATCTAGCTCAATTGCATGCCTTATAATGTGGAATACAAATAAAATAACAAGCGTCGATCTCTTGAGTGGGCCGATTGCATTGTTGCACATCCATCGATTTGTGTGGATCCTAGGAAGATCATGGGTGACTTTGAGCATCTCCAACAGTTTGTTAAAATTCACTTGGTAAATATCGTGATTTGACAGCTTACTAAAATATATGTCAAATTAAAATTTGTACTCTCTCTAAAAGTTTACTATTTAGACTTGGTAAAATTAAAAATTAGGCTCATAAAACTCCTACCAGACCAACAGAATCAACCAACCGTAGCCGCGTGCAGTTCTGCCGGCCATCAGTACAGCAGCAAGAGTAGACCTTCAGGGCTTTTCAGTAGACAACAAGCACAACAACATTATTTGACAACCAGCACCATCAGAGCAATTATTTTCTGCACTGAATCTTTTGTACTGATCCGATCACCAGTTACTGCATATCGCCAAGCATCACAGGTGCAGGAACAGTAGCATGTACATACGCCAAGTACTGAATAGGACCATGCACGTTCAAGTGTAAAACAGTACTGTGTGTACATGAATAAGTAAAGGTTCTGAGTATTAAAAAACAATACTGAATGTTTAACAATTCGACAACTCATAGAACATGAAATCAACCGCAAATCTGTTTCACCTCGTGATGGTTCAGCTTCTCATTGCGCGTCAGTTGAACAATTCTACTGTTATTGCTAGGACGATCTACCGAGGCAAGATCATGCAGGTCGCGGCCTACTGCAGCAGCTCCATCAGGATTTGCCGGCCACGAGCACAGTACCACCAACGGAGCAGCGGCAGATGTTTTGTGCAAATCGACAAGCAAGCCAAACAACAGCTTCTGCCACCAATCAGTATCGTCGATCTGCAGGTCACGGGGAGATCGATTGTATGCATTAGGGCTAGGAGATCGAAGGCAGGAGCTGAACGCAACTCAGCAGCTGAACGCGAGGAGGAAGTCGGGCCAGGACCGATCGCGAGGAGATCGGACCGATCGCGGGGAGATCGAAGGCATGGAGTACCTGATCGAGGGATCGAGGACATACCTGATCGCGACGGCGGCGACGGGGTAGGCGCAGACTGCCTTGGCGACGGCGGCGACGGGGCTTGGCGCGACGGGCTTGGCGGTGACGGCCTTCACGCCGGCGGCCTTGGCGAGGAGGAAGGACGCGGACAGGAACTGAACCAGGCGCGTGATCGCTCGCGATATATGGCGCGGCGACGCCGGAAGGAGTAGCAGAATTGTCCACGCGAGCGCGGGGAGGCAGCGGCCATGCACGGGATAGGCGATGCGGAGTAGGATACGCGCGCGGACGAGTCTGATGGCAAGTTGCTGAAGATGGCAATAAACTATCGGAAAATAAATTTTCTTGTTTTGCCAAATTTTAAGGGATGACAACCTTATTTGCCAAACTGTTGAAGATGCTCTTAGCTTGTCGAACTTCGTCACGCGCCAAACAATAAAAAGGAGGAAAACAAATTTTATGGACAGGCATGCATAGTATATACAGATGCATCATCTATCGCCCATACATGCATAGGTAGATCACCATGTGAGTTTGTTAACCCCGCTCATCGCACCTGACAATCAAGGTCAAGCACGCCCTAATTGGCTTCGCCTTTGGCAACACGTGGAGGACATTGCAAGAGGAGGTGCGATGAGCGGGGATAACAAACTTACATGGTGATATCTGAGAGAGCGCGACGAGCAGCAGCGACGCCACGACGACGATCATCTTTATCTTCTTGGAAGCCATTTATAAAAGCTTCTCGTGGTGGAGGTTGATATTATATATATATCCAGTGTCTAGCTAGGCTTATATAGGAGGTAGTAGTAAATTGGGAAACAACGAGCATATTGTAGTACGTGAGGCCATGAGAGCTTCAGCACTCCACCGCACATTTGTATGCTTTTGAACGCGTCCGTCCAAAGATAGGTGCGGCCTTCCATTTTCTTTGAGTGCTCATGCATGTGTGTGTGTGTGTGAGTCCTCAAATTCCATACGAAACCACTGATCCACACTTACACATATGGATGACCCAGAGATTTTATAGAGCCTGGGCAAATAAGAAAGCGAATAGGTTCACATGAATATATTGATCACTCATGTGATCTTTTATAACTCTTACCCTATACTACAAGTGAGGCAATTTTTGCGCCAAATATATGGTGGCAATTTGTAGCTAGAAACACAAAGAGGCCCTCTGGCACTAACCTTAGTATACGTAGCCAAAAAAAGGTCCAGTATATATTATGTATATAAAGCTCAAATGTCCCGCTGTATGTTTTAAATCTTTGATGAGTTTTGACCATCGAAAATTATAATTTAACAACAAAAGTTAAAACCAATTATTAATCAGTACTAGTACATGTAGGCTGATGTCTATTACTCTGTGCACACCGAGGCTTTATAAGAAGTAGCAAAATCTGAGTGGTTGATTTAGTAGAGCCTACTAACCAAATATAAAGCTATATAAAGTCTACAAACATGCAGTGCAGGTAAGCTATGTCTGCATGCAGCTCCATCAGGGGTTAAAAAAAATAAGCATTGGCCTTATTAATTATATATGTCAACGAGCACTACTATATATCTGGCAGGAAAGATCAGTGCTTGAGGGTGCTACAGTCTAAATTCGACAGCCAAATCAAACACGCTTTTGACCACAGGGAATAGCAGAAGCTCTGATGAACTGTCGCGATCAGGCAGGAAATGAACTTGAAGCAAGTTCAGAAGCTCTGTGTTTGTCGAAAGTCAAGTTTTGTAAGATATTGGTTCTCTGCTAATACAGCCCAAGATCAATTAATTGATGCCTAATGGCGTGTTTGGCTGTAGCATTTTCAGATAATACGCTTGTTATTATTAAACTGTGAAATGCAGTGTCGACGTGTGTTTTCTGCTAGGTCACCCATCTGCGGGGTATATTATATATTTCTGATGATAGCAGTCGCATACACGGCATTTTTAGGGACGCTCGTATGTATGCGGGTTATTAACCACACGTCCCACCTATCCCAAATTTTGTGACCTTAGTAGATTTCATATTTTGTTGTTCTTTTAAATTTATATTAAAAAAACATGCATGGGCTGGGGCTGGGGCTGGGGCTGGGGACCAATAATCATGAAAAAAAAAATTCATGGTGGCGCTGCTGCTCGTCGTGCTCGCCCTTGAGGCTGCCCCTACGGGCGGCGCCTCTGCAAGGTCGCGTGTGACATCAAGCACGCCCCAATCGGCTTCACCTTTGGCAACGTGGAGGAGGTGCGATGAGCGGGGATAACAAAACTGGAGAGCAATAATCATGAAAAAAAATCTAGCTCAATTACATGCCTTTCTTATAAGGTGGAATACAAATGACATGACATACTTCTCTTTTGATTGAAGTCAGCAATGGAAACCCTCGATTAAATTTGGTTTCCTCCTTTTTATGGTTTAGCGCCCGACGAAGTTCGACAAGCTAAGTCGATCTTCCAAGGATTCACACCGATGGATGGATGTAATTGGTCCATCACTCAAGAGATCGATGTTTGTTATTTATTTGTGTTTCACATTATAAGAAAGGCATGCCATTGAGCTAGATTTTTTTCATGATTATTGCTCCCGTAAGTTTGTTATCCTCGCTCATCGCACCTCCTTCACGTTGCCAAAGGTGAAGCCGATTGGGGGTGTGTTTGATGTCACACGCGACCTTGTAGTCCAAGGCGAGGGCCGTAGGGGCAGCCTCAAAGAGCGAGCGCGACAAGCAACATCGCCGCCATGACGAGGACCATCTTTGTGGGGGGCCATTTATAAAAGCTTTTCATGGTGGGGGATTGCAATTGTTAGTGTGAGATATTGTATCTAGTGTCTAGCTAGGCTTATATAGGCCGGAGGGAGTAGTAAATTGGAAAATAGTGAGCATGTAGTACGTGAGGCCAGGAGAGCTTCACGCTCCACCAAACATTTGTATACTTTTGAATGCGTTCGTCCCAAGATAGGTACGGCCTTTCAGTTAAAGGTTTGTTTAGATGCTCATGTATGTGTGTGTATGAGTGGTCAAATTCCATACCAAACCACTCATCCATACAAAAACATGGATCAGTAGCGGTCCTAGAAATTTTATAGAGCTTGGACAAATAAGATGGTGAATAGGTTCACATGAATATATTATATTGATCACTCATATAAATTTTTATAACTCTAACCTTATACAAGTGAGGCAATTTTTGCGCCAAATGGTGGCAATTTGTAGCTAGAAAACAAAGAGGCCCTCTGGCACTAACCGTTCATATGTATGCAAGTTAATCCATCCTATAATAACAAATTAGGTGACCCTAGTCTGTCTGAACTCAATAATTTCAATTTTTGTAATAAAAATCGGGCTCTATCTGGTAGGCTTGGATATATTCTGATAAAGGTGCGAGTAGTTAGTACCAACACAAATTTACTTTTTTGTAACGAAAGTGAGTGCTCAAAGTACCCTATAAGCTTTCATGCTATGCTCACCAGCTGAAGAAAGTTTGACATTTTATATGCTTCCTGGAGGAAGTATGAATTTTCCTTCATTTTTTAGGATTAACATTTGTTTTTCTTGATTTTTATTCTTGTTTCTGTTCGAATCGTTTGGGAGTGGTTTGACACGGGCACGTCAGACGAGAAGTTTTGGAATGCTATAGTCCACAACGGGCCTCATAAATTATTCGCAAATGAGGAAGGAATAATTTGCTCGGACTCAACAAACTGATGAGCAGTTTCTTTAACCGTTTCTTGACCGGGCTTTTCGGCTGAATAAAAAATAAATTTCTAGGGTTGTATTAAGTCAAATTTTAAAATTTTAACTAAATTTCTAGAAAAAAATAAAAATTATGGTATCAGATTACTACTCCAGTCCATTTTATCACCTGTTTTTGAATCGGCCAAGATTGTGGCAAACATGAAAATGACTAAATAAAAATTAGGGTAACATAAAACAGAAATTAAAAAAGTTAAAACAAATTAAATAAACAAATAATATAGTAAACAGAAGAAAATAAAAAAATAAATAATAAGAAAAATAAATAGAAATAAAAGAATAAGAAAAAATAAAAACTAAAGAAAATAAAAATAAATAAGTTACTCATCCGGCCCAGCCAATACAGGCAAGGCCCGAAGTAACCGAGCTAACAGTCCACTGGCCCATGAGAATACAGACGAGCCCAACATCAGTAAACCCGACGAGCCTCCGCGGAAGCCAGCGACGAGCCTGCCGCCGCCGCCGATGCTCTCCGCCGTGCGATCTGGTGCCATTGGCCGGTGGCGATCGCCGCCGCACCTCCTCCCACGCCTCCTCTCCTCCTCCTCCTCCTCCGGCACTTCTCCTGCACGCCTGCAGGCGGCGGCGTTGCTGGAGCTCGCGGAGGTGGAGAAGGTGCTGCGCGACGTCCGGGCGGGCGATGTGCGCGTCTTCCCCGTCGGCGAGGGTGGGCTGCACGGGGGTGCCTGCGCCGACTACATGGTCGTCGCCACAGGCCGCTCCGATTGGCACGTCCGCAACATCGCGCAGGCGCTCCTCTACAAGGCACGTACTCCCCTGATTTCCCCCTTCCTCTGCCTCCCTCGAGAGGAGCGAAATGAAGGTTTCATGGTTTTTTTTTCCCCACCGGGGCATCCTAACCAGCCATTTTCTTGGTGATTATCCTGCATACTGTTAGAGCATCTCCAAGAGATTAGCCAAAATGAGTAGCTAAATTTAGTGATTTAGCAACTTTGTAAAATAGATCTCACATAAAAAGACTAGCCTACTCCAACAGACTCTCTAAAATTTGAATCTCCATATTCAAAAGTGCCATGTCAATAGGATTTTTCGGATCAAAAGAGGCTTCCTGCGCGTGTCCGTACGACTTCTTCTCCTGCTAGTATGGCTTTTGGCGCCGCCAGACATTCTGTCGCCGGTCGATGTTGCCGCCGGTCGCCGAACAAAGCACGCATAGGGCAGCCTAGAAAGCACGCATGGGACAGAGTCCACTGCCGGCCGGGAAGCATGCAGGACCAGCGCCGTGGATGAGTCCAGCTGCTCAGCAGAGCGGTGTTCATGTTGCCTAGGGGCCAACCTGGAAGACGTGAAGACGATGGTGGGAACACGTTGTGCGGGCTTGTGATGGCAGGAGGGAAGGCCCGTGCGTGAAACGATTGCGTGGCCGTGCGGATGGCGAGCGACGATGGCTCGCGATTTCTACCGAGCGAGAATTCCGGAATAGCGCAGAAGGTAAAAAGGAAGACGGGAAAGCGAGTCTGTTGGACCGGATTTGTAGCCTTCGACTGGCTAAACCGGATTTCACGGAGAGGATGGCGAGGCTGTTGGAGTTGCTCTTAGAGGGCGTTTGGTTTGGGGAATCACCAAACCAAACCAAACCAAAAACTAGTTTGTGAGATGATGATGGACTGATAAATCAACTCACTCCATTACACAAACCAGACACCCCCTAAATTTGGTGGAATGATTCCATTCCTCACACTAGTTTATTATTATTGACTTATGAGGAATGAGATGCTGATGCATCAACTCATCCCATTCTAAAAGCCAAACAAAAAAAAAGTAAGTGAAGATGATGGACTATTTCATTCCTCAATCGAAGCACCTAGCCTGCAAGGTTCCTGCTTAATTTCCTATCGTCCATCCCATCATTTCCTGGATTAATAACATCTGGGATTTAACAAGGGTTTCATTCAGCAACTGGATTCAGATGGGTGTTGTTCACTTGTTCGAATTGAGTGCTTCACAATTGTTGGTAAGTTGGAAGTCAAGCTAGCTAAACAGGCTAAGAGCCAAGAATCCCCAGATGATTCAGGACCTAGGAAGTCTGTTTTCATGTTTGTTGGTCTCTCTGCTGGAGATCATCCAGAAACTATACTGGTACATTGAACAATCAAACTCTGAACTTGAGAACTATACCTCTCTCTGATGCATCGGAATTGTACCAGTGAGTTTATGTACTGAATTGTGAGCACAAATGCCATGTGGGTATGATAATCTTTATTCTTTAAGTTTAAATTTAAGAAAAAAGTTAATCCTCTGATACATGGGGGGACGTATCTCACGCATAGTCCATCTTAGATCAGTAGCACCAATCCCTAGATGGCTGACTATGCCATGATTCTTGGTGTTTTGTTACACATTTACTTGTTCATGGGCAAGTTGGAAATATTTCTCATTAAGCACCTGGAGTTAGCTCCAGAAGCACGTGGACAATTTGGCTCAGAGATGATTTTTTTCTGTTGATTTAATAAATTTCATGTTCGTTAGTATCATCTGCTAGAGATTAGAAAACCAAAAATCCTAGCCTTAGATATATATGATTCCCTGATCTATGGATACTATACATTCACTTTTATGTAATTGATTTGTCTTGGATACTTGTCTTGGAAGTGTAATTATTATTATTTTCCATCTTTTCAAATTAAGATTGTTGCACCGCAATATTGGCTTTGATATGGTCCATCCTAGCACCAATCCTTATCTCATCCAGGCTCCAGTTCATTTTTTTTTGCAATGCTAGTCAGATAACTCCCTTGGCGCGTTGATTGCCTTGGTGCTAGCGTTTTATTCTGAGGAAGGCATGGTGAAGTCTGTTAGAGTATTAGGAATAGTACCATATTGTCTAACCACAAGAGGTGTTAGTCCTATATACTCTATATAATCAGCCCATGAGGCCCAATGCAATATATCCAATATTCCACCAATTATATTCTCTTTCATGTTATCATTCGCCTAGGTTTAGATCCTAACCCTAGCCGCCGCTTCCGCACGCGCGCCCCAGGGAGAGGCTGTTCTCCGCCGGGGGCAGCGCCCCCGTTTAGGCACCCAATTCTATTGATCCGGCAGCCATTGTCGTCGTCGCGCAGCAGATCACGATCTCCCCTACGTCATCGTCCGATCGCCGTCGCCTCGTTCCCAGGCTCGTCGCTGGGCTGTCGTCGTCAACGCCTTTCCGATCTTCGCCGCATGGAGGCTGTTGGATCTCGCCTCGTCCCGTGCCGCCGTGGTGGCGTCCAGGCCCGGCCACACGCCCAATCTGTGCTGCCATGGAGGTAGCCAGATCCGGTGTGTCGCTGCAGTGAGGCGGATCTGCCCATATCCACTACGTCGATCTACGTCGGCGCCTTCGACCCCGCATGTCCGCGCCCCGCTGTGCATCTATCACCGAGGGAGCGCCGCCTGATGAGGTCGCACCGCCACCACCTTGTCGTCATGCTGGGTACACCTGATCTATTGCTGCTGTATCTTTTTGGTTTGCCCGATCACTGATCGGGATTGAGTCGCCCACCGCCCGTCGACCTCGTGCAAACTACTCCGGCATCAGCATCGACTCCACCGACACCACCGCCGAGTACTACGCGCATCTTCTCCGAGCAACAGGGCTGCTATTGTGTCGCCTCATCGGGCCACAACACTGCCGCCTGTGTGTCCACCTCGCCGTTGCATCTACATCACCGTCCCTTGTGCATCGACGGTTGTGTCTCGCGTTGTCGCTGGGCGGTGCTCGCTGACGCGTCCCCGCTTCCGTCTGCACAAGGTCTTCGTCTTGCTGATTGGGTCTTCGTCATCGAGCTGCAACCACACCCTCGCCGTCGCTGGGCCTAGCTCGCCGACCCTCGCATCGTAGCTGAGCTCCACTCGCCGATGCGTCGCTATCGCACTGCTTCTACTTCGTCCAGCACAACCACGTCATGTCCCCGTGGTTGGGGCCCTCTCCCTTGTACGCCCGGTATTGGCAACACCGATGCGTGCTTTCTTCCCCGATGCGTTGGTGGGACTGGCAAACTAGCACACGCCTCGGCGCACAGGCAGCTTAACTGCATCGACTTCGGCATCGACCCTCCCGTTCCCACCTCGTCTGCCTCGAATGCGTCGTCGCCTTTCTTCTACGTCCTCGACGGCCTTGACTGTGTCGACTTCAGCATCGCTTCCTCCCACGACGACTGCCTCGACGTTTCTCCGTTATATCACCACGGTGCCTCTTGTGCGCCTGCAGCTCCATTGACAAGGCTACCCGGCCACAACTACGACGACCGCGGCCGCTTCAGCACGGCCCCGTCGACCACGGCTACTGCGCCCTCACGCTCGGCTACCTCGACATCGGCACAAAGGGCTACCTCCTTGCATGAGGACTCATCGGTTCTTCTCCAGCCATAGCATACGCGCCGCATCGACTACTATGACTGCGGGGGGATGTTAGCTTGTCAGCTTCTTCTCTAGTCTCATCGTCTGTAGCGCTCCCGCTGTGACTGCGGGGGAGTGTTAGAGTATTAGGAATAGTACCATATTGTCTAACCACAAGAGGTGTTAGTCCTATGTACTCTATATAATCAGCCCATGAGGCCCAATGCAATATATCCAATATTCCACCAATTATATTCTCTTTCAAAGTCAATAAGGGTCATTTTAGTTTTTGTGATAGCAGTTTTTTTTTGAACGGAAAATACAGCAGGGGAGATCCCCCACTGTAAGATTTTTTTTAGCAGTTTATTTGACTACACCTTTGACTTAAACCAATAGCAGAAGAGACATGCAACCAGATTTGGTAGAGATTGTGATTTTGAATGGCAGAAACACCATTGCAAGTGTCTGAAGGGCAGAAAAAAAGATTTCAATATAAAAATATTCTTCTCCACTGCCTCAGCTTTCAGTTTTGACTACTTACAATGATTATTTATTTCTTCCTGGTAATGTTTTTAAATATATTATTTCATTATATTGACATGTAATGTATGTTTATTTCAAGTCTCCGCTTCAGTTGCTGGAACATGCTGTGAAATTCTACTGGCTGATTCTATCTTGTTACAGATAAAGCAAAAGCAGAAGGGCTCTGATAGAATATTGATGCCAAGTGTAGAAGGTCAGCAAGCGGGAAAATGGGTTGTCATTGATTCAGGTAATCTGAGCATCTAATATTTTCATCCTTCCCACTTTGTGATTTAATTAAGGCAATTTATTTGTTAAATCTGTGTGGGGTTCAAAATAATTTTGTCGTGTTGAAAATAATCTTAAGTAGGCGTAAAGCATGTCTTTTCTTCTAATTTATTGTGTTGTGCTCCTACAATTGTTGGATTTCTTAATATTTGGTAGAATTGAAAACCAGTGGACATACAATGTTGTTAACTGGAGTGCAGTTTTGATAAAATGCTCCATGCTGAACCTTTTCTCTTTTCATTTATATTTGATCATTTTCATTATTTAGTAAGTGAACTTAACTTTAGTTGGAGTTGTTTGTTAACTTACTGATTTTCTTTTACTTCCTATTTGTTTCCAAAGAGTGCAAAGGTCAATGGTATTTGAGTTCTGTAAGCAAATATCTGACTTTTGGGGAAACATTAGGCTGGTGCACTCTAGTCACCCTCAAGAAATTCAACAGTGGAATTGTGATTATTTTTTTAACTATAGTTTCTTTTCCCTTTTTATATAAACCTTCATAAGCTGATCATTAAATTGTTTATGGAGTTTGAGAATAAGAATCTAATTACATTTGAGGGTACATTGGTCGAAAAACTGTATTGAACATGTGAATTCCAGGTGTATCCGGAGTATTGGCTAATATGATTTTGAAAGCAATGCCACATTGCCGATGCTTATTGTCTGTAGTATACATCAACAACGGAATATATCAGATAATTTTATGGTAATAATTGATGGAATTTCATGGCGCTACAGAAAGTAGAGGCCAAATTTGTTGTTAGTAAGAAACTATCCAAAAAATAGAGAATATTGGATTCCAAACTCCAGTTTCATGTCTTGTACCTCTACCATTTTCAGTTCCACGCTATCAGAAGTTGTTCTAAATGATTGCTTTATGCAGAAGTCTTTTGCCCTATCCATTTAATTTAACCTTCTGTTATCTCAGGAAGCATAATCATCCATGCACTTGAAGAAAGGGCAAGAGAGTATTATGATTTAGAAAGCATTTGGTCAAAAGAGGTGTCCCCTAACACTTCTATTGAGGTTAGTGCCCTTATAATTGTGTTTTATTTTTGGTTCCACATATAAATGATATCATACGTTTCTTATTAATGATAGCTGCTATTGTATAATGTTAATTGTTTATTGTCAATGTTGGATAAATCGATTGAGCACAGTACTTCTCTGAATATTTATGTGATTTGTTTGATGTTGTGAAAAGCAAAAACATGACAGTAGTTTGTTATTATCTATCTGAATTGTTATATGATTTTAAATTCTTGTGGCCTTTAAACCTGACAGTGTTTAAATATCATAAAATCTGGTGTTGTCGGGCATTCCAATCTGCCTAGAGCACAAGCATTTGATGTAAAATTGTGTTTGTTTCATGTCCATTTTGCATTTTTATATTGTGCAAATGAGTTCTGTGTAAAACCTTATTTGTTTCATGTTTGTTTAATTTAGTATATGTGCTTCAACTAGTGTGAGATATGACTTTTCTCTGCATGTCCACAGAAAAACTTTCCAGTAAAAATGAGTTTGCTTTTTTTGAAGGATCCGGAGGGGCCGAAGCCCCTACAGTAAGTTTATTAAAATTAAAAAAAAAACACAAAGAAAGTAGTCTCAGGGGAATGAGGTTGCTTTATTGAAAATGAATATTGGATTCTTAACTTTACACTGCAGTATTCTGAAGTTATTTTCTCTAATAGTTTATGGCTTTATGCCCTAACATTCTAACATCGGCATTGAATGATTCAACCCTATCAAACATGGTTTTTGAGTCATCACCATGCTGTTGAGGTGTACACCAGGCAGCGCAGGATGCCAGAAGGTTTTTGTTAGGCTATATCGCCTAGGCGTTGCCTAAAAGACACCTAGGCATCCAGGAGTACCCCAACTCCACAGGACGCCACAATCCCTCTAAAACCTTAACCCACAACTGCTGTATATCTCAAGTAAAAAACATGTAATTTTCAAATTAAATGTACTATGCACAAAGGAAAATCGTGAAGAGGAATGTTATTGCTGTTTATTCAAATTCTTAACGGGCTGATACTATTGGAATGCAGGGTTGTGATCAGATTAGAAGTGCCACATGATTTGCTATCCAATTGCATTTGCTGCTGAATTTGATCTTGGATGCAACTTTTGATTTTCTTAGAGAGATAGAACAGATATTTAAGTAACTTCCTCATCAGATGACCTAGAAAAATAAGTAAATTATTCGGGAGAGTACCAGGGTTGGGTGGGGGCTACTCCTCATTCCCTCAACATTTATCATCGTATATAGACCCTCTTTTTTGTGAATGTTTATAGACCATTACTATCAATTTACCAAGGTCATAGGTCTAGACATACTCAGTCTCATTGTCAATAGAGTTCCCAAAGTCATCTCTTTCCTCATGCATGGAGGATGGATGTGTGGGTTTGTCATGTAGCCACAAGTCCCAATGCAGAGATCATTCTGAGCATTCTGAAAGCCTACAAAGTTAATTTCTGTGCTTTCGTCCAAATGTACTTATCATTCAGTTGGAATCAGCCAAGCTTCTCGCGGTGTGACCGGTTAGAGCAGTGAGCTCCGGGACTCTCCCGTCCGACCTGGGTTCGAAGCTTGGCATCTCCTTATTTTCAAAGTTATAGGGGAGTCTTCTCCTATAATCTAGTTTTTTTTATTCAGTTGGAATCAAATTATCCAGATAAATGTGGTGAGAATAATTTTCATAACCATTCCCCAAAGGTATACTATTTCCTCACCTGGAGAATTTTTTGTTTATAAACTCAATGGATCAATGTCACGTTTAATGTTCAATCCATGGTTGGTTACTGTGGTTACTGTCCAGTTGTACCCTTTTTGAATTTGGAGATGGATTTGTACAGTTATTTGTGTATAGGCAAGCTGTGACTTTTACGATTTCTTTTTTGGCTATATATATCATTTTAACTTTGATTAATCTATTCTCTTCTGGCGAGTCAGTCCTTTTAAACCTCTGCAGGAGTTGGAGACCTCGCTGGTGAAGACCCGTCGTCGGAACCTATCACAGAAACCCATGAAGAGCATCTGAACAGGGGATCTGGTACAGTGATCCGTGATTAGTTGTGAGAGGTCGAGGTTTTCTCTTTCCATTTTGTAGCATCTTTTACTTACCAAAACTAGTCTTATTATGGTGGGTTTTATATGGACTAAAATCGTGTTAATGTAAGATCTGTTGCAAACATAGGGATATTGGGACTGACAAGCCAGTCAGATATGAAGCATCTAGTGCATCCTATAGCGATTGCATACATGGAATGCAAACTTGAAATGTAGGACATTTTTCTTGCCTTGGCGCCTCACCTTTGTTACTCCCAGATTTTCTTTCCCTCTTTGCCTGTGTCTTCCATTTCCGCTAGTTGGGATCATGTTGCCAGACTTAGTGAGGCCAAACGACTCCTCCTGTCCCTGTTGCATTGCAGATTGCATAAGGATCAACCCTGCAGCATTCAACTTACGGTGTTCTGCTCCCAGCAGGCTTGACTGAATGCCTAAGGCTGCGAGCAAGTCGAGTTGCTGTCACTGTCTGATGGAGCTGCTTTGCACTATGGCTGCCGAGCATGTTTTGCTGCTGGAGAACCCAAGCTGCCTCCCTTTTTTCCTCGGCAAGTAGGAGTTTGAGGCTTAAAAACTGAGCTTATGTTATTGCTATACAACTTTCTGGTGCTACTGTTTTCTTCTTGTTTTTTTGCTGGACGTGTGAAAGTTATGTTAGCATTGAGGTACCTCTGTGTTTAGCGAAAGCCTGTTTATTGGTCCTCTGACGTAGCCCGAGATCACCTGATGTGCCTTTGCTGTTAGCATTTTCAGAGCTTTAATCTGTGAATAGAGTCGTCTTGCGCTTGCTGCTACGCCGTTGATCTACTCTCCTGTCTGGTACATCAGTTATATTTCTAATAGCAGTTGCATACACGGCATTTTGAGTGACGCTCATATGTATGCAAGTTAACGCCTCCTGTCCTATCACAATTATGTGAGAATTAGTCTGTCTAAAGTAAACAATTTCAGTTGTAATAAATTTCGTTCTATGTGGTAGGCTTTGGATATATATGATAAAAATGCGAGTAGGTTAGTACTGTAACATGCTTTTAATTTTGTGTATAGCGAAAGTGAATGCTCAAAGTTCCCTATAAGCTTCCATTCGATGCTCACCAGCTACCGAAAGTTGGCATGTTACATGCTAGCTTCCTGGAGGAAGTGTGAATTTCTGTGTCTAGTCGCCTGGTTGACGGGGTTTATTTTCTGCCCCAATCCAACTTGATCCCGGCTTATATATCCGCTCTGCCAACTTTAGTTTGGTTTCACGGAAACAGCGCTAGCTAGCATGAGCTCCACTTTATGCCCACTGAGAATTATCCAGACACACAAGGTGTATGTATGAATAGTCGACAATGAGTAGTCTTTTTATAATCTGCTGCATAGTTTATATTGTTTTGTACCAACAATATATAATTGCACCAGCATATGCATGGCCGGCCGGTCCATTGCTTGGTGCTCAATCTAGCTTTAGCTAGCTTTAGTTGGCCAGGAAATTAAAAGAAGTATGAACATTACGACATGGATGTATAAGGCAGCTAGCTTTTGAAGCTCTCAGTGGATGCAGTCATGAATTGGAATCATGAATTTAGGACTAATCTCCCCTTCCACGAACATACATACATATGTACGCGTCTAACAACCCACCTCGCTTGGCACATGGCGAAATTAACTAGCTATTGTCAAAAGCTCCATTCCTTAACTACCATCATCGCTAGCTTGACCTAATTGACTCAATATAGTGAAGAATTTCAACACGAGTCAAATTGCATGAAACGGCAACATATATTATTTGTAGTGGCGCGTAAGAATCTTTCCCGCCATCTATATATCGATCTCACTAGCACGTACGGATTGCAGAACGTACATAGCTTCTTCTAGCTAGCATGAGTCCTAACTCCTAACCACACGGGCTTGAAGAGATGTCGGCAGCGGCACCGGCAATGCTGCTTGTCCTGCTCACGGCAGCACTACTCCTCTCGCCGGCGGCAGCCGCAGTGAGTTGCCAGGATGAGTGCGGCGACGTGAAGATCCCGTACCCCTTCGGCATCGGCCCGCCTGGCTGCTACCTCGTGACGGCCGGTGACGGCGGCGACGAGCCATTCAACGTCACCTGCAGCAACCTCGACGCCTACGGCGTGGTGCAGCCCGGCGAGCTCATCCCCACGGGCGCCGGCGGCGGCCTGCAGGTGCGCGAGATCGACGTGGACCGCGGGAGGATGCGAGTCTACAGCTGGGTGAACTCGCGGTGCAAGAACGACACGTCGCCGTCCAAGGTCGACGAGAAGATCAGGTGGTACGACTCGTCGACGTTCAGTGTCTCCGACACCGAGAACGTCCTCACCGTCGTCGGCTGCGACGTGCTGGCCTACATCGGCACGCAGGACCGCGGCGTCCAGAACCGCTACCTGGCGGGGTGCAACGCCACGTGCCCGCGCGGTGGTGTGCGGCCGTCGTCGTCGATGGCCGCCGTCGCCGCCGACGGCGCCACCTCCTGCAACGGCACGGACGGCTGCTGCTGGACGCCGATACAGAAGGGGATAAGGTCCTTCGTCCCTAGCTTCGTCCCCGACGACGGTGACAGTAAGGGCAGACCAGACGGCGGCTCCGGCGCCGGCAGCCCGTGCGGATACGCCTTCTGGTGGAGAGGGAAAAGTTCAAGTTCCGGACATCCTATGCCATTAACAGGGAGCTTGACGGCGACGCGGGCAAGCGGTTGCCGCTGGTGCTCGACTGGGCAGTGGGCAACAAGAGTTGCCCGGAGGCACAGAAAGACAAAGCGACCTATGCCTGCCTCAGCGACAACCACGAGTGTGAACTCTACCAACGGCCCAGGGTATCTATGCAAGTGCAAAGCTGGGTTCCGAGGAAATCCTTACAGTAAAAATAATGGCTGCCAATGTGAGCTCTCTCTCTCTTCCTCCTACTCCTCCTCGTCGTCATCATATCACCATCTTTATTATTGTTATTGTTGTTGCTATTGTTATTATTGTTATTGTTATATATCAATATGGCAGAGATGAGTTCAAAATTTTTGGGTATCACTATCACAACTAGAATTTTTTAATTCCCCAAGTGATGTTGGGTTTATTATAGTGTTTTAAGTATTCAAATTTTATTATTCTCTACCAAGTGCCTCCTAGTGAGATGTGCTATGACTAGTGGTAGTGTTTTATTACTACTTAAAAATACTACGAGAATTTCACCATTTTGGTGCTATGTGTTTTTGGGCCTCATTGAGATGAGTGAACTTTGTTGAAATTTGGTCATTTTAATTGGATCCAGGAACTTGATATGTAATTAGAAGTTTATAGGCCATATAATAATTGTTTTTGATAAAATATTAAGTTGGTGGCTTATTTGTAAGTATATTATGATTCTTGAGATATTGTGCACATTTAGAGCTTTGTTTGGAATACAAGAACAAGAATCTTGTATGAAGTTTATTATGTGATGCTAGATGTCTCACACAAAAATGATTCGTCCTGCAGTTATTGACAAGAGCAAGGAGATGAATCCATGCCATGCCTCTGCTAAATGTGCTGTCAACGAGGAAGGAGGCCACGATTGCTCATGCCCTCGTGGTAGGCGACCCAAAGATGGCGACGCTAGTGGTGGGTGCGAGATAGATTACTCCATGGTTGCAATCAGTATGAATCTTCATTCGTTTTCATTTTTCCACCTCTACATGTACTGTATTAGGCTAGGACTCCATAGACAATGTTTTCGATGAATATTCAACAGATTAAAATGTAATTTTCTTTGTATGTTAATAATGTACTCACATAAACTTACCAATCTCATACATGTTCCATTTCATCAAGGGAACAAACCTTAAATTTTAGCCTAAGTAATAACTTCTTCCTTAGAGTTTGTTTGGTTTAGTCGAATCCAATTCCCTTCGATCAGAAACTATCCCAACAAACCTTGAGTTTGTGTGCTAACATATATATTTTAGTCCCTCAATTATCATCAGAGATTTAATTTGGCGCTCTTGAACTTTCAAATTGCCTTTTCAGTCGTCAAACTTTACTTTCAGGTTTAATTTTGTCCTAAAATTACTAAATCGATTGTTTCAGTGCTCAAACTCTGCATTTGAGCTCAAAATTGAAAGACCAAAATGAAGTGCACTTTCTTGATAGTTCATTGATTTAATTGATCCTAAAGTGCAAAGTTTGAGGACTAAAACATTTACTTTGATAGTCCTATATTGAAATTGTGCTCTCACAGAGGACTAAGACATTCTTTGATAATCACCAGCCAAGCTGTTTTGGTAAATTGTTTTTAAAAACAACTCTATGTCTAAAACTTTTTAAGATATGCTGTCACAGAACCCATGCAGTGTCCACTGTACTAGGACAAGTTGAAGCCGAGTAACACCACTTTTGGTTCTATCCTCCATATATCCTTTGTGAGAGCACAATTTAAGAGGCTCCTTAGTGAAGCCATTTGGTTTTACCTTGTTTGACATAAAATGGCTCCAAACAACTTTAGGAGTCGGTGGAGAAGACATGCTAAATGAAGCCTAAAGTATTGGGGTACCCAAACTCAGAATAGGTCTCCAACAGGATACCTATAGCCTCTTATGAAGTACTAGTCTTTTGAGTCTCGTTGTTAAAGAAGACCAAAAATTTATATTAAATTATTTGCCCATAGCGCTACCTAAAGGATAAATAATTTTTTTTTATTTTGAGTCGTGGTTGTGAGACAATCTACTTTTAAGGGACCAAAACAAATATTCGGCCTATATTTATATATATTGTAAATTTGTCTTTTTTGTGTTATATTACATTTTTGTAACCATATATTTCCACACTACAGGTACCAGCGTTGGCGTAGTTGTGCTAGCTTTGGTGTTGTCTTGCACCTACGCAGTCCAACAAAAGAAGCGGCTCGCCGCGATCAAGAAGAGATACTTCCGGCAGCACGGCGGTCTGCTCCTCTTCGAGGAGATGAAGCAGAAGGGGCAGCAGGCGCCTTCCTTCACGCTCTTCACCGAGAAGGAGCTGGAGCAGGCGACCGACAGATTCGACGAGCGGCACGTCCTGGGCAAGGGTGGCAACGGCATCGTGTACCGGGGCGACCTCAAGGATGGCAGGGCCGTGGCCATCAAGCGCTGCAGGGTCGCCGACGACGAGCGGCAGCGCCGGGAGTTGGGCAAGGAGGTGCTCATCCTGTCGCAGGTGAACCAACGCAACATCGTCAAGCTCTACGGGTGCTGCCTCGAGGTGGCCGTGCCCATGCTCGTGTACCAGTTCATCCCCAACGGCACCCTGTGGGAGCTCCTCCACGGGCACGGCGTCGGCGGTGACGACGACCGTGCGGCCCGCGTGTCGCCGTCATTCGCGATCCGGCTGAAGATCGCGCAGGAGGCCGCGGAGGCGCTGGCGTACCTGCACTCGACGGCGTCGCCGCCGATCATCCACAGTGACGTCAAGTCCACCAACATCCTCCTCGACGAGAACTACGACGCCAAGGTGTCGGACTTCGGCGCGTCGGTGCTGGCGCCGTCCGACGAGGCGCACCTGGTGACGCTGGTGCAGGGCACGTGCGGGTACCTGGACCCGGAGTACATGCGGACGTGCCGGCTCACGGACCGCAGCGACGTGTACAGCTTCGGCGTCGTCCTCCTGGAGCTGCTCACGCGCCGGAAGGCGCTGGCGCTGGCGGCGCCCGAGGAGGAGCGCAGCCTCGCGGCGCACTTCCTGGCGTCCGTCAGGGACGGCAGGCTCGACGCGCTCCTGGACGCCGGGATCAGGGGCGAGGTCGGCGGCGAGGTGCTCGGGATGGTTGCGGCGCTCGCGAAACGGTGCCTCGAGATGTCCGGCGAGAACAGGCCCCCCATGCGCGAGGTCGCCGACGAGATTGGCAGGGTAAGGAAGCTGTGGCGGCATAGGTGCTTCGGTGAAGTTGCTGTTCTTGTTAGTGACGATAGGTGAAGCCTAGCTACTTTTGGAGCTGGAGTACGTACGACATCTCGTCCTTGATAGTACTACTAGGAGTAGCTCAGTAGATCACCAAACTTTGCACTACTAAAAAGTGAGAGATTTGCCGATGAGCTACTTGCTACTTGTAGTGCTAGGAATACAGGTTTGACGAGAAATGAAACGTCTTGGTTAAGACTAGTAATGACCAAATTTGGTAATGACACAAGAAGTTGCATTGATCCGCGTTAATCCATACTGTATCAGGTTACAATTAACCGGCGTGTTATGAACAAGTTTCATGAAAGAGAACGGAACGTGCATATGCATGTTTCATGCTAGTTATACTGTAGTATTATATAATATTGTACACTTGTAGAAAAAACAGGACGCGTCGTCGTCTACCTAGTACTCGTCGTGGCGGCGGCCGATGGCGAGCGCCCTGACGAAGCAGGCGGACGCGCCGACAGCGAGCCCCGCGAACGCCGGCGGCACGAGCAGGTCGATGCCGGACCGCCCGGCCATCCGCGCCGGCACGCAGACGTGGTCCCCTCCGCCGTCGAGCGGCACGCGCACCGTCCCGGCCGCGCACGCTGCCGCCCTGCCGCCGCCGCCCGCGAGCGCCCAGACGAAGGCCGCCTCCGGCGAGAACGACGCGACGGACACGGCGAGCGCGAGCGCCCCCGCCCACGCCAACGCGTGCCGCAGCGCCGGCGCCCAGTGCTGCCGCTCCCCGACCAGCGCCTCCACCAGCGGATGCATATCGTCGTCGTTGGCCACACGCGAGCCTTGTTCGATCCTGGCCGGCGGCGGTGCGGCTATATGGCCGTGGTGTGGAGTGGAGAACGCGGAGCGAGGTGAAGTGGGTGCGCCGTGCGCGCGTCGTTTCGTGGAGGTGGAGTACGTGGTGGAGCACCGAGTGTTAGGTGAGCTAAGGCGGGAAGTTCTGAGATTTGTCTTTCCCGGTTTGGAGTGGAGGCCGGCTGCTGCCTCGTTGAATTTCTTGAGGGTTTGGTTGGGGCACGAGGGTGACCTGTGCGCGGTGGGTAGAGCGATTTGACATCGCACGTGTCTATAAAAAATCTTCCATATAATTAAATAACAATCGAATTTCTGTATCCAGTTATTTTAGGCTTTATTGTAAATCTCTAAAAATTTTGTTTTCTTTTCAAATTCATGGACCTAAGCCATAAAGCCTGATTTTTATTATGCATAGAAACGTAGACCTGAGCTCGGGCAGGGCACAGCCAGATTTAGTCGCTATTCAGGGCTTATGAAAGTGCTATTCAGGGCTTGTGAAAGTGTTACCTGTTGTAACTTAGGTCACTAATCGTGCTCAGGTAATACAGCCATAAAGGTTTTATTCGCTGAAACGCTGGTAGCACCGGCGGGTCCCTCTTGTAAAACTATTCTCCTTCGTATATTAATGAAAAACGCGTACACATTTAAAAAAAAGTGTTATGCATAGAAGTAGTCTTAAATTCACATCATTGTTGCCCTAGTCACAAACTCATAAAAGAGTAAATTCATATCATCGGTCCTTAAACTTGGCTGGCAGTATCATTCTGATGTCCAAACTTTCAAAGTGATATCTCTGAGTCCTTAAACTTGGCTAATGGTGTCATCCAGTCCATAAACTTCAAAGATGCTCACCATCGGTTCTTAGACTTGATCAGTGGTGTTATTTCAAATCTTATAGGGCCAAATAGAGCCTAATCCGCTCTATACGTTGTGGCAATAATTCATAAATTTTTCATATGAATTCGGATGAAGATAAACTTTATACCAAAATTATATTTTTTTTGAAAAAAATATCAAAACTATATGCTCACCCCTATTTTGAGAGCTAAGACTGCCCGCATTGTGCTCGGTGCCAAAAAAAACTAAAGTGCATGCAGTGAGCACCGATGCTCAAAAGTCTGGCTGCTACACAATGTATAGCATCAATGCCTGAACATGTGGGCCATCCTTGCTGGGCAAGATTTCTGTATTCTCATATCCTAAGTCCGGCTAAGAAATGGGTCTCGTTTAGTTCATCAAATTTGGCTACCAAATTTACTATACAGAATTTTTATTCTTCGTTACATCAAAATATCGGCACATGCATAGAGTATAAACTAATTGCACAGTTTTGTTGTACTTTACGAGACGAATATTTTAAACCTAATTAGTCAAAGTTTGGATAATTTTTACCAAATACAAACGAAATGCTATAGAAATTCCAACATCAATTTGACGAACTAAACAAGGCCATGGTTTTTTATTCGCCAGACATCACATCACCTACTTGCCACGGTGCCTGGAATTTTAGAGTTGCCATCCATTGCTGCATTGTGATGAGGCAGACGAGCTGCTGCTAAGACACTTTCTTTCTTCTTTTGGCACCACAGAAGAGCAACGTTGTGGACAGTCTAATGAAAAGTGCTCTATTAATTTTTAAAAGCAAAAAAGATTTATTGGACTTGGGCATGCACATTGTTGGGCCTAGAAATTGCCACACACTATTAATAATAATAATAACTCTCTTCCATGTACATTTATTCCTATTATTTTATTACTTATATAAACACCAACACGACATTACATGGAGGTGTACTACTATGCCGTCGCCGTCGAATAGTACTGTTCCTGCTCCTGGAGCAGCTGGTGGAGGTTGATGGGCTCCGCTTCTCTGGGTGTCCCGTAGAAGAAGGACCGGACGGCGCGGCGGTAGGCCGCCGCGTGCCGTGCACCGTGTCCCAGAACATATACTCGTCACGGTCGCCGCACAGGCTTGTGTCCTCCGAGCACTCCAACTCGCCGTTGAACTTGCCGCCGCCACAGCACGCCGTCTTCACCTCACGCAGCCCTGCCAGTCGCCATCATACATAAATAGATACCATCAATATGCAACCAACACTTAGCAATTAGCATGCAGAAACATGTGATTGTTATGATTGAAATCAAATAAATGTCGGTATGTAGTGCTTACCGGCCAGAGTTGGGTTGGCGATCATGTCGGAGAGCACCTTGTAGAGGCTGGCGATGGTGTACCTCATCGCCGGCATGGAGCCGGCGGCGACGGCTTTCGCCATCTCCGCCCGGAGGAGCGAGTTGAAGAGCTCCGACAGGTAGTTCCCGTCGTCGTCGCAGTCTCCGTCCGCCGTGGTGGCTCGCTGGCTCGGCAGGCATCCCACGGGCAGGACGTCGACCAGGACCAGCTTCCGCTCTCCGAGCTTGTAAAGTGCCTGTCGGTGCTTGCTGCCACACCATTAGAAACTGGAGATGTACGATGATTAGAAGACGGTGAGATGACGATGCGAGTACGTACGTTGATGTAGTTGAGGTAATCGGCGACCATGCCGGCGATGAACTCCGGCGCCTGGCTCATGGGGACGCCGCCGGGGTCGTCGAAGGCGCCGAAGTCGTTGCCGCCGGTTCTGATAACGAACAGGGACCGGCCCAGCAGGCCGTCCAGGCTGTCGCGGCCCACCAGGCCGGCCCGGAGGATCCTCCTCGCCTTGGTCTTGGCGAACAGCTCGACCTACTCACGCAGGGTGATCGTCCCGTTCCCCTGCATCCATCCATCCATTGGCATCTTCTTATCTTCATGAAAAATTGTATAAGGTCGAGGATGATTTGCTTACGTACCGTGACGTCGAGGATGCCGGAGCCGCCGGAGGCGTAGTTGGCGCCGACTCAGCCTTGGAGCAGGTCGAGCCATGACAATGCCGTCGTCGTTGAAACATCCTCAATTTTCCGTAAAGAAAAAATAAGAAGGATATAATAATAGCCTAGGAAGTCAAATCATCAATTATCCGATAACAGTTGATTACAAAGCCATACATCGAATAAAAGAATAGAATAGAGAGGTTTATATAAATTATTACATCGCAACATGCCGGAATCATCAGAGTATCTAGCATCCAGAATAACTACGGAAGTAGAGAGATATTGCGGAAGCATCGTCTTGCACCATCTTGAATATAGGCACAAGACCATCTAATCCTTGAGCCCCTCGTCGCCGTAGGCGTAGTCCCAGAATAGCCATGGAAGTAGAGGGATATTGCGGAAGCATCGTCTTGCACCATCTTGAATGTAGGCACGAGACCATCTAATCCTTGAACCCCTCGTCGCCATAAGCGTAGTGGGGCTCACCTACCAAATAAGTTTCAGTATGATTTGCACTGGCCACCGGCTCCCACCCTATGCTTTGCTTATGCTTTGTGGTAGATGGATGCAAATGGATATAATCAAGAGACCTATTATTTGGCTATAGTTTCCTATGCAAGTATCATTAATATTATATAATAATTGTTCATCAAGTTTTAATCCATTCCCATCCCACAACACCATACCACCAACCATCGTCTTCTCAGTTCTCTCAACAACCACGCTCACACGTGGCGGCAATGGACAACTCCCTCTCATCCATGCCTAATCGGTCATCATGCCGTAGGGTAACAACAACAACATCACTCATGGGGAGGTAGAAGGGACTCATCTCACTACTCAAGAGAAGTGTAGGTCACGGAATAGCCATACCGAGGCTGTGGACTATATATAGATTCGAATCAACTCTGCAGAGTGTGTACACCTGTAACCGGCTAATGCCGACCATCCACAAGATAACCATCATTAGCGCTCGCGAACGCCTAGGCTGATAGCAAAATGACCATCTAACTATGGCGGTTCCACCCTACCTCTCAACCCTGGGACACCCCAAGTCCTGCCTGGAGTGGCTGAGAATGTGAAGTCATGTTCCTGCTCTCCGAGGGGCCGATGCTCGAAAGAGGACACATGAATGTCTCGGAAGGGTGTGGGGTTCCACCCGTACCTTCCTACACTGCATACTACGAGTAGTAGTGGCACTGCCCTAGGTAGCTGAAATCATCCGTCCCCGGTTCATGTGGGGCGAGTGGTGCGTACGAAGGGGTCCGTGGTTCCGGTCCTCAAGAGACAATAGGTCCTAGGAGAAATCAGACAGGATATCTCCTCAAAACAGGGCCATCAGTGCCCTCTGCCTCAACGGCATCTCGCTCTGGGGGCCTCGTTCCACGAAGGCTCTCGACCCTGGGATCTCCTCAAGTCACCATGTACCCGCCACAAGTACTCAGATCACAGGGGTGCCCAGGTCGCACCCCCTCGGCAAGACTCGCTCCAAAAGCTCGTCATAGATCCTGTCCAGTCGACTCAACCCTCACCAGACAACCCTCCCACATTATATTACCCAGAGACACCCATACATACACAAAATCCGGCATCCCGAGCCGAATCCACCCAAGTCCACCATCCGCATCATATCTCCAAATATAATGCAAGTGGAGTTTAGGTAGCAAGTAACAAGCACTGCATGGCGTGTCTATCCTATGAGCGGGTGAAGGTTACAACAAGGAATAGGCATACAAGTATCTACCATGCAATCCTAACATATCATATCATAGCATTATTACAAAAGTAGAGCACTAGCATTCTATTATGTTGCATGCGTAATAGGATCTACGAGGTTGGGTGGGACGTGGCACCTGAATAGCTGTCACTCAAGTCCTCCCTCAAGTCCTTGGCGCACTCCTAGTCCTCCTCCTCAAACAACTCCTTCGTAGGATCTGAAAACGAGACATAATGGTCACGGGAGCGACCCCTATAGATCAAAAACAAAGAACCAAATGAAAACCAATAACTCCAAATGCAATCATACATAAGCCTATGACGTAGAGCTCATTTTTATAAAAATTTGGACACTTGGTTCATATTTTTCGAGGTCGTATGAAGAAGTTATGAATTTTAAAGTTTAAATCATTTTCTGAAAAAGAAAAAGGACTGGATAAACCAGAGGCTGACACGTGGTACGATCTGGTTGGTCCATGTGGCACGTGGGTCCAGCTGATGTGGTGCAATGCTATCGTGTGTGCTGACGTCACACTGACGTCAACACTAGCAGGTGGGTTCGGCTGGTGCAGTCGCTGACATGTGGGGCCCACAGTCCTGGTCACTGACAGGTAGGACCCACGGTCAACGGTCAACGTTGTCCAATCAACGGTCAACGACGACCGGGCCTCGGAGGTCCTAGGTAGGGCCGGATCTAGGCCGGCCTAGCTTGGACACGTGGCAGCAAGGCAGACAGGCCGCGTGACGGGTCTTGGTCCAATGGGCCGTGGTCTATGGCCTTCGGGTGCATGGATTGGGTCCACAGTGGACCGAAGTCAAGTGAGTCACGTGGCATTCACTGGTTGGTCCACTGGTGCGGTGGACGCGGTGCATGGGGGAAAGGAATTTTTCCCCTTTCCCCTGCTCGCGTGCGTGCAGGCGCGGTGGTGCTGTCGTCGGCGGCCGGTGGCGAGCAGCGGCGCGGATGGCTGCGGGTTGTGAGGGCTACGCCGCGCGGTGGCGCGGGAGCAAGGCGGAGGCAGCTGTAGGGCTGCGGCAGGCTCGCGGCTCACGAGCTCGCCGGTGCGTGCGTTGCAGCGGTGGCAGACGGAGAGGCCGCGATATCGGGCTCGGTGGCGCAGGGGAGGCCGCTTGGGCGTAAGATACTGCTTCGCGGCTCAAGGCGAGGCGCTTGGCGGGGCGCAGGCTGGCACGCAGGACCTAGGCTCGGCAACGCTCGCACTTTGGCGGCGGTTGGCGGCGAGGCCATGGCGGTGGGAGATGCAGCGCCTTGGAGGAGGCTTTGGCGGGCGCTACGGGTTCGCTATGGCGAGGTGGGTGCATGTGTGGAGCTCAAGCGGGCACGTGGTGCAAGGGCTCGCCGGCACATGTGTGACGGCGGCGGTGGGCGGCGCGGCCATGGCTGCGGGGCGCAGCAGCGTGTGCGGAGCTGCTCTTGCTAGCGCAACGGCTTCGCAAGGACCTAGCGAACAAGTCGAGCGCTTCAATTTGGAAAAAGGGGCTCCTAGACCGGCGGTAAGGCGCGGCGGCAGCGGACATCGTCGGCGGCACGGAGCTTCAAATTGGCGCCCGTGGGACTCCATATTCTCCACCATCCTGCCGATTTGAGCAGCTCGGAGCTCCATGGTTAGTGCGCAGCTAACGGAGCACGGCGGGCACGCGCGGCGAAGATTCACCACAGCAGCGCTCCGACGGCCATGAGCTCGCGGCGGCCAGGGCTGCAAAGTTGCATGGCCCCACTATGGCCATTGTCGGGCTCCAAGAAGTTGCCCGGAGGGCGTTCTAGACTAGCGCGGACACGTTCGTCGAGTTAATGAGAAGAGAAGGGAGACGGGAGAGCGGGAACGCGACAGCGCTCCGGCGGTGGCCATGGAGCTCGTGCTCACCTCGCACGGCTACGGTTGGGGACGAGGCTCGTTAGGGCGGCTGCAGCAGCCCTAGGGAGGTGAAGCAGAGCTCACGGTTCGCTTGGCGTAGTCGATCGAGGTTTTGGGTCCTCCCTCAACTGGCACGAGCAGCGACAGTGGCACTCCGGGTCCGGCTCCGGCGGCGCGGTGGTGCTCCGATAGGTCGCGGTGCGGCTACAGGAGCTTGGTGGCGAGGAAGTAGAGCAGGGGCTTCGCGGTGGTGGGAATGTGGCAGCGCGTCCTAGCCCAATGCGTTGCGGTGGACCAAGTCGTGGCCGTGGGGACGGTGCGCTGGTGCGCGACGTGCGGGGCTCGTCTCACTCCTCCGGTTCCTCTTCTCCTCACTCCTTCTCCTCCCTTGCTCTTACTCTCCAGCAGCGGCTTACGTTTGGCGGCGCGAGGGTGGAAAACCCTAGTGGCTGGGCTCCCCCTTCTTATAGCTGGCGTTGGCCATGGCGGACGGAGAGGATGAGTGATGCCGATCGGGCGGCTGTGCGTAGCTTCAAGTTAGGGTTAGAGTTTCCCGGGGGCGCGCAGGCGAGCGGAGGGACGAACAGCGTGGCGCGCGACTGTACGCGGGATGGACGGCGTGGAGCGGCTGTTCCATAAGTGGAACTCGGATGGGACGGGGAGGAAACAGAAGTGGAAAGAGGAAGCTCCTGACAGGTGGGGTCCGCGGGACAGCGACTGTGGGCGGGCGGACGCGGGCGCGCGCGGCGCTTGCTGGGCCGCTTGGATTGGTGGGCCGGGGCGTGGCGCGCGGGTGGCGCTGGCACAAGCGGCGACCAGTTGGGCCGCGGGGAAGGCAGGCCAGTGCGGGGGCAGCATTGGCCCTTGCTGGGCCAGCCGTGGCCGACTGGGCCGCGGGATGCGGGGCAGGCCAGCCTGGCTGCTGGACTGGGCCGCACGGTGGCTCCGGGCTGGTTCCCTTTTTCCATTTTCTCTTCTATTTTATTTGCTTTTCTATTTCTTTTCAAAGCTCCTAATCCAACCATGTCATGATCTTGATAGCAAAAAGGTTAGTGACCATGACATGGGCACTAAGCTAGGTCCCCTAGGGTCTCATGGAGTTGTTGGAAGCCATATCTAAGGTTAGTTGCACGTAAACCTATGCATATATATATGCGATAACAAATATTGTTTGATTTTATTAATCATCACATAAAATCAATAAGAGGCAAATCATACTCTTGTAATTAAAATACAAATGCCTCAACTATTATTAGGTGCTACTTATGCAAATAGTGGATGGTTTTTCTACGTGACACTCACCAAACATTGGATACTTAAGAAAAAAAATTTTATTGGTTGTGATTTTTGGCGTTTGGATTTTTAGGATTGTTACGGTCGTCGTCAGCGAGAGGTAGGCCGGTGGGCTCCTCCTGAATCCCACATGTTGTGCTGCATGCAATTGTTGAAATTTAGACTCAGATTGAATTTACACGTTATTCATTTCAAAGACTCAGATTGAATTTACACGTTATTCAGTTCAAGACATTGATATCCTAAGTTCCTAAAATGCATTGCTGCCGCCGCCGTTGGGGGCGGTGATCAGTCGCCGGCGCCGATGACCTGATATTGGCGCGCTGCGCGAGCTCGGTTTGGCGAGAGGAGAGGTAGTTTACCGATGACGTCGGCGAGGTTGTAGGCGTTGGTGAAGCGCCCGGTCCGCCACAGGACGGTGCGCGCGAAGTCGACGCCGTTGGGGGGCACCGCCTTGGGCGCCGGCGCGGGAAGGAAGTCGTTGTTGCCGGCGTCCACGAGCGAGTCGCCGAACATGTACATCGCCAGGACCACCACTCGCCCTCTGGTGATGATGCCCATGCCCATGCTCCCGGCGCTGATGGTGAGCTCGGCCTCATCTCCGGTCGCCAAGGACGAGCCGGAGCAGAGTGCCGCAGCGGCCAGGAGTGCCAGCAGAGCGCCGGCGACGGCAGCTGGCCTAGTGGCCGCCATGAACAGTGTGGACTTAATCATTGAGCTGGGGGACGACTGGCTAGTAGGTGTGCTTCGCAGCACAGCAGGCACTGCGGCGTGGGCTGCCGAACACCACACAAGTATAAGGCCTCCATCCGAATGTGGAAAATGCGTGAACAGTGAGTTAGAGCACGTTCAAACGTCCAGATTTAATAGGCACAAGTTTATAGTCAAATGGATTGGTTTCGAAGAGTTCTACACGATCCCACAGTCTCTGAGCTTCCGTATGGCTTACAATTCAAAAAGTCAATTTTTTTGACGCCATCCCAATTGCTGCTTACCATCCTGGTAAAGGGCTGCTGTCAATGAGTAGCTTTGGTAAGGAATTGAATAGTATGGGAGAAAACACTGGCCATATACATACTGAAACAAAACAGATAGAAGATGAGAGTGAGATACTCATCCCAGGAGAGGGTCATATAGTGGTGCAAGACAGGGATGGGCCTTTTTCTGATGGACAAATCCAAGTGGCCATCACTGACCGTGGCAGAGGAGGGGGAGAGTCTAACTCAGGAAATGACACCGATGCCATCTCAGAAAGAGGATATGCAGGCATCTGTTGAGGGCTGTGTTAAGGAACATGGGGGGAGTGAGGAAGACATGATGGACAATTTGTCTCAGATGAGTAAGGAATCAGGGGGAGAGAGTGATACTCAAGGATGGGAGGTTTCTGTCAGCAAAAAAAAAAAAGGAAGAAGACCATCAGAACTGTGGGAGTCGCCTCCAGAACTAGCAAGATGGTACCCAGGGATGGGGTGTCCATTGCAAAGAAGGCTACGCTAGGGTGGCGGCAAGGAATTCTTTATCTGCTACAAAGGCTACTAGTACAGGTACCTCCAATAATCCTTTTACTATCTTAAACACTTCTGATCATAATAGTATGAAATCTGTTATGAATGATCTTCATATTGTTAGTGATAGCATAGAGAATCAGTTGGATGTTTTTAAGGCTGAGAGATTGAGAGCTGCTCTGGCTGAGAAAAAATACAGTTTGTACTTAGAAAAACTGAAAGAAAAGAACCAACCCGATGATGAGGAGTTAGATGAACTCACAATGAAGGTGGTTGACAACAGGGTTAGACTCAAGGATATTGTGCCAGATAGGGGAGAGGATGTTGGGGAGACTTCAAATAATTGTTTAAAACGAGAATTATGTTTTAGAATATCAGAGGGCTAGGAAAGAGCAGGAAAAGATGGTTGATTAAGGAACACATTTTGCATGAAGATCTGGATATGGTTGCCAATCAAGAATCCAAGCAAGTTTTCACAGATGGGGAGTTAAGGGAGATGACTGGTGATAGGGAGTTTACATGGATATGGATACCTGCAAAAGGCCACTCAGGGGGGCTAATCACATGTATAAATAAACAGGGAGACATTTGAGCTGGAAGATTACAGTATGGGAGAGAACTTTATAGCTTCCTTACTCAGGAATAGATGATCATCCAATTATCGGTTCTGGATGCTGAACATTTATGGCCCAGTTGATCATGAACGGTCTAGGGAGTTCATTCAAAACCTACATTCCTTTTGTCAACAAACTGATTTGCCAATGATCTTAGGTGGTGACTTCAATTTGATAAGGGATAATAAGGAGAGAAATAAAGGACAAGGGGATCCAAGACTGATGAAACTTTTTAATGACTTTATTGGGGATCATCAGCTCAGGGACTTGTATGTGAAAGGGAATCGCTTTTCCTGGACTAACAAACAGCAAGACCCCACACTGGTCAAACTGGATAGGATTCTAGTCTCTTTAGACTGGGATATGCATTACAAAAATAACTATGCCTGGTATAAAAGCAGAATTGGTTCTGATCATTAACCCCTTTTGTTGGACTCAGGGGAATCCAGGGAGCCAAAATTGAAATACTTTTATTTTCAGGAAAAATGGTTGCAGTTTGAGAACTTTGGGAGCTTGATACATGATAAGTGGGTAGAGTTCATAAAACCTAGATCTATTACAATACAAGCAAGCAGCTGGGAAAAAATGGATCCTACATGGGGATGCTAATACACACTTTTTCCATTAGTTCATAAAGGGCAGACAAAGAAAAAAATTCCATCTCTATGCTAGAGTCTGATGGTAGGGAGATCAGAGGTCAACAGGAGATCACAGAGCACATTGTTGGGTACTATAAACAACCTTTTGGGAATAGTGATCCCTACAACATGTAGCTAGGGGATAATTTCTTGCCTAGTGAGATGTGCCTGGATGAGAATGATAGACAAGCTCTCATTATACCTTTTACCATAGATGAGATCAGGAAAACAATGATGGAGCTTAAAGAAAACTCAGCACCTGGACCAAATGGCTTTGGAGCCTCTTTCTTCAAAATATGCTAGGTGCAAATTAAAGAGGTGATGGGAGAAATGTTTCAAGACTTTTGGGAAGGCAATCTGGACATTAGAAGACTCAACTATGGGGTCATAACTCTGATTCCAAAGATCGATGAGGCCAAAACCATCAAGTAGTATAGACCAATCTGTCTTCTGAGTGTGGACTTCAAGTGTTTTACCAAAGCACTGACAAACAGGTTGGTTTCCGTGGCTCAAAAATGTATTAGGAGGAATCAAACTGGATTTTTAAAAGGGAGATACATTCTTGATGGAGTAGTGGTCCTTCATGAGGTGCTGCATGAACTGCATAAATCAAAAAGGAAAGGTCTGATCCTGAAAATCGATTTTGAAAAAGCCTATGATAGGGTAAGATGGGAGTTTCTAGAAGAAGTCATGAAGGGAAGGAACTTTCCTCAGCAATGGATAACTTGGGTGATGAAGACTGTTAAAGGGGAAGGGTATGTATTAATGTAAATGGACAAAATAGCATGAAAAAGGGACATATCAAGGGAGTCTTACATGAGATAATCCGGGAGGGAGTGTCCCATATCCAATATGCAGATGACACAGTCATAATGATTGAACCCAAGGAGGAATATATTAGAAATCTCAAGTTGATCCTATATTGTTTTGAATGGTTATCTAGTTTGAAGATCAAGTATCACAAAAGTGAGGTGTTTGTGTTTGGAGTCCCACAAGAGGAGAAGGAGAAAATGGCTAATATGTTGAACTGTGTACTGGGTTCCTTTCCACTGAAATATCTAGGAATACCAGTGAGTTACAAGCACCTGAATATGGAGATTTTCAGACCAATAGCACAAAAATTAAGGAAGAGGACTGAACCTTGGAAAAGAAAACTATTAACTTTTGGTGGGAGGCATATACTGAGTAATTCCTGCATTAGTAACCTGCACATGCTGAAAGATGGTATTCATCGGGAAATGGACTCCATCAGAGCCAAGTTCTTCTGGCAAGGGGAAGATGAGAAATTCAAATACCATATGGCTAAGTGGGAGATGGTGAGCAGACCTAAGATACAAGGAGGTCTAGGGATTATCAATACCAAAATCATGAATGAATGCCTGATAACAAAGTGGATATGGAGAATTTTTTAAGAGCCCGATGAACTGTGGTTCAAGATAATCCAGGCCAAATATTTGGGAGAAAGAGGATTTTTTGACATGGACAGTTCGGGAGGGTCACAGTTCTGGAAAGGAGTGCATAGTGTCAAAAACCTGTTTGATTGGGGATCAAGCTTCAAGGTTAATGATGGTGCCCATTGCAGATTTTGGGAGGACTGTTGGCTCAAGAAGGTGCCTCTAAAAATTTTCTATAATGACCTTTTCAAACTAGTCAGAGATTCCAAATGCAGTGTTAGGGACTGTTGGGAGGATAACACATGGTATGTAGATTTTAATAGATCCTTATCTACTCAGGAGTATGATAGATGGCTAGGACTCTTGGAGGAACTACATGACATAACTTTGACTGATAACAAAGCTGATGAGGTAGTTTGGGAGCTAGACAGTAAGAAGGTGTTCACTACCAAATCTTTATACAACTTCATAACTGACAGAGGATCCACTAGTAGAGTGGCAGGTATTGTTTGGCGATGCAAAATACCACTGAAAATTAAAATGTTCTTATGGCAGTTTTTTAATAATAGACTACAAACTGGCCAAAACTTGGTAAAGAAAAATTAAAAAGGAGATGAACATTGTTGCTTATATGGGGAGATTGAGTCAAATGATCACATCTTTTTTAGCTGTCATGTTGCCAAGTTTGTCTGGAGTTTCATCAGAGAGGTGTTCCATTTAGACACAGCTCCTACCTCGACTGAGGTGTTTATTCAGACTTGGCTCAGGGAGAAGTGCAAGTTCCAAAGAAGTTGATCATGTTCTTATTTGCAGGGATAACGTGGGCAATCTAGAACCTGCACAACAGGATGTCCATCACCAAGAGCATGCCTAAAGCGTCAACTGATATTATCTATCATGCGCTTTCATACATGCATAAAGGGGGGATGGCTCTCAAGGAGGACAAGGAGCGTATGGACAGAATCAACATCACGGCGGTCGATTGGCTGAAGAACTTCAAGGCATCAAGCACGGCGCCGTCAGATATATTTGAAATCTAGAGCATGTTAGAGTGATTTCTATTCAGTGTCCTTATCTTGTACTGTATTGCGCGCTGGCGTACTCCAGCTTTATGTACTCGTTCAAGCGTTTGGGCTTTCAATATAAGCCGAGGAAACTCCTTTTAAAAAAAAGTCAATTTTTCATTCGATCTTAATCCACCCATTCATCTCGTTTTTAGAAAAAAAGTGTATTATAGTTAGTATTGACCAAATAAGAATATGTATGAACGATATTTTCAAATTGCTACTGATACGTTAATAAAGATTTTGGCTGAAAAAACGTTCCGGCTACTTGCATGCTTCTACTAACGAAGACACTTCAGATTATTAGGACACTGGACATTTCTCCAGTGTTGAGTGTTGGTCTATTATTTTGGGAAAAAAAAGAAAAATGTTAGCGTGCATATATATGTAAAATAGACATCAAAAGACTGTCCTAAACTTTTGTGTGGAGGTTGAAAAAATGTGCAATACACAAGTACCAAGAATACCACCTATGGACTGCCTTCATCATAAGGGCACCGCCTTGGGCGCCGGCGCCGGCAGGAAGTTGTTGCCGGGGTCCACGAGCAAGTCGCCTAAGGCCGGGAGACCACCTGGCTCCACCGGGTGGTGATCCTCATGCCGGTGCTGGTGATGAGCTAGGCCTCATCTCCGGTCGCCGAGGAGGATCCGGAGCAGAGCGCGGCGGCCATGAGTGCCAACAGAGTGCTGAGCGCCGGCGACGTCGTCGCCGAGCCTGCAGCAGCAGCTGACCGAATGGCCGCCATGAACAGTGTGGACTTAATTTTTTTTTTTGAGAGCACACTTATGCACATATTTCAGTGTAGACTTAATCATTGAGCTGCGAGGGACCAGGTGTAGGCGTGTTAAATTTCGCAGCAGAGCAGATCGACAACACTAGCTGCGTGTCGTGGGCCCTACACCGCAGAAATGTGAATTTATGTTGATGCGCGCGGGACATGGATAAAGCCTCCGGTTACATGCGTGAACAGCGAGTTTATATTTGGTTCCTTTTTAAATGCTTGTTTCGGCACTTGGAAAGCACCGGTGGCACTCTCGGTAGTTTGTCCTTTTGTTTTGATATAAAAGTTAATTTAACAAAGAAAATTGACTTTTGTTTTGATATAAAAAGTTAATTTAACAAAGAAAATTGAGACTCTAAAGCAACACTACAAAAAATGTGTCATCTTTTGACATTTGATAATGGTCATAATAACAGAAAAAAAGTAATAGGCCATCTTTTGTGACACCAAGTTGACGAAAAGTGAAATATCAAAAGAGAAGCATCTATAACGGAAACTTATAACCTTTAGGTGTTAGTGTCGTAATATTTTAATCATCTACCGGTGCTCCTGTTTATATATTCGCGTACAATATGAAACATTCTCCACTCGGAGCTCATGTGTCTGCATCCTACCCGGTTTCAATACGAATATCGAATCCATATGTCCGCGTCTAATACGGAATCTTCAGAACCCACATGTATGCGTCCGAGTAATGAGGATCAGTCAAAAAAATTATGATCCTCATCCAATGCATGGGCATCCATACTCTTACATTTGTTCAAAAAATATTTACAACGGCAACAAATAATTTATGAAGTTAAATCATGATACACAGAGCGGCGAGGGAAGTTGGGCGTGGAGTCGCCGGCACCACTGCCTACAGCGCCCATGCCATATCCCAGTGTTAGTCCCTCTGCGGAGGAGGAAGGAAGCCCAGAAGGTTCCCCTCTGTTCCACCTTCACCGCACCACGGCACTGTGCCGTAGCACAATGCAGCGGATGGAGGCATCCAACCTGGCATAGTCGTGCCGCAAGGGCTCCATGTGCACTGAAGCAGCCACGAGGTCATCGATGTGACCATGACGCCGTTGTTGTTGGAGTTGTACCTAAGCATACGCCTTCCTTGGATCTGAATAGACGGTAGCGACACCGTGTGCAGCCCGCAAGGTCATGGAAAAGTAAAGGAAAAGGCATGGGTTAAGTGTAGAGCTCGCCCCGTCGCTTTGAAGGAAGGTCCTTCGGCCACCATGGCCACAAGAAGCTTGCCCGCCTCCAAGAAGACGAAAGTGAGGAGTGAAGTCCTAGAAATACACATCTAGGGCAACTTATTCCACTAAGGGCTACTGAAAGGGAACAAAGCTAACCCACCTACCCTCTCAACGCCAAAGAGCTCGCCGAACAAGAAGAGCAGGGGGTTGGGACTACAATCCATTTGGGGGGGGGGGGGGGGGGGGGGGCCCCCCCCCCGGGGGGGGGGGGGGGGGGGGTGTGGTGGTCCACTCACACGGAGGCTCTGTGGAGGCAGAGTGGTTGGGGAGCGAGTCGGACTATTTGCAATGATCTAATAATGTTTGATTTGACTGACACCTACATCTACATTTGTTCAAAGTTGTGGCTTCAACAAAGTGTTGATGATCTAGCATATAGATTGCAAAATGTGGTAATAGTTGATGTCCTTGCACACAAACGTAGGAAAACAATTTTAATGGCAGCAGATAATGAGCGAAAAATAGATCTATAGCATAAGTGTCTTGAATGCAATAATTTAACAAGCCACGGACCGCTATCTACATGAATGGGATAGTAATCATGCTATATGGGAAAAAGAAACTGGAACAAATAACATGACTAGATAGCATACAGAAAATAATGAAGACAAATTTTTAGGTTATTAGCACATCAAACATTTCTGCCATCGTAAGGGTTGGTCTATTTTTTGAAAAAAAGGAAAAAATTCAACATGCACACAAATGTAACACACCTTAAAAGACAGTCCTAATCTTTTATAAGCACAAGTTGAAAAAAATGTGCAACACATAAATACCAAGAGATCCACTTTTTACCTGCTTTCCATCCAAGGGAAAACTATTTATCCCATGTTTCAACGTGGATACAGCTAATAACTGTTTACAATATTAAAAATAAAAAAAAGTAAGAACTACTATGAAAGGACATAAATTTTACCATAATACCTATCCTTATGGTATCATGAAGGCAACTGCACAAATTGAAAAAATGTGCAACACACACATACCATGAAAAACAATTTTTACCTACTTTCCATCACAAGGGCTAACTATTTATCATGTGTTTCCATGTGGATACAATTTATAATTGTTTACAATATTGATAATAGAAAAAATGCAAGAACTACTAAGAAAGGACATAAATTTTACCACAATACCCATCTTCCTGTTATCATCTTCTGCACTTAAGTTAGGATCCTTCCTCATGGGTGTTCCAATTATTGATAAGTTCACAATGAAAAAAATAATGGATAAGTGCCATGAGTGTTTGTAGATAACATTTATACCAAAAATATTATCAATTGGCACATATAAACCAAGAATTCTAGAGTTTGAACAATTAAAATATATAATGGAATATTAATTGATATTGGTATGCAAAGCCAACCCATTTGAAGCCAGACTAATATGAGCCACAAGAATGGGTCAATAAAGGTCTCCTTTAGCGATGGGGACTATTGCTCGCCACCGAACAACGATGTGGAATAGGCTTAGGCTATGGCTGGCGAGGACTGGTTTGCACATTCCGGTGTCTGAGGATCATGGTTGGGTGTTCATCGGAATCTATAATTGGTTCAGCGGCCACGACATGACCAATTACCTCTTTGCCACCCTCTATGTCTTAGTGCATAGAGAGCTCAAAGGCTGGATGACATTGAAGCTGATGGCGGCACCAAGTGCGGTCAGCAAGAAGCAACTGCAGTCAATGTCGATCACCTCTGTCTTGCTCGGGCGACAGCGCCGAAAGCTAAGCTCAGAGGGACGGTAGTGCCCATGCTAGGTAACAATGCCACACACCAGTGCACCATGACATCTTAAGGGCACCGGCGCGAGCACTAAAGAAGACAGAGGAGGCATTCTTCATGGTTGTGGAGGAACGCGTGACCGTGAGACCGGAGCTAAGGCTGATGGGCTCCAACGTGCTTGTCATGGTGATGAAGGGCAAGGGCATTTATGTCATGAATGTCAGCGACTACACAATGCAAGTTGAAAAACGTGCAACACACACATACCAAGAAAACCACATTTTACATCCTTTCCATCACAACTAAATACTATTTATCTCATGTTTTCAACGTGGATACAACTAATAATTGTATACAATATTAATAATAGAAAAAATTTCAAGAATTACTTAGAGAGGACATAAATTTTATTGCAATACCCATCTTCATGGTATCATCAGGGGCAACTGCACAAGGTGAAAAGATGTGCACCACACATATACCAAGAAAACCACCTTTTACCTACTTTCCATCACAAGGCCAAACTATTTATCCCATGTTTCCATGTGGATACAACTAATAATTGTTTATAGTATTAATGATAAAAAAAATGCAAGAACTACAAACAAAGGACACAATTTTACAGCAATACCTATCTTCATGGTATCATCAGGGACAACTACACAAGTTGAAAAAATGTGCAACACACACATACCATGAAAAACACTTTTTACCTACTTTCCATCACAAGGGCAAACTATTTATCCCATGTTTCCATGTGGATACAATTTATAATTGTTTGTAGTATCAATAATAGAAAAATGCAAGAACAACTACGAAATGACATAAATTTTACCACAATACCCATATTTATGGTATCACCTTTTGCACTTAAGTTAGGATCCTTCATCATGGGTGTTCCAACTATTAAGAATTCAACAATCAAAGGTCAATGGAGAAATGGCACGTGTGTATGTGGATAGCATTGATCCCAAAAAATTATCAATTGGCATATATAAACTATGAATTCTAGAGTTCAAACAATTGGAATATATAATGGAACATCAACCGTATTGGTATGCAAAGACAACCCATT
>CM041647.1:13387095-13430217 GCA_023333625.1 Bothriochloa decipiens | reverse complement strand
CGAGGAGCATGGTTGAGTGTTTGTTAGATCTATAATGGGTTGTTCAGCGGCCACAACTTAACTGATTAGCTCTTTGCCACCCTGTATGTATGTCACATTGCATAGAGAGCTCAAATGTGTGCTCAGGGATGACATTGAAACTGACAGCGGGGCCAAGTGGGGTTAGCAAGAGCAGTTGTAGTCAATGGCGAACACCTCTGTCTTGCTGGGTCTGACAAAAGTGATAGCGTCGAGGCTAAGCTCAGATGGATGGAAGTGCCCATACTAGGCAACAATGCCACACACACCGAGACACCATGACATCTGTAGAGCTCTGGTATGGGCAGTGAAGAAGGCGGAGGTGGCATTCTTCATGTTGGTGGAGGAACGCATGATCGGGAGACTGGAGCTAGGGCTGATGGGCTCCAGCGTGGTTGTAATGGTGATGAAAGTTAGGGACGTTTACATGATGAATGTCGGGGACAGCTGCACAAGTTCAAAAAAATGTGCAACACACACTTACCCAGGAAAACACTTTTTACTTTGTCACAAGTTCAAAAAAAAAAAAGACCATGTGGTGACTATCCATGGTTCTTGTGGTCACCAAATGGTCTTTCTTTGTTTTTGAGGGGAGATCATCCCATGGTCCGTGTGGAAGCTCGAGAGCATCGCCAGGTGACGAATGGGAAGGGAGGTGTGGGTGAGACCCATGGATTGGAGAGGAGTGCTTGTCTCCTATATTTTGCAGTGAGGGGAAGGAAATTAGGAGATCTCTCAAAAAAAAAAGGAAAAGAGGATATGACAGGAGAGGCGATTAGATATTTTGTGGAGATGCTCTGAGGATTTATTAGATTCATGAGCCGATCTAACTAATAATTCGTAGAGGATTACTATATCAAATGTATATATGATTTTTTATACAGGGCTTTGACTTTTCCAAAAATGGTACGTGAGCCAGCAAAACCACTGGTGGTGAAGCTCCTCTGGAAGTGGTGCCAAAATGAGGGCCGGCATAAAAATAAAATCTGATGAGGTAAGTCCATGCAACTAGCGATTTTTAGGAAGGCACCCGGGTGTGACTCACGATCCCTATCCATCCAAACACATGATACACGACAGACAATGGACACATAAACAATCGAGCAGCTAAGGCCAGAGTCCTAGTTTTCCCTTCATCTCTGGACTTCAGATCAATGTGAACGTTGCAGACTAGCTGTCTTCATCTGGGGCCACGCTTACCGTGATGTGATGCACGCACGTCACCAAGCTCTGCTAGTTCACATGTGCAGCCACAGCTTGGATCTCCCTACCTAATCCAGATCAGTACTGTAACAGCTTGGATCTCCTCTACCTAATTTCACGTGCGTTTTTGCACGGTATGGATCTGCACATTTCAGCAGGCAGGCTCATCACTCATCAGGCATCCAGTAATGACGCTATTCTGCAGCGGAGGACCAAACTAGTTTAAACCAGTACAATAATCCAGTATTGAGTATTTGACATAGGGCGCCATATTATTCGACCAAGTTGGCACATGTAGAATAATCGAGTATACAATGAACTGCGATGCTAATTGATGGCCAGCAGCTGGCTATTTAAGCAGGGCCTGATAGATGTGTGCCACTGCAACCCCTGATAGACGATCTATCGAGCTGTGTGTTTCTAAGTAGTAGAGTGTTCGGTTTCACATCCCTGCTCTTTTAACCAACCGAGAGCTAGCATGGCAGGACGCTGGCCAGTGCTGCTGCCCTGCTCGGCGCTACTTGTATGCATCGTTTGCTGCAACTGTAAGTACTCGATCGCTGGCTGTTCTGCCCTGGTACATGGACGCATTAGTGTGATGAAGTTCTTTATGGAACGTATTTTTATAATTTATCTTTTTTTGTGTGTGTAAAGTTGATATGCTTCTCTATGATTTAAGTCAAATTGATGTGAGTTGACTTAGAACAGATGAAAAAACACTACGTTTCATGATAAGAGGGAGTTCCTCAAAAGAAAGAATAACAACAAAACTCATAATTGACATAACTTGTGTTCCAAATGCATGAAGGGGCGCTACTGAGTGTGGCCGCGTCACCCTATGGCGCTAACATGACTGACCTTATGCGCCATGTGGAGTTCTTTGACGAGGACAGAGACGGCATTCTTACTATTCCGGAGAGTACCAAAGGTGTGTATATGTTGTCGTTGATGCATGTATCATGTAGGGTTTTTTTTTTTTTTTTTTTGAAAACTGCATGTGTATCATGTAGTAGACTAGTCGTTGAGGTGCTTGCTCACTAGCCAAAAACTCTATTATATTTCTGACTTTGACAATATATAATGTATAAGCAGGTTTTATTGCGATTGGAATGGAAGCTGCCTTCGCACTAACTATGGCCACAGCAACCCATGCTGCTTTCGGTCCTTTGACAACCCCTGTATGCATGGCCTCTCTCTGTCGCTCTCTCTCTCTCTCTCTCTCTCCATTCTGTTCATATATAAAGATAACATATCCTCACTATGTTGTGTTTGTGTGTACCCTACTTGTAGCCTGGAAAACTACCCAGCACACTTATCCATGTGTCCCACATCCACGGAGCAGTACATCCAAGTGACTCGGGTTCGTATGATAAGAAGGGCAAGTACGTACACTACTCTAATCTAACCAACACCTCATCTCAGCATTTAGTTATTCGGTCCTTTTAGGGTTAGGTCTTTTTTTTCTCTATTTTGCTTTTCTTGATGGTGAGTGTTTTGACATTTTACTAATTAATTTTTAATGATAAAGCTCTCAAAAGATTCAAATGACAAAAAATTAGTTTACACACGGTGGACGCAATGGATTGATTTACTACAACTCTCATGTTTCAGTTTTGTTCCCAAAAAGTTTGAGAGAATATTCGAGAAGTTTTCTCACAGCGAGGAGGACGCCTTGTCATGGGTGGAGGTAGAGGCGATGCTCGTCGCAAACAGGGACCTTCTTAGGCCTCTGTCATGGTATAAACTTACTAATTTATCATCGAATCAAATTAATAGCATCAAATCATCAAATGATAGATAGCTGATGGGCTTGCATTTGCATGCATATGCAGGCCGGCGGCTGAGACGGAGTGGCAGCTGATCCACTTGCTGGGCAAGGACAGGCACGGGTACCTCCACAAGGACACCCTCAGGGGCGTCTACGACGGCACCGTCTTCCCTAAGATGCGTGACGGCACCATCGACCCTCATCTTGCTCTTCACAGCAGCGATGCCTGATCGATATGAATCCGACGATGCAGTATCATCACCGTGTGCAACATTGCACCGTCCCACTTTATTTTACTTGGAATAAAAAGGAACGTACGGTGCTTTAAATCTTGTGTACTGTGAGATGTAACGAATCAAATTAAATAGGCAACCACACCGCAGTGAGCTAGCTGTAATATGAGTTGCCTTTTGTATGTGTCACTTGTTTGTACTACTCGATCGATCAATCCCTCCATCAATAATATATGTCTTTTTTTTTAGGAAGTTCAACCTCATATCTGTTCTAACTGCACAAAGGATGGGGTCAGACCATAATCCCTTAATTGTGGACACCAGTGGGTGTGTGAGTCACAACTGGCACTACTTTAGGTTCAGCAAGCACTGGATTCAACAGGCAGGCTTCTGTGATTGGGTTAAACAGAAATGGCCACAGAGATACAAACAAAATTCACTAGATCATTGGCACATTGTAACAAGCAAAATTAGAAGAGCTATTAAAGGATGGGGACAGAATCATGATAGTCAGCAGAAGAAGCTGAAACAAGAGATCTTGCATAAAATAGAGAAGCTGGATGATCAGAGTGACCTAAGAGAGCTTAGCCATGTGGAATGGGAGCAGTACTATGAGTTAGAGATGCAGTTCCAGAATCTTTTACTTGAAGAAGAGATGCAGTGGCAAAGAAGAGGGGGAGAGAAGTGGATCCTGGGGGGGTGATTCCAACTCTGGGTTCTTTCATAAATGCGCCAATGGAAGGAAAAGGAAGATGAAGATAGCAGCCTTAGAATGGGGGGGATCACTATATCTGACCCTCAAGAACTGAAATTCCATGTAACTGAATACTATAAAGAGTTATTTGGGAAAGACATCACTGCAGATATGCATCTTGATCCTCATATTTGGCCCAGAGAACAACAACTCACTGAAGAAGAGAATGAATGGCTTACCAGGCCTTTTCCATGGATGAATTGAACTCAATTGTGAAAGAAATTAGAGGTAACACTGCACCTGGACCTGATGGGTTCTCAATAGAGTTCTTCAGAACTTTCTGGAGCCAGGCTAGAGACTATTCTTGAAATGTTGGAGAGGTTACATGAAGGCCATCTGGAGTTATGGAGACTGAACTATGGGGTGATTATCCTGCTACCTAAAGTGAAACCAGCCATCAACATCAAACAGTTCAGACCCATCTGCCTGCTTAATGTGATATACAAAATCATCACAAAAGTCCTGACCCTAAGGCTGACAAAAGTAGTGCACAAGGTCATAAGTCCTTATCAGACAGCTTTTATCCCAGGAAGAAACATCCTGGATGGGGTGGTAATTCTTCAAGAGGTCCTACATGAGTTAAAAGCCAGGAAAACTGCTGGAGTTGTGCTAAAACTTGACTTTGAAAAAGCCTATGATAAGGTGAGCTGGAGTTTTCTTGAAGAAGTGCTACAGAGAAAAGGTTTCTCAGCTAAATGGGTAGATTGGATGTGTAGAGCTGTAAAAGGTGGTAGAGTTTGTATTGACATTAATGGGAAGAGAGGGGAATTTTTTAGAAGCCACAAAGGTTTGAGACAGGAAGACCCCTTGTCTCCACTTCTATTCAACCTGGTGGCAGATGCACTATCTGTGATGCTAAGTAGAGCTAATGAAGCTGGAATTATTCAAGGACTTGTCCCACATTTAGTTCCTGGAGGTATCACACATTTGCAGTATGCTGATGACACAGTAATTCTTCTGAGCCACAACATTGAAACATTAGAGAATGTCAGAATGATCCTTGCCTGCTACGAAGCTATGTCAGGTATGAAAATAAATTATGAGAAAAGTGAGGTCTTCACTGTGGGTATTGACACAAGTGAACAACAGAGATTTGCAGAGATTTTTAAATTGTAAAATCGGCACCTTTTCCATGAAATACCTAGGCCTTCCTGTCAGCCCTCTCAAAATTTCAAAGGCACAGCTAGCATATGTTAATGAGAAGATAGAAAAGAGACTGGGAACCTAGCAATGTGAGTTTTTAAGCTCAGGAGGTAAATCCATTTTGCTTGAATCTTGCTTATCCAGCATACCAATGTACACTATGGGAGTATATTATTTGTATGAAGGAAACTTTTAAAGAATAGACACTACCAAATCAAGGTTATATTGGAAAGGCACTAACAAAAAAAGGAAGTATCACATGATTAAGTAGGAAGCACTAATCAGGCCTAAAGAGTTTGGAGGATTGGGCTTTACTGATATAAGAGTTATAAATACTTGCCTCTTGGTGAAATGGATTGATAGACTGGAGAAAGATGAAGATAGCATTTGCTGCTCTTTGTTGAAAAAGAAATATCTAGGAGATAAAAGTATATATCAGATCAAGAATAGAAGAGGATCCTAATTCTGGAGGTCCCTGCTAGATGTGAGAGATGATTACCAAAAGGGAAGAGTTATAGAGGTTAAGAGTGATAAACAAACTAGATTCTGGTTGGACGTTTGGTTGGGAGAGGTCCCCCTAAGGACGAAATATAGTAAGCTCTATCAAATTGCATATAAGCCTGATATCATTGTGGTCGAGGCTAATGCAGATGGACAGTGGTCAATTCAGTTCAGGAGACAACTAATGGGAGAGGTATTAGATCAATGGACAGAGCTTCAGGATGAACTATTTCCAGTACAACTGGTGGAGACTAGAGATGAGGTAAAATGGGCACTAGAAAAATCTGGAAGATATACCTCGAGGTCTTCATATAGGCTATGACAACTGGGGGGTCAAAGACATTCAAATGATGAAAATCTGGAAAAGCTGCACTCCACTGAAAGTCAAAATCTTTCTGTGGATGGCCTGCCATGATAGAATTCAATCTAGGGTTCAACTCAAATTGAAAAAATGGTCAGGCACACCGAAATGTGTGATGTGTGGGGCGCCCGAAATGGCAGACCACATACTGTTCCAATGCCCTATTGTTCTTTTCCTTTGGTCTTTTATAAGAGATAATCTGGGATGGGCTAAATCCCCAACCAGATGCTCTGAGATATTTGAAGATTGTAGAGGTATAACAAAGAAGGTCACCCTATGTTTATGTGCAGGGGCCATGTGGACGCTGTGGAAAACAAGAAATGACGTAGTCTTCCACAAGAAGGTGATGTCCTCTCCTACAATGATCGTGTTCAAGACTATGTCGTTGTTCAAGACCTGGAGACCACTACTCAAGCCAAAGATGCAACCCGAGGTGGACGAGATGATCACGCTGTTGACGGCACATGCAACCCAAGTGGCATAGCTATATCGTGCGCAGTTATTTCTGTCATAGACTCTAGATAAAGATTTTGTTTCTGTGATGTATCTCTGCTGACAATCCGAGGGAGAGAGTCCCTGAAGTAAACTAGTTGTCGAATGTTTAGAGGTTGTTTGGGCGTTGAGATATTTTGTAATGAGCTACGGTGATACACTGTAAACTGGTAACCCCAGTACATCGGATCGCTGGCTTTCGTTAAGATTTTAATAAAGCCGGGTGAATGCCTTTGATCTAAAAAATAATATATATCTTTCTAGAATTTATTAAAATATTTTACATATAGCAATGTGGTTGGAGGTAAGGATGAAAATGGTTGAAAACGATATTACAATATACAAAACGATAACGGTTGGTTCGAAATTTTTCTACATTTTAGCAATTAAGGAGTACAAAAATGATTAAAAATGGTTATGAAACCAACTCAATCTGACAAATTTTTATGTCAAAAATGGTAGCATAATATAAGAAAAACGAAAGCGGTCTGTGCGGAACATTTTTGTTCCATTTTCATCCTTAGTTGGAGGAGCATCTCCACTTTCTAAATCATTTGGAGAGTTATTTTAGTAAACTTTGTTTTCTATATCTTTGTATCCTCCAACAGCTTTCTCATATCCTGTGAGCACTCCACACCGGTATCTATCCTTGCTTCCTATCTTTGGCTAGCAAAGAAATAGAAATAGAGGATATCTCTATATTTGAAGATCTAATTAAAAGAGACTGTTGAAGGATTATTTTACCAAAATCTTTATTCCTACATATTAGAAATGATATAAAGATCGGGTTTCTTGAGTTTGCTCTAATTGATGGGTGGTTAACAGCCAGCTTGTAAAATTACCTGACATTTAATTGCATCAACTAGAGCTGGTACATGCGCTTTTATGACAAGTAGGACTTTTTTCTCCAATACGCATGAGTATGCGTATCATTGTATTAGAAGAATAGAAGTTTGTATGACAAGTAGGATTAGGATTTACAGAAAGCTCATTGACTTTGCTCGGTGGCTCATTTTAAAAATTCTCTGACTGAACTCATTTGTCATTTTAAAATAAAAATTTGCACCCTCTTCAACAATCAGAACATACTCAAATTTTACATACGAGCTCTGTGGTGAATCTATGCTCATGTGCATTCGGAGGCAACGTTATAAGAACTAGTGTAGGGATAGGGACAATGCTCATTGCTTCAAATGTCGCCATCTGACCTTTGTATACCGTAGGTGACTTGGATTTATTGTTTGCGGTCATATGAGTTAGGACAGCTAGCATCCAATCCAACGACTGTATGAAATTCAATTTCAAAATATATTTGGTTCCATATAACATGATAAGGACACATTTGATAGTATTAGAAAAGAAGAAAATATAGAGAAACAGAAAAGACAAGAGGAGACGCACTTGGCGACGCGGCCCGCAGCGGCAGCGCCGTGCGTCGTCTCGCGTGACGCTGGACGTACGGTGATGGAGGACCGCGACCATGGTCAGTCGAGGGCTGGCCGGAGGGGTCCAGGTCGTGGCGTTGGCGTTCGGGGGTCTGCACAAAGGAGGCGACGACTAACTCTGGCTCCGGTGATCCAACGAGCGCTTCAACCATCCCCCATATCAGATCCTGATGAGGGGGACGCTGATGAAGATGAACAACGGCAGTGCGAGGAAGGTCACGCAGAGCTGTTGAGTTCCAAATTTTGGGCACAGCCTGGAGATGATGACGGCTCAGATGACGATGATGGACCTTCGACACCGGACTTCATCATGGAGGCACAAGGAGCAGGTTTCTCCATCGACCAGCTCTTGAGAGCTGAGAAAGCTTTGCAATCAGGTAATGATACGTGTTCTGATGATATTCGACTTTCTCACTCAATTGTTTCAACGATGGTGCAGAAGAAGCTAAGAGGTGGTTCTCCTTGGCAAGGACAACTTCCACCGCCGCGCGTATCTCCGCCGAGGACTTTGGGTGGCTGTATTGCCGCGGCATCATGTGCTAAAAGTCATAGTCAATCATCGTCGGCAAAGCTTCATTACGTCACCAAAAGGCACCTCGGTGTCCTCTGATGCACTTCCGGCCGAGGTAGCCGTGTGTGCGGATCGGGGAAATCCGGTGAGATCGCCTTGTTCTTCGGCAGCGCTAGATTAAAAAAAAATTGAAAGTCTGAATTCAAAAGAGGCAATGCCGGATTTTCCTCCCCTTTCCTCTGCGGCTCTTCCGGTTTGTAAAACTGTGTGCATCACGCGAAGGAAGGAGGAGGCTCTACCCGCGGTCTTTCCGGCCATCAGCGTCGAGGATTCCGCGCGTGTGAAGGCGTCAAAAGTGGATCGGAAATCACAGAATGCTACCCGGAAGATTGTTATCAGGCTTGGAAAACTGTTTAGGCCCAGCACGGGCCTCTGTGCTTTGTTTCGCAGAACTAGGACTAAATGCATCGTCCGGTCGAAGAAACTCCAAGTGACAGAAACCCTTACGCCACAGCCATCCCCGTCACGCCGCCGCTCTTTCGCGGAAGTGGTGCATGAAGGTCCCATGGCGGCGCAAGGAACAGGAAACGGTGGTGGTTTCGGCGATCGGGGCAGAGGAAGAGGCACAGGCTTTCATCCTGGCTTCCAACCGGGGTTTGATCCTGGGTATGCGGGACGAGGACAAGGCTATGGCTTCCATCCACGTGGTGGACGCGACCGTGGTCACGGATACGGTGGTGGTCGCGGTGGCTACGGTGGCAACGGGGGATATGACAACAACAATGGCTTTGGCCACCAGGGCTACCATGGCGCTGCTCGTGGCCGTCGGCCTTACGGCGGCGGCTATGGAGGACGGGGCCGCGCTGGAGGGATTCAGGGGGGCTATCGGCGCCTTCAGGACCAACAGCAGGCCATGGCCGGCCAACTTCAACATCAGCCGGCCTTGGGCACCGGCGGACCAGCTGTGGGGGGGCGATCCGCACCCCAACGAAGGACAACAGGTCGGTGGACATCTGCAGCACGGCGTCGTGATCGAGCCGGCCATGGGAGGTATGCCGCCTCCAGCAGCCGGTCAGGCCGCGATGCCGGCTGGTCACGGTCAGGGACAGCCGGCCGCCAGCGGCAGTCTCCAGGCACCGCAGCAGGAGACTACAGGCGACCAGAAACATCAAGCACCAGTGCAGGGGGGCCATCTTCAACTAGAGAGCAACAAGGCTCCATCTGAGGTATCTAAAAATGTTGTCCCACCGGTTTTTGAAAATGATATGAACATTGGCATTCCCGAGTCATCTAATAAGGGTGCTAAAAAAGGCAAAGGAAAGCCGTTTTGTTTCCGTTGTCATACAAAAGGTCATACCATACATGAGTGTACAACGGTACTGTGTTGTGATATATGTTGTGGTGACCATATTGCTAAGCTTTGCCCTAATTTGAAGAAAACAAACATTTCTGCTTTACCATATAGCTATGTTGTGGAGGGTTTAGGTTTCTATTATATCCCTGTATTTGGAGAGAAACCCAAAGATAAGGTGGAGGAAAAATCCACAGTGGTACGTGTTTTAGAAGGTTCTATTACTGCCGAATTGCTGGCGGTAGAACTGGACAAACTACTGCCAACTGTCAAGACCAAATGGGAAATTCAGGAGAAGGGTAAAGATACCTTCACCATTAATTTCCTATCCTCTGACCTGCTTGCTGCAATGATAAACTAGGGTACCATGGATACGAAGACAATAAAAGGAAAAATTAAATTTGAAAAAGGTGCTGAGGAGGATATATATACATATGAAATTAAAAAAGTATGGGTACAGTTTAAGGGACTACCTAGTGAGCTAAGAGAATTTCCCATTATATTGGCAGTTGCTTCTATTTTAGGTGTCCCAAGAACTGTAGATATGGAATTTACAAAGAAGTTGGTAGAGCCAGAATGAAGGTAGCAGTGTTGGATTCCAGTCTTATTCCATTTTTTGTGGATGTGGTGATTGGAGATGATGTTTACTCGCTATAATTCGGGGTTGAGAAGTATATGTTTGATGGTGAACCTCAGCCGATAGATTTAGATTATAGCTCGGAGAAGGGGGATCCCAAGGGGGATAGAGGGGAACCTAATGAGGGCGACCCCAGCAAAGAAAACAATGAAAATGGTGATAATACAAATTCTGAGAAGCCAATGGATATTGATGGAAAAAAGGAGATCAGGCACCTAGCGCTGGAAAAGTTCAGCAAGATGGTGCTTTTGATTCCTCTTTGGTCCAGAAAAATGATAAAGCACAGGCTGGTAATCAATCAGTAGTGATGTTAACCCCAAATAATTCTGGCGAGTGGAAGGCAAAGCTAGTGAACCCTGTAGATGACTCTGGGCTTCTGTCAAAATTGAGCGAGCAAAAATGTGGGACAGTATCACCTGGGAGATCAAGCAAGAGGAATGCTGCAAGTGTAGAACAGGATGTGGTGGAGAAGGCAGCCAAATTCAAGGCCCGTCAAAATCTGGAAGCAGCGCCACTGAAAGGTAAGGACCCACAGTGCAATTCCTTTATTTTTCGAGATGATACTTGCTTGCTAAATTCAGTTAAATCTTTAGGGATCATGTTGGAGATAATGCTGATGATGTTACAAATTCTTTAAAATTTGTGAGAAATTTAGAGAAGAAACGTTTGTTAGATAACATAGATCTAGCAGTAAATAAAAAATAGTGGTTGATGATACCTCCTTTGTATGTTCTTTGGAAGATAATATAGACTTAGAAGCTTTAAACTTAATTTGTGCTGAAATTGAGGAAGGTTTGGGTGATGGGGGTTGTGACCCTAAGTGTCTACAAACCCCCGTATCACTCGTGAAAAAAATCAGCAAGGTTCTCATCATAATAAAAAAGGAAAATTGAAGCATAAAAATCATTCCCAATGAAAGGAGTCTTCTGGAATTGTAATGGGTTTGCAGACTGTAAGAAATATAGATTTCTTTCGGATTTAACTAAAGATAAAAACTTAGATTTTATCGCCTTATCATAAACCAGTAGAGCCAATTTTCCGCAATCCACTTTGAGTAATATCTGTGCTGGCAGAGACTTTCTTTGGCATTGCATGGCTCCACGAGGTCGGTCTGGTGGGATGATTCTAGGGATTCATTTGTTAACTTTCGATATTGGGAAAATAGATGAAGGTGACTTTTACATTCGTTTTAAACTCAGAAATAAAGAATAAGATTTCAAGTTCAATTTGATATCGATTTATGGACCTGCACAAATGGATCTTAAGTTACATTTTTTATCTGAGATTGTACGTGTATGTTCCAAAGACTCTTTATCTATTATTATAGGTGGAGACTTTAACATTATACGGAGACCGGATGAAAAAAATAATGATAATTTTAATGCCAGATGGCCTTTCATGTTTAACGTTGTAATCGACTCTTTAAACTTGAGAGAAATAGAAATGTCAGGTAGAAAATACACTTGGGCTAATCGCTCACATAATCAAACTTTTGAAAAGCTTGACAAGATTCTTGTTTCCACAGAGTTTGAATCTAAATTCCCATACACCACTGTTCATGCTTTGACAAGGGAAATATCTGATCATACACCTCTACTTTTTTCTACAAATACTCCATCATCATCTTACCAGCCCCAATTTAAATTTGAATTAGGATGGTTGTTGAGAGATGGATTTTATGAAATGGTGAGTGAGATCTGGCATAATACCCAAGTTGATGGCTCATCTATTGAGAGGTGGCAAGCGAAGATCAGAAGACTGCGCCAGTACCTCAGAGGATGGGCTAAGAATATGAGTGGGTCATACAAGAAAGAAAAAGTAACTATTCTAAATAAACTAGATGAGTTAGATAAAAAGGCTGAGTTGATCATGCTTATCGAGGCTGAATTAAATCTCAAACATTTGCTAAATGCGAGACTCACGGAGTTACTTCGGGAGGAAGAACTCAAATGGTACCAACGAGCCAAAGTAAAACATTTATTACAAGGTGATGCAAACACAAAATATTACCACTTGTTAGCTAATGGTAGGCATAGAAAAACTCATATTTTTCGGCTTGAGGACGGTAACAATATAATAACAGGTGATGCCCAGCTCAAAGAGCATATCACCAATTATTATAAAAACATGTTTGGGCCATCCGAGGAGTCTCAGTTCACATTAGATGAAATGAGAATTGAGGATATCCCACAGGTATCATAACTAGAAAATGAGTATTTAACAGATTCTTTCTCACGAGAGGAAGTATGAGCCGCGATATTTCAAATGGAGCATAATAAGGCACCAGGGCCAGATGGCTTTCCTCTAAAGTTTTATCAGGTCTTCTGGAATGTTATAAAAGAGGATCCGATGAATTTGTTCATGGACTTCCATCAAGGAAACCTTCCCCTAAATTGCCTTAATTTTGGCACCATAATCCTTTTGCCCAAAAAAACAGATGCAAAGGTGATTCAGCACCCTTCAAAATCTTCACTAAAGTGGCAACTAATAGACTTACTACCATAGCTTCCAAGTTAATTAGACCTACACAGACAGCTTTTTTGCCTGGTAGAAATATAATGAAGGGTGCTGTAATACTTCATGAGACATTACATGAACTTCACACAAAGAAAAAAGATGGAGTGATTTTCAAAATAGACATTGAGAAAGCATATGATAGTTAATTGGAACTTTTTACAGCAAACATTGAGAATGAAAGGGTTCTCGTAAAAGTGGTGTCAATGGGTTCAATATTTTACCAAAGGAGAGAATATTAATATCAAAGTAAACGACCAATTAGGATCCTACTTCCAGACTAAAAAAGGTCTTAGGCAAGGAGATCCAATGTCACCCTTAATATTTAATATAGTGGTTGACATGTTAGCTATCCTAATCGCCAGGGAAAAGGAAGATGGGTAAGTCGAAGGGGTCATTCCAAATTTGATCCAAGATGGACTATCTATTCTCTAGTATGCGGATGATACTGTTATTTTCATGAGCCATGATATTGAAAAGGCAGTTAATATGAAACTTTTGCTCACCACCTTTGAACAATTATCAGACTTAAAAATAAACTTTCATAAGAGTAAAATCTTTTGTTTTAGGAAAGCAAAAGAACTGGAAGAATTCTATTCATAGCTGTTTAGGTGTGTCATTGGGAAATACTCCTTCTATTACCTTGGTTTACCTATGTATATTAGAAAATTAAATAACAGAGACTGGAAAGTAATTGAAGAGAGAATTGAAAAGAGACTGAGTGGTTGAAAAACAAAAATGCTATCTGTGGGGGCCGTTTAGTGTTAATAAACTCGGTGTTATCTAGCTTACCGATGTTTATGATATCATTCTTTGAACTACTGCGAAGTGTTCTTGAAAAATAGATTGCTTTAGGTCAAGATTCTATTGGCAGAATGACCAATATAAACGCAAATACAGATTGGCAAAGCGGGAAGTTCTATGCCAACCTAAAGACCAAGGAGGTTTAGGTATTCAAAATCTGGACATTCAAAATAAATGTTTATTAAGTAAATAGCTATTTAAATTACTAAATAAAGACGGGATGTGGCAAGAGCTACTAAGAAATAAATACATTAAAGACAAGCCATTAGGAAGTTGTGAAAAAAGACCAACTGATTCCCACTTCTGGAAAAGTTTGATGAATATTAAAGACACTCTTATGGACTTGGGCTCATTCAAAATGAGAGACGGGTCTCAAATCAGGTTCTGGTTGGACATCATGTTGAAAAATAAACCTCTCAAAGATGAGTTTCCCTCGTTGTTTAATATTGTAAGAAGGAAGCAGGACTCTGTAGCACGAGTACTTAGTTCAAACCCGTTGAACATTTTCTTTCGCCTAGCATAGAATTGTTGCCTCCTTACAGGACTTAAACTTACTAGATCAGAGAGATATTTTTGTTTGGGGTCTTAATGCGTCTGGAAACTTTACGGTCAAATCCATATATGCTACGTTAATTAACAATGGAGTTAGGGTGTCGTAGGACTTATGGCAGATCAAGATACCTACGAAAATTAAAATATTTTTGTGGTACTTGAAAAAAGGTGTAACTTTAACTAAGAATAACTTAGTTAGACGTAATTGGAATGGTGACAGTCATTGTTGTTTTTGTCATTGCCACGAGATGATTCAATATCTTTTTTAGATTGTGTTTTTGCCAAATTCCTGTGGCGAGCTGTATATATATTTTTTGGTATTCCTCCTCTAAATAATATAAATGACATGTTTTTAAAATGGTCAAAAGTAGGGACAAAAAATATAATTCATTGTTATTAACAGCAGCTGCGGCGCTTTGTTGGGCTATTTGGCTATCACGAAACGAAGTGATTTTTGATAAATGCAAACTAAAATCTTTTTTGCAGGTTCTATTCAGAGGAACTCATTGATTTTGGCAGTGGGCAAGTCTACGGCGGCACGACCAGAGGAATCTAATGGTCGGGATTGATCGTCACCTAGAGACGTCCGCGCTTCAGTTCTTTAGCTTTAATGGATCGTTGTCGTCAAGATACATTGGTTTTGCTTGGATCAAACTTTATTCTCGTTTCAATTAGCCTTTGATAGGGCTACAAATTTGTTTTTGGTGCTCCACATCGTTGAACTTTATAAAAACCTCGTAATAATTGGCCTGATTCTATCGGTCGATAGATGAAGCCGGATATATTTATTCTTTATTAAAAAATTAGAGAAACAGAAACTCAGTATCCTGTTCCTGTACATCAATCAACTACCCAAAAAGACATTTTTCTTGCATGAAAAAAGAAGACATTTTCCTACCCTTTTCATCTGCATCCGAAGGCCCAATAAGACCCAGTAGCCCAATAGTTTGCTTACTGCACAAAAAAAAAAAACATGGATGTCACCCGCGCACGGCGCAGTCGCGCTCGGGCTGCTCGCTGCTCCTCCGAGTCCCGACTCCGGTATTCCCCATTTCCCAACCTGCCAGCCCCAAACCCTAGCACCACTCTGGTGGGCGACTGGTCGGTCGGCGGCTCCGCGGCGAACTCCATTTGCGGCCTGCGGGTAGCTCCTGCCAGCGAGGGAGTCAGGGAGCACCGGCACACGACAGCCGGGACCAGGAGTGCGCCAGCCTCCAGTCGGGACCAGGTGCGCCATCTGATTCCCTACGCACAATGCCACTTTGGTATGTTGAAATACTAACACTTCTTTGTATTAATTGTTAAACAATTTCGCGTTGTGCTCAAATTCTATGAATTTATAAATCATGCTCAATTGTGTGTTATATATTACAATTAGAACTACATCGTGTCATACATGCCAAATATTAGGCTTTATTAATTAATTAATTGTTAAACAATTTCAAGCTGTGCTCGAATTCTATGATTTTATAAAGGATGTTCAATTGTGTATTATATATTTGCTATATATTACAGTTAAAACTATATTGTGTTATACATGCCAAATATTAGGCTTTACGAGTTTAGGTTATCAAAAAAAAAAAAAGTTGACAACCATTCACATTTTGAATACCCAAGCCTAAAATCCTAGTACGCTGTCAATAACTTAGGCGGCAGTCACCACTGCTTGCCAGGTGCCCCGTGCCTCGTCGGGCCCTTTGCTGGTGATGAGCATCCACCAGTTCCCTTACTGCTGTGCGGAGTCAAGTTCCAGACCCAAACTTATCTCTCTGTACTTGGGTCTGATTTATTAATTAGAAGTGTATACATGTATTTATATGCCTACAAACTTTTTTTTTCAAAAGTTATTGGGTGTCCATCTCACCATGTGTACACCTATGTCCTTTACTATGCCCGCCCCTGAGGTGCAGAGTTGTGATCCTGTCCTCTTGGTCAGATGCCGAGTTACTACGACATCAATGACATCCTCATGGAGGATGAGGTAATTCCAGATGTCATTGTTTTGTATTCTCTTCTTGTGTGATGCTTGTGTATATGTGCTGAGTATAAGTTTCTGCTCTGGCTGCAGCCTATTTCAGTTGTTTTCCTAGTAACTGCCAATGGTGTCGGCCTTCTAGATCCTGGTGCTGAAAGTAACTGTGTAAGTATCTGCCCATTAATTCTGTACACCTGTGTATGCATGTCAAGAAATTCTTCTTGTGGCCTGATAATTCCTGAATGTGGATTTTGGCACGTCTTGGGTAATTGTCATCTGAGAGGCCCTTTTATGTACTATTTGACTTATTTACACTGATTTGGATGACTCCACTTTCTTATTTCTTATTGGTCTGTCTGCAGTATTTGTCTGGATGCTTTGCATAGTGGATGCTACTAAAAATGCCAATAGGACGCTTTTCTTGTATAAAAGTGCATCTGAATCTTTTCTTCTATATCCAGGTCGAAAAGGGTGCCAAGGTGGACCTCCCATTTTGGCTTGCTCATGGTCTATTGTCTCTGGAACAAGCGGTGTCAATAAATCCACCTCCATGCTTCACACAGAGGTAGGTTTCTTCTGTGTCTCTTATGGCATTACTGCATACACAGAAATTCTTAGAGCCACAGGCAACAGCAAAGCACGGGAGAGCAAAAAGTATTCTTAGTTTGAGAAACATACATGTAATTTGTTTTGACAGCTTAATAAAAGGATGTTGCTTTTCTTGCCTCCATTGTAGTTTCCCACTAAATAACTAAATAAGTAATGTCTGCAGATCTTACTCATATAACTTAATGAGCGAATTTATTAAAGACATCAATCTTCCTGGCTGGAGATTCAAACGGCTCTCGAGGATTGCTGAATGTGGGAGTTTTGACTACTAATAACTAGTGTGTGAAGATTCTGCAGTATGCCCCTAACAAATTTGAATTCTGAATTCTCAAATCTCAATTTTATATATACTACAGAACTCGGAAGGAGATCCAAGCTGATGCAGCCTGTGTGGATTTGAGGGTTCTTTGCCCATACTTTTATGAGTTAGGATGCAAGATTGTTCCTTTGTAAGTTCCCTCACTGCTTTAGTCATGCATATCATAGATTTCATGGTTTTCTCAGTTTACCTACTCTTTTTTTTTTTTTGCGAATACCTACTCTTATTTTTGAAACATTGAATTCTTTATTTTCATCGAACCAAGCTTCTCATGCTGGACTGTTTAGAGTGCTGAACTCTAGGACTCATCGGAACTCCTGTCCCACCTGGGTTTGAAGGCATCACCATAGAACAAAACCTGGGTGGACTCTCCCCTGGTTGAAATGTTGAATTGGTAGTCCAGGGTTCTGGACAAATGCGCTTTCAGTATCTTTGCTTTCAATTTCTTAATGTTCTTATGGTTTATGATCATTGGCAAGACAGTGTTCATTTATGAATTGGGAATTCATATAAAAATATTGAATTTACTAAGTTCAAGTAGCAGTGGTCATGCCAAGTATTGCTTCTATGCTATGTTGATTGTTCAGAATAACTCAATCAATGGCTTAAGTAGCTCTCAAGTTTGCTGCTTCTGTTTTTTCTTTCCTAACCCCAAATGCCCCTGAAATCCCCTTCATTAAGGAAAAGATAAAGCTGATATGGCATGGAGGGAATTGGAGAGGGGATCAGCAAACAAAGTGGTTTTGAGGCTTGGATCAAATCATTTAGTGAAAGGTGAAGGGTTATGGAGTGCCCTTCTGGCACTGGTGGTACTTGTACCCGGACATGACAAGAATCAGGAGGCTTTGACCTAACTGAAACTTTGAGGAGTTTATTTCTGTGGTGCTGCAAAGTGCAAACCTAGCACACAAGGATAGCCTTTATAGATTGAGATGTCTATCCAAAAAAGATATTTTAATCCCTTATCTTATGAAGTGCACCAATCTACTTATCTCTTTGTTGACCAATATTTGTCTGCATTGGTTCCACTGTGGCTGACAGGGTTGCCAGTTTGCCACCATCCTGTGCTTATTGCAACTGTATGCCATGCCATCCTGATGTAAGGTTTTGATTGTGTGTTTGCTTTTTGGGTAGGACAATGTGTTCATATGGATGGTATACTTTATGGAAGGTAGACCAACAATTGGTGGGCTAACTTAAGGTACAAGCCAAACATGCCCTAATGCATAATGCTTCTAAGATTTGAAATACAAATGATTATTTGCTACACATTTGATTTGCATAGTCAAAAATTCAGTCTTTATGCCAACTGTTGGGTGATAAGCATCAATATAAACAGGTTAAGCTACTGTAAAAGTTGGCAGTTTGGTAGTTTAGGCTCAGTATCATCTAACTTTAAACAAGTCTGTTAGTAAGCTTCCTTCTGTGTCCTCCAATGAGTGATAGGTCATCCCTGCTGAGGCATGCCTTTCTATAGCTTTTTTGTTAATTCTTGTTATGACCAGACAATATTTTATATTAGAGAAATATGTGGGTCATATAATAGAGTATTGTGGTCAGTGCTGCATGGGAACAGCTGTGGGTGTCACTGTCCAGCTTGGGTATGTGTGTCCGATTCAGTAAGTTTTTTTGGACATGCCAGATACAACTCAGAATCCCACACAGGTGCAATAATTGGGGCACGGGTGTCCGGGTAGCATTCAGTTTCTTTATACTTATCAAACTGTTATATGATTAACATTGATATAATCATATAAACAGGTTAAGGTAGTTTTGTGTTTAGGATCAATCCTCGGGGTGACAATACTGGCATTTTGTTATTTTCCATATTGTTTTGGATTGTTTCACTGATTTCATTTTATTTGGTTTGATTTGATCAATCTATTCCCCCTAAAGAATATGTTTCTGCTTCATGTTTTTGCTTGTATTTTTTTTACAAAAGCATGGTCCTTTCATCCTGGAAAGCAATTAATTCATAGTGGAATATCTATATCTGTATTTCAGTTGTTCTATCGGCTGCATTTCCCTTCAGAAGTAGTCAGTTCGATTCTATATGATGGAGAATAGTTCACTGCTGTCTATCATGATTCCCAACAGTCCCTCTGTCCTGTCAGTTACATTTTTAAATGTTGGAAATTATTAATTCAGTACTGATTCCATGATTGATATCACTGAACTGCCGTGGTGCAGAGTTTCATCATAATCCGACAGTCATGACTTGATATTGCCACAAGCTTAACTAGTAACATGCTGTTACTTTGAAATGACTTGTCACATGCTGCCATATATACTGTTTAATAAACTCTGGCAGCACAGAACTTACAGCTATTTTAGGTGTTCCCCTTTCCCATGACCCAGTGTAGCTTTTTACACTCAAATGTTAATGATGTTATCATAATCTGGCATTCATGAACCTTGTTATTTTTTCAATTTTTATGGATGTTAAAACTGTTATGGAATGTTGAAAAGATGGACTCAAACTTAATACTCGTGCGAACTTCTGGATAGTTTAGTATTTGGTTGTATGATTGTATCACTTGAAATACATTAATTTATTCATTCAGTGAGTCATTTCCATTGGAATATCAGTGCCACCTATGGTCCAGGAAATTTGTTGACTCCCATCCCATAACAAGAAAAAATGTCTGGTGATATTATTTTTGCTTACTTTCATGTGTTGTCACATTTTCAGGGTGAGTGACAAGAGCATTGGCCTTTTCTTGCGCTATGCATTCACCAGTAGATACAAAGAAGTTCTAAGCAAGTCTCACAGTTCTTCCATGATGACAATGCCCAAGTTCGTTCCACGCCTTACAAAAGAAGAAAGTCGAGGTATGCAAACATTTCGTCTGTGATAATCATCATCAGGGCATTTTTCTACAACAGCTAACCTTTTTTTTTTTACGTGCCAGTGTTTGAATCTGCTAGAGAATCGATGGCTGCTTTCAAGAAATGGCGAGCCGGTGGGGTGAGGCTGCAAAAAGCTTCCATTCTTGGTCGTAAGAGGAAGACAAAGCTGCCTGATGGACAACCTACTCCTTGAATCAGTTTTATGGTCTCCATGGAAAGAGTGCTCGAGCAATTGAGGTGATGAGCACTGCTTTGATTTGGTAGTACCGTGACGAAAGAGAAAAGCAAATGGCCGGTCTAATCTGGTGCACCTTTGTGCGCTCCTGTAGTCTGACAGCAGCTCTAATCTGTCCATGCTTTGTAAGGAAAATGAACATTGTTAAATTACGTTATCATGTTTGGAGCAAGTGTCATGAGTTTCAGTAGGGTATCTAAGCAGACTTTGCAATTGCGACTCTTAACCACTTTCATTTAAGAGTTTTGGACAATTTCACATGTTTGCAGTGGAAAAGGAGAATACGAGGTTGGGATTTGATGGGTTTACACTGTCCCATTGTTTTGGTTGGTTGCGAACCGTAGATAGGTAAAGTGTGAAGTCTTTGTTTTGCCATCATTCAATATAATTTACTTTTCCATATGGTATAAAATAAAGCCTGTTTCTACTGAGCTGAGCTGGAGCTCTACGAAGGCCTCTATTGATTTGGTGGGTCACGCTTTAATGATCGCACACGGTTTCTTTTCCTTTTAATTACCATTACATGCAAATAACAGATGTCTGACAAAAAATTGACAACCAATCCGGCGAAGCGTGAGTGTGAAGAGGAATTGCTCATTTGAAATTATGCACAGTTGGTCTTAGTGAAATTCCGCAGGAAGTTCATTGCTCATAAAACGGTAAAAGGTCCATATAATCATGATTCTGAGGACGAATCTAGTTAAAATCATTTTTTCTTAAGTTCCACCATGAATCAAGCAAACCACGTCAGCTGCGTGTGTGCAGTAAATACGGGCGAGCCCAGCAGCTGCAGCCCCTACGCTTCACAGCATTTGGGCCGGACAGCAAGCCGTTCCCTATGTCGCACAGTCCGCTGGGCCAGTGGGGCCATCATCAGTGTAGTCTGGGCTGCAGGAAATGCAAGTGCACGGCGTAGGCCTTGATTTGCAGTTCGGCTATTGATTGGCCCGTTATTAGTCCCAAACTGCTTGTTGAAGCTAAGAGCAGCAGGAAGCGCTGCTATTTAGGAGGTCCAGGAGCGCCTTTGGAAGAGCACGCAGCTGCGCAGTGGGCACAGAGCGAACTATTCTTTCGCCTTTTACTAAAGAATACCGTGTGCCTGCTGCAATAAGCAGCATACGCTTATTTTTGGAGGGTTCTTTCTCCTTGTGAGGAGGAGCCCAACAATTAAATTTAAGTTCCAAATAGGTTTTCTGTCTAACCTCCAATAAGCAGCACAAGCTTATTTTTGGATGCTTTTCTACCTGTGAGGAGATGCCCAGCAATCCTATTGGAACTTGTATTTTCAGCAACTAATGTATTACCCTACAAGAATTTTCCCTTTGTGTGCTTGCAGCTGCAACAAAACAAAAAGAGCTGCTTCAGTAGTTTGAGAGGTTCGTTTGACACGACACGAGCTGCGTAGAGACATTTCTTTCCAGATCAGAGTTTTCTGATATGATAGATAATGACTTGATGACGGCATAAACTTGTACAAAATTTCACGCAATACGTGTCAAACCATACTTTGCTTAGTCCAGCTTTTTTTAAAAAAAACATGTAAGGAATGAGAATTTCATGATCAATGCCCAGTAGAAAACAACAGAAACTCTCATTGGATGTGATGTTTACAACAAATCCTGTGGTCCAAATGAAGGAACATTTCTTACAACATCCTCTCTGTTTTTTTACAACAACACTGCTGCAGACGAGCAAAAGGAGAAGCACCAGTAATGACAAGCAAGAAGCGTGCCCAAACCCAATCGACGGCTTCTTTCCCCATTTCACCGGACTGCTGCTACAGCTTCGGTTCAGATAATGGTTGCCTGAAATCAATGGTGTAATAATGGTGCCACTGTGCCACAAGCCGCACTTGATCGATGCAGCATTTCTCGTGAACAGTGGATACAACAAATCAAGGATGGCGCTGCTCAGGCCACTGGTAATACTGACAGTCACACTGGCGCCTGTAAGGACATCGGAAACGGTTTCACTTCAGACAAGGACAGGCGACGACTTCTCAACGACAAGGGTAAGGAACAGGAATGAGCCAAAGGAGATGATGAGGGCCGTGGCCATCAGGATAAGCATGGCTTGCAGTGTGATGCTTGGGCTCAGGAAAAAGATGACTGCAATGGCGCCTGACTGCCACACCTTCAGCTGTGCAAAGGCAGCCTCCTGCATTGGCCATGATGTCAGATTCAAGTATTTGTTGAGGACAAGTAGTTATGGCAGCAAACAGAAAAAAATCTATTAATTAATACCCTTGTAATATCAGAAGAATGAACTCATATGCAGAAAATGAGATAGCCCATATGTGTACATGAAACACCAAACAAAAACCACTAAAATAAGATTACCTTGACATCTTCGAACAGCAGCCCAAGTAACGCACTTAATTGTGTATTCAAGACACCATCACCCACACCCCACAAGGCACCTATGATTAGTGGTATCGCTGCGCCAAGCAGTCCATCCATTGGACTATGGGCAAGGTAAAGGTGAGTGAGCAATCACAGCAGCAGTTATAGGCACAATTGCAGAATGGCTTTTACAGAAATCAAACCTGTAAAATAGAAGCAACCAGAATAGGACTATGGCCTGAAGAATAGCTCCGACTGACACTATAAATGCTGCTGAGCGAAGTCCGGAGGTCAGTCGTCCGGCAACCAATGAACACTGCAATGCCAACCATGTTATAAGAATCAGATAAAACATGTAGTACAGTCTTTTTTTTAGTAGCTTCGAATGGTATGGTTCTACGCTGCAGATAACTGGAAACATAATATGCACTGGTTGCTAGTGTGACTAGTGCACTCCAGAGGTTATTGCCTAAAGCAATGGAAACAACAGGGCAAAATGAGTAAAGAATGTAGCTTGAAAATGGTAGGCCGAATGGAGTATCTGTCTAGGTAAAAGATGGTTAGTCATTCAACAAGCAGCTCATTTTCATTTTACTTACAACTACATCTGCTGCACCGTAAATTGCCATGGCTCCACCAACGCCGCTGATGCCAAGGACAGGTGTTACAATACTCTTTGTGAATACCGCCCTGTCAGAAAAATCCAAAGAATTGTCTTAGAAAAATGCTTACTCAGACATGAACAACCATGGATGTTGAAACTTACATAGACTACTTACCATACAAATGCCTGTTGTAAACCTGAATATGCTATAAGAGGAATGGTAAGAAGCATTCTTTGGTCCTTAAGTGGTGCAATGATGTACTTTAACATAGCTCCAAATGAAGAATGTGTTGGAGTATTATTTCTTTTCTCATCTCTTTTCGAAAGTAAACACATCAATACAATGCCCACAATCATACAACCAAGAAACACAGCAAACAGAAGATTTTTCCCTGTGACATTTCCACCATCCTGAAGCGATATAAGAAACAGAGGGTCAAATAAAATGGCATCTCACAAGTAATAACACAACATTATAAAAAATATCAAGTGAAGATCATGCTACTATAGGGGAAATCATGAACCTTAATGTAGCTCTAGCTACTCATAAGTGTAATTATCGAACATAATGTCAAATGTAAAAAGAATCTACTTAAATATGACAATGTGATGCTCACCTTTCCATTTCTCAGCAGAGCAAGCGAGATCAAATTTCCGATCACCTGCATAGTTCACATGTATGTATAAGTTAGAAACTATTGTACTGTAGTCTGTTGAGGAGACATTTCCAGAGAGAAAAAGACAGTTCAGTTTAGGGATGAGAATTAATACTAGAATATCTCCGAGCATGTTTCGATTAAGAGGAGCTCTTGGAAAACTGTACCTGTGTGCTAGCAAACATTCCCCAAAACTCCCCATTGAAGCTCCCTAAAGTTGGACCCTCAGGCAAATTATTTTCTCTTGCGTGACTGAGGGCAGCTGATGTAAGGTATGTACCCTGCAGTGCAATGTAAAGATGCCTGAGATGGAAAGAAACAGGGAATACAACATTTCACAGAAAATCTAAGCAACAGCAATACCTGCCCAACCCAAATGATCGATGCAGTAAACCCAAGGTACAGTGAAGCTGGCACCATTGTGTACCTGAAAATTTGTCATCTAAGTTGACATCATATGAAAGGCATCACGTTGAATGTAATGTAACTTTCTGTAGCATTTCAAACAACTAAAACACCCACTAGATTAGGAAGCACATCAGCTAGGATCAAAGGCTATCCATGTCCAAACAACTTATGCATATCAAAGAAACAGGAAAACCATTTCCCTGGTAGCTTGTCTGGTATATTACCAGGAGAGATTCCCCACTGGGGAGAGGCCCAAACGATACCATGAACACTAAATTCAAATACACTTTCTTAAGAACCCAGGGACTTGAGTCCCTTCCAAGTCACTTATTGACAGAAGGGCTTTGTAGAAACATAACACATATACTGCCTATGTCCCATCAACAAGGATCAACATGGACTAGACCTTTCAACGGACTGAATTTTGTGCATCCTCCATCATATACAAACTATAGCACACTACCAAACAAGAGTTGATCAAGCAGAATCAACACACATCACTCAACTCAAATGAGCATCATCACCTAGCAAGTAATTTGATCATACCATGCATCCAAGTCCAATCCAAAAGGCCACCACAGCACAAGCTAACTATCTTCCAAATCAGACAAAATGAGATCATAGCCAGGGAGGCAAATTGATAGTTCTAGGCCTGAAATGTTGTTCGGTGGCCATGCAGAGGCAATGTAAACCGATGTCCCAATCACCTGAGGGGCAATGTCAGAACTGAATGTAACACAAATGCTCTGTTTGGCTATTCTAAGTGGTTCGTTTTTTCTGGGTAAAGAAGAACTTGTCATTTTGAATTCTTCGGTTCAGGAATTTTTATATAACTTAATTGATTCAATAAAAGATTTTTTTTATTCTTTACCCAAGACCGACTACAGAACACGATCAGACAGGAGTTTATCAAGTAACATCAGCGCTCATATCTAACCCAAACGAAAGCTGCCTGCATTTTATCAAGGGCCTTTTATCGAACAGGTACCACGCGTCCAGTTCTGAACCAACACGCGCCCCCATCCCAACACAGGCAGCACAGGCTGCACAGGATCATCCGTGTCTGCCAGATACGGAGTAGGATCGCGGTACACGACCAGGGCGCACGCACCACGTCGGGACGAGGTTGGCGAGGATGAAGAGCACGTATCCGCTGGTGCCGACGACGAGCGCGCGCTTGGGTCCCAGCCGCGTCACCACCGGCGACGAGACCACCGAGAAGAGCGTGAAGGAGGTGTACAGGATCCCCATCGAGACGGTGCCCAGGTCGCCCTCCTGCACCGCGCGGATCACCGACGATGAGAACGAGCAACAACACAGGAGGAGGAAGGATCGGAGAATCCGCGAGTGCGTGCGAACGAGAGAGGGAGAAGGAGAAACCGGCGCGTACGGTGTTGACGGAGGTCTGGAGGTTCTGGGCGGCGCTGTAGGCGGAGAAGACGAAGAGGAAGGCTGTCGAGAGGACGTGCGCGTCGGCTGCGTGGCTCCGACCGCCGGACACCGGCGCCGGCGCGGCGATGAGCGGGGAGGCGGCCTCCTCGTCCTCGCGGTGGGCGTCCATGACTGCGACCAAAGGGGGGCGGCGGGCGTGGGGTGCGAGAGTCGAGTGCGCAGTGGAGTGCGGGGAGAAGCTTCTAGAAGCTCTTATATAGTCGGGGCCTCGGGGGCCTCGAGGTGGGAGGAGGAGGTCCGGTGGCCGGCGCGGGAGCGGAGACGAGACGAGGCAGGCGGCCGGGCTTGTCCCAGGGGCCCCACAGGGCAGTGGCTCGCGGGCTTGTCCGTAGCGGCCGCTTGCTGATGATTTCCTGCGCTTTTTGTCCGTGTGTTCTTGTATGTTTTCTTGCCGTTTGCGGATGGATTATTCAAAGGACGGCGGCGCACGTGGCCTCGGGCTCGGGGCCTCCCAAAACTTTCCAAGTGGATAGTATCAATCGCATCATTATCCAAGCTAAACAACACATAGTATTTTGGATCATTTAGACGGCAACCAAGATCTGAAATTGAGAAAAGACGAATATTTTGGATCATTAAACGGCAACCAACATCTGAAATTGTCGCCAAAAAAGTTACTTATGGCTTCTCGTGAACTCAGTTTCAATCTCGCTTAAGTGAAGCTAAAAGGAGAATTTTACCGCTGATAAGCTAGCTGATGCTAACTTATTGTGAGAGAATTGTGAGAGAAAACATTTTGTTAAGCATTTGTTTGGCACACATATATAGAAAGGACTCTAGCTCCTCTAATAAACACATGAAGTGTTTCTACTCGTGTGTCTATTTGGTATAGTTACTTCAATTCTAATGCTAAAGTTGCCAGCAAAGTCGGAGCTAAAGTCACACTAGACAGACCCAAAGAGTGTGTTTGTACAATGGCCACAAATTGTCACACTTCTTGTTGACCTTTTCCAAATGTGTTGTTAATAATTCATTCACCACATATAAGCCATATGGCCTGGCAAAGAAATAGGTATATGGCATGGGTCAAAAGTGTAGCAAGCTATATAAAAAAATAGGCAGTGTTTTGCATGAACTAAATACGCCCTCATCCATGCTACATGTCACTTGGATGTTGAGTCTCTTCAAAGGCGTTTTATTGCAAATGCCGGACCACCCACCAAACTTTTAGTACTTCGAAGAGTATAAGTACTTACTTTTGAGTGATTCCATCAAAGAATATCTTGCAATACCTTTAAAATTGCAGCCATGTCACATCTGGGTTTTCCAATATTTGAAAAAAAAAAGACCAAAACGCATTGCATGTTCATTATCTTTTTTTGCAAATTAACATTAATAAGCCTAATGTAAGATGTTGTGTTGGCTCTACATAGAGATAGACTAAGACAATTTAACAATTTTTCTTTCCATGTTCTTTTCCCTTTAACAATTTAACAAAATGCATTGGAGATGCAAGGTGGGTTGTCTACAAACCTGTAAATAGAATATTTTTTTGCGAGTTTGCAGATAAACCAAGACAAAAAAAAAGAGCCTATACGGGTTCGCAAATAATCCGCCTTGCACGTGTAAATTTGAGACTAGTCAAACTTTCAAGTTCTATTTTGTAGGAAAAATATTAGCATTTATGTCTTCTTTAAATACATTCTAAAAACGTATTTTATAGTTAATGATCTAATAATATACTTATTTAAGACAAAAAATGTTAGTACATTTTTCTACAGGGCGATTATAAAATTTTAAATTGTTTGATTTATCCAGAGGCGAGAATTGCGGATTTTTCTTTTCTTTTCGGAAGAAGAAGGAGCATACGTGACTACTTAGTGGATTGTGATAGCATCGCTCTTGTGTACCGACGATAGGAACGGGTTGTTGCAAACTCTGCAGAATTTGCAGCACTATCGAAAAGCAGTGGCCTGCACCTACGTTGGCACTCTCTTGGAGCCTCTGCCAACGCGACGTTGACAGTCGCCGGCCTTTGCTGCCGCCGTTGGACTCATAGTTAATCACATCCATGCACTTACCAAACTTTTCTATATTCTGGAATCTGGATAATATCGTACTCAGACAGTCAGACTGATAGCGCCATTTGTCAGGTGGCGCGTCTTGTATCGAACCACGCAAGCACCCAACAATGCTGACGCGATACCCACCCTACTCCAACCGCTTCGGACACGTCAAGAGCGCGCATACACAATTTCACGCACTATTGCCTTGCACAATGCTTAGATGCTCAAACCAGATTTAATATCGTGTTAGTTGGTACACCAAATTTAATTAATCGTCTTAAACAACCTGGTGCACACACAAAAATAAAATGTTCCCCATCTTCCATATCTTTACTAAAAAAATGAGACCTCAGCTAGAACATGAAAGTGATTATACATGCATGTAAACAACCAAACATAATTTTTATCAAATATGGTTGTGCTGCATCTAATGCAAACTAGACTAATGCAAGCAATCAATAAGATCTATTGATAGAGTTTGGCTTAGAAAGAAACCTTGTCCACCATAAAACTAGATGTTCGGTTAAGCTACCACTATCCCACTTAAACTTTCGTCCTCACTTCACTTAAAAGGATTAACTCGAGGATGGTGGGATGAGCTCTGTAAGCCTTATATGTTGGTCTATCCCACCCTAAACTCTCCACAATATCTCATTAACACACATGAGTCAAATGGGCCGGGTGTGACACCCGGTCATATTATCTAGATTCATCCTGATGAATTCTTGTCTCATTGTCCGCATAAACCCCTGTGTCCAACGGCATGTAGCAAACCCCAGAGGTAGATACGCAAGGGTGTGTTGGTTTGAAGGATAACTGGAGATAGGATGGGTGATCTCCATTTTAGAGTTGTTTGCTTCTTGAACGGTAGGGGACAGGGATGTCCCCCGAAATTGAGTGGACAGTGCAGTCCCTCGTCCTCGTCCATGACATCTCTTTATCTCTCCACTTCCTTCATCGCGAACATCAAGTGAGCTTGCTTGGGCTGGCGAGGGGCTCCATGAGCGACGTGAGCGAGGAGCTCCCGGCAATGGTGCGCAAGAGCTCATGAGCAAACGCGGAGGGTGAGGAGAGCTTACGGGCTGGCGCTACGAGCGAGAACCGTGCATGCTTGATGCATTAAGGAAGCATGAAAATAGTCACACGAAAAAAGTAAAAGAAATAAATAAATGTCTGTACCGGCATGTAGGCCTATAGATGACAAATAGGCCCACACATGTTAAGAGAAACTCAGTAATGCTACCTAAAACAGGGTAGTTATTTTCTTGTTTAGGTAAACAACTATGTTTCTACTATGTGTATTTTTCTCAAAACTCTAGCAGTGCTACTTAAAATAGACTACCTAAACTTATCCCCGTAGAGAATGACAGACCAGTCCCACATGTCATTCTCCTTGTGTCTTCTTCGTGGATGAAAATGGATGCGGCGGGGCGCGCGGGCCGTGGTCTGTTGGGAAGAGAGAAAATTTAGCTGCCTTGGTCTTTTGGGATAACAAAAATAGGTAGAGTTAAGGATGATTTAGGTAGGTAATAAAAGTAGGTAGACTCTTGGAGTCCGTTGTTTGGCCTCCCACTACCTATATTTAGGATAGGTAGTCTGTTTAGCTAGTCTGCGGAATTGCTCTAATAGAAGAAGTGGTATACATGTCTCTGTGTCCTAAATTCTTTCAACCAAACAAAAATAAAACATAAATTGTTGGGTCCCCTCAAGGCCTCAACCAAACAGAGAACATGACCATCCCAATCTCTAAAAACTGAGTTGGCTCCATCACTTCCTACCGTATCTCCAGACCAACACATACGCCGAGAGAGATGCTTAGAGACATAGTGCAGGCGACGGGGTGGTGAGTGGTGACGCTAAAGTGGCTACTACAAGTGGTAGGACTTTAATGGCGCTCTCCCCTCTAATGTCCATTCTATCCGGCAACCTTCTCATTAGGGCGTCCCCAATAACTAGCTATTTGGCTATCTAGATGTGACATGACAAGCAAAAAATAGAAGAAAGAGTGCTCACTAGCTATTTCAAAGATACACAGTAAGAATTATACTCTTCTGGATGAGGGAGTATAAATAATGTACGTTGATGTCTATCACTAACAATAAAGTAATGATCTACTTCTTTTTCTGGTTCACTTAATTTTGCTCTTATCACTGTTTAAAGTTTTCACCTAGTGGATTTAATAATAAAATTTGCTTTTTGGGTCGGTCACTCTTTTTTAGAGAAAGCCAAATTACTCCTCCAAATTTACCTTATATGTCTACAACCACATGAACTAACATATAGACTCTAAACTTTTCAATCGGTCAATAGTTAGTTTGACCTCTTAACAAGGTTTGTTTTTTCTTTTGATTTTTAAAGTACAATTTGATATTTCATTGGGAATTTTATGAGATGGTAGAGATCACATCTTGTATGTTAAAAATACATATAGTTTGTAATGCCCTAAAGTTTAAACGACTCAGATCCGCTCTACATATTGAATGAACCATATACTACGTACCACCAATTTGTTTACGCTTTCACTCTCACTTTATATAAAAGGTTAACGTGGGATTAGTGATACAAAGTCTACATGTCTTATGTGTTGATATAATCAAGGTGGAACTATAACCCCGTGATCTCACATCAACACACATTGGTCAAATACGACGGATGTCATGTAAACCTCTCCTTCAAAGGACTTAACTACCTCGTCGATCAGTCCAAGACAGTTTTAAGAGAATTTACAGTTACTGCTTGATGCAACTGTTTATGCTCAGTAAAACGACAGGGTTGGTTTCAGTCACTCCCTAAACCACTCTGTGCCGCAATCAATCAAAGACACTTGAACTGCCCAACGTTTGCAGAGTTTGCACCACCACAACCTCTCAAATAGGGAATAATCGTAGCAGTACATTTTTGTGTCAGTTTCATGAAGTGGAACTAGCACCGAATGTCCGTTGAATTTTCATCATCTTAAAATAGTGTAACTTGATGTCACATAAAACTTTTGCATCTACCACCTCCCCGGCTGCGCTTTTCCCCTGTTTTTCTTCTAGCAAGACCAAGACACCTCGTCCCCTAGCCATCATCACTGAAGTGCGTGTCAGGATTCAGAGAGGCTCGAATAGACTCGCCTAAATTATCGCCAAGATTCAGCTACTACACTGCTAGAGGACTGACAGAATTCAGAGATGCTAATGCTATGATACAACGGAACTAGGAGTATCTCAATTCTCGGATTCCCAGGAGGGGAACACGGGGAATTTGAACCCCGATCAGCGGCGGAGCGGCCGCCGCAGCCATATTGCAGTTGCAGAGCAACAGAGAGAGAGAGAGAGAGAGAGAGAGAGAGAGAGAGAGGAAGTCGGGGAGGCGCGTGCGAGAGCGTGTGCTTACCAGGAGGGTGCGAGGTTGGCGGCGATGAAGAGGAGGTAGCCGGAGGTGCCGACGACGAGCGCGAGCCTGGACCCCATCCACCGCACCACGGCGGAGCCCACCGCCGAGAACGCCGTGAAGGACGTGTAGAGCACGCCCAGCGAGATGTCGCCCAGGTTCTCGTCCTGCGACAGAGCAGCACGGCCGCGCCAAGGCCACGGGTGAGGTAGGTGAGAGGCACGCATACGTACGTCTCTGGCGGAGCAGCGCCAGCGCCAGCGGCTGCAGGTTGGGTTGGGCGTACCGTGTTGACGGTGCTCTGGAGGTTCTGCGCGGCGTGGTAGGCGAGGAAGACGAAGAGGAAGGCGGAGCTCAGCAGGCGCAAGTCGCGGGGCGCCCCCGTCGCCGAGGCGGACGCGCGGCCGGCGCCGGAGCCGGGGATCAGGGGCGCGGCCTCCTCGACGTCGCCGGCGGCGGCCAGGAGCTCGGCGTCCGCGCCCGCCATGGAGGCGTCGTTGGGGGCGAGCAGGCGAAATTGGGGAGGAGGAGGTGGGTGGCGTGCTCTCTGCGCTCTGCGGTCTGCCGTCTGCCCTGCCCAAGTCGCTGTTCTAGAGCTCTCGTGTTCTTCGTGCTTGTGATTGCGATTTTGGGGAACCGGACGACGACGACGACGGGGGAGGATGCCGGCCGGGATTAGAAATTTATTTATTTTTTTCTTATTAATAACTAGGTCACGCCTGCTGGTACCGGTCGATAGTTTGCGTGAATTGAAATGATGCAAATTGTTAAATGCAATTTATACGTACTACGAGTCTACTATGACACGACATGGAAAACTTTATTCCATCCGTAAAGCAAATTTTTAAATTTAAATTTGATTGACTCTTTTCAGTCAAGTGAGTTTTGCCGCTACTCCTATGCGTTTGATCGGGGCCACATGTGGCCACACAAAGCAACAACGATATGTGGATGGTGAAAACTGAAAAGAAAGGGGACATCGTGTCGCCGTCGGCACTCATTAGACGGCCCTGGAACTCAACGAACCAATGCATGAGTTTTTGAGGGCCTTGTAGAACTACAAATTAAAAGTGTGACACCTACTAACCGAGCAAGTTTAAAAACCGTTGGTACATGCTACTCAGAAAATTGCTCATAGCATTCGTGAAGTCTTTCCCTTGAAAGAAAACAGGGCAGTTCTGTTCTGTTTTTATTTTCCTGTAATAAAAATTATAAAGTACACTTCTGTGATGTAAGAAGTCCATGTATAATGTATCTGCCTAATAATACTCCGTACAACATATTCGAGATTGCCCAACTCAAAGAACCGCATCATATCAACCCAATATCAAGCCTGATTTTCGTTTTCCCTGTCTCTTCACCCACTATAACTTCAATTGAGCACTGCAACTTTTACATCAGTTGTTCAGCAATGGTTAGTTCGCTATAACGGGGTGATGAAATGTAACAACTCATATTTCAAGGGAGGGACATTTCCTTCCCATATCAGCTTTGAAGACTGAAGACAGTATGAGACACTCCACGCAGCTGACAAAGCTGACCAAGATGCAAGGGCGGCACTTGCCTCAGGATCTGACAGTCGATGGCTTTTCGATGATAATTGTGAGGAACAGGAATGCGCCACATGAGATGAAGAGGGCGATGGCCATCAGGATGAGCATGGCCTGTAGTGTGATGTTTGGGCTCAAGAAGAAGATGATGGCAACGGCAGCGCTGTCCCAGACCCTGAATTGTGCAAAGGCAGCCTCCTGCATTTGCCACATTGCCAAACTTAAGTATTCTTCGAAAACACCGCAAATGAAACGTACAGCAAATCATTATGTTCCAAATGTTGAGAGAGAGAGAGAGAGAGAGGAGAGAGAGAGAGAATATTAAGACCGCAAATGAGATCATGGCATCAATTACCTTGGCATCCTCGAACAACAGTCCAATAACCGTGTTTATCACTGTATTTAATATCCCATCACCAACACCCCATAAGGCGCCTATGAGCAGAGGAGCTGCTGCACCAAGCACTCCAACAATTTTGCTGCAGCAAGACAACGATGGGTGCACCAAAATAGCAGTGACAAGCACAGCTGCACCATAACATTTTAAAGAAATCATACCTGTAAAAAAGAAGCAACCCGAATAGGACTACACCCTGGACAACAGCTCCAATCGACACTATGAATGTAGTTGAATAAAGTCCGGAGGTCAAATATCCAGTAACCAATGCACACTGAAATGACAGTCATGTTCCAGCGGTCAGCTAAAAACATGCAGAGGGATTTCTTTGTTGATTTAGAATGTGGGGTTTTAGCCTTTTAGGTTTTAGATAACCTTGAGTCGCTAGTGTGACTAGTATTGAGTTGCATGCACTTCAATCCAAAAGTTCAAGCTGACGGGGAGAGATAGGCAATTCACTTATATTGCAACACCGAGCGAGTAGCAATTATTTTATTTTAATTGCGCTAACCAGGATTCGAACTCGAGACCTCTGGCTTTAATACCATATTGAGTTGCATGCACCAACCAATTCAACCTAAAAACTTAAGCTGATGGGGAAAGATAGACAATTCACTTATATTCCAACAACCAATCACTACTCACTAATACACTTAAGTCTTTAACAATTCTTGGCAATAATAGCCACATCAGGAGTCTTGACAAATGAAAACAGAAATATAGAGTATAACAAGAAATGGCATGAGGAATTTACAATATTTATTAACATTTTGGCGGATGGGAGGATAAGATAACTAATTCAATAATCAGTGCATCGTTATTTCACTTACAATTGCATCTGCAACACCATAGATTGCCATAGCTCCACCAACTCCAGATATCCCAAGGACAGGTTTTACAATACTCTTTGTGAATACAGCCCTTCAGAAGAACCCACAGTATTTTCTTTAAAAGATAACATAGTAAGAAGGAGAGCAATAAACAATGTTGAGAACAAAATTGGTTACTTACGAGACAAACGCATGTTCTAGACCTATATATGCCATAAGAGGGATAATAAGAATCATCCTTTGGTCCTTGAGAGGGGCAATAATATACTTCAACATCACTCCAAATGAGAAGTGGACTGGATCATTATTTCCTTTCTCGTCTCTTTTGGACAGAAAACACATTAATACAATGCCCACAATCATGCAGCCAAGAAATACGACAAATAACATATTTTTTCCGGTGACACTTTCCCCATCCTGAAGTCATATGAGAGAATCAAAGGATCAGGAAAAAATGACAAATTAATGTAAATATATATAACACAAAGCAGCCAAAGCGGCAAATAGAAGTTAATAAAGAAAATTCAGGGGAAAAACAACAGTAAGCACTGATCCATTTGCATGACTAGCAATCCCTCCGTTTCACAGTATTTGTCAAGGTGTCAAGGAAGAAATGTCAATTTCATGTGGTATATGTTTTTTTTCAAACACACAGGAGAGCTGCGTAATATTATATTAGAAGAGGAAAGGGTGTGAGAACCCTTCTAAATACAGATCCCCCCCACACCACACACACACATACAATTGAGATACGCAGGAGAAGTTCATGAATCGGATCATGTTTGTCCTAATTAGATAGAGTAGAATGCCCATCTAATAAGAATAAGCAAGGTCAAATTCCTTAGATATTACTTAAATCTATGCCATTTTGGTACATGTGTGCAGTATAACTATTTTGTAACTGAGGGAGTACGAGTATATTTATTAAGAATCATTTAAATCTGTGAGGGGTTCCGGTAATCATTAACATCAGGACAACCTAGAATAGTTAAATACTGGGAAAGTTAGATGAAAATTTTTAAATCAACTCATTTCAGCACTGCCACAATCTTTTGAACGCTGGACCAAAAGTTCATAATACTCATGAATCTCAACCCTATTAAAAACATGATACCGAGTGTAAAGAAATTGGCACTTCCCCAGAGTCTTTCCATTACAAAAGAAAAGCAATTGGCACTTTAGAATTGTCTAACAGAGACTAACCTTTCCGTTTCTCAGTAGAGCAAGCGAAAGCAAATTTCCAAACACCTATACATAATTGAAATGCAGTACGATAAAAAAACTGTGGTTGTAATATATAAGACAGGAGCACAGAAAGAAAAATGCGCTGTAGTTATGTTGTGAAGAACAAATACTAGAACCTCTCCTGGTGCGTTTTCAACTAAGAATAGCTCTTAGAACTGTACCTGCGTGCTAGCGAAAAGTCCCCAAAACTCTCCAGTAAATTTTCCTAAAGTTGGACCCTCGGGTAAATTATTATCTCTTGCATGACTAAGGGCAGCAGATGTTAGATATGTACCCTGCAGTGTGAAACATAGGTATATGAGGCCGGTGGACTAACATAGAACTATTGAACTATGGCACAAAATATATAGTTCATGGAAAAATAGAACAGTTACCTGCCCAACCCAAATGATGGATGCACAAAAACCAAGGTACAATGAAGCAGGCACCATTGTGTACCTGACAATTTTGTATTGAAGACAATGTTACAGGAAACACCCACAAGATAAGGAAGTTTTTCTAAATTATTTTGCACAGCTGAAACACCCACTAGGTATGGAAGCACACATCCTAGGGACAACATCGACCATGTATAAACGAAAATGGAAATCCCCAGCAGATTGTTCAGTAGGGACAACATCAACTGAATAATTCTTAAAGCCTGTCAGTCACAAACTGCGATACATACTGAATTGGAACACATTGTGTTAAAAGAACCTGCTTCCTGACACAATTTCGTTAGTGGCCAGAGGGGGGCTGCATAGCATGCAGTGTGGTGGGAATCTAAGACATACACCAACTCTATGTCCCAACCGTTTCACTGATCTGAACTGGGCATCCTGTACTGAAAATGAACAGACAGATGCTGAATCAGCATCATTCCTAAACTTCCCAAGCTAGAAAATTCTATGATTCTATCGAACAAGCTCCAGGCATCCAACCAAAAATGGACGCACCATGACGGGACGAGGTTGGCGAGGATGAAGAGCACGTAGCCGCTGGTGCCGACGACGAGCGCGCGCTTGGATCCCAGCCACGTCACCACCGGCGACGCGACCACCGAGAAGAGCGTGAAGGAGATGTAGAGGATCCCCAGCGATACCGTGCCCAGGTCGCCCTCCTGCACGACGACAGATTGATGAGACGAAGAGGGGAACAGCCGAACACAAGGGGAAGCAGAGGGTGTAGTGTAGTGTACCGTGTTGACTGTGCTCTCGAGGTTCTGGGCGGCGCTGTAGGCCGAGAAGACGAAGAGGAAGGCCGCGGAGAGGATGTGCACGTCGGCGGCGTGGCTCCGTCGCCTTCCGCCAGCCGCCTGCGTGGGCGCCGCGAGCAGCGGCGCGGTGGCGACCTCCTCGTCGCGGTGCCCATTCATAGCTGCCGGCCGCTAGCTACTCTGCTTCCGATATTTTTTCCCACGCTACGCAGGCGCGCTCTACGAATTGTTTTTCCCTGGCGCACGTGGGCCCGGGTACAAAGATTCCATCCGCTGCGCACGGATCTCCTGTCCCTTGTCAATGACAGTGGGCCATACTCTTCGCGGACCCATCTCCATTGACCGAAAGGCTCCGTACAAATTACCCCCGGACAGCGACCGCGGCTGCTCCCGTTGTCCCGCACCCGCTCTCTAGAAGCCATGTCGCCCGCCGCCGCCGCCGCCGCCGCCGCCACAGCCTTCGCCGCAGTCTCCGCCGCGGCCCCCAACCCTACCGCTCCATCCCGCGGCCGCGTGCGCCTTCCGCTACGCGGGGTCCCCGCTGCCCCACGCCGCGCCGTCGCCTCGATGGCTGTGTCCGCCCCGAAGTCCGGCGCCGCCGCGTCGTTCCTCGAGCGCCGCGAGTCGGAGCGCGCGCTCCACTTCGTGAAGTACCAGGGCCTCGGCAACGACTTCATCATGGTGCGCCTGTTTCCGTTTCCCCAACTCTCTTCAGCTATTCCGCGCCGTGCGTGAGGTGTTCATTTTTGGGGTGAACCGCCGTCGAGGATTCGTGCAATCCGTGCTGTTTTGATGTTGGAATGCTCTGCCATTGACGATACTTCGGTTTTGTTTGCTGATTCCTGTTTCGATTAGTAGGTGGACAACAGGGATTCGTCGGTGCCGAAGGTGACGCCGGAGGAGGCCGCGAAGCTGTGCGACCGAAACTTCGGCATTGGCGCTGACGGCGTTATCTTCGTCATGCCAGGGGTCAATGGTGCCGACTACACCATGAGGATTTTTAACTCTGACGGCAGCGAGCCAGAGGTGCGTGTGTCTCCACCATGTCGCCACAATACTGAATTCTATCGCACGGTCGTAAATGTTATATTTGAGTTTGCCATAAATCTTATTGGTAGTCATTCTTCGATGCAACCAAATAGTGCTAAGCTAAGCATAGGGTTACCACTTTCCAGTCTCTGCTGCCAAGTCAATGCAGGTTTTATCATGTGAGCTTTTAATGCAAAAGGAAGAAAAAAATTTATGTGTAGTTGTGAGGTTCTTCAAATTCTGGTATATGCAAACTTCAGCCTTCAAATCAACTTGCTAGCTTGAGCTCTTATAATTTTCCTAGCTACAAGTTGGTGTAGATTGGGACATCTACCAATCTAAGCATCATCACAGTATTTTTCAGAATAGGTTACTTGTGTATCTTTATTATATTCACTATTTCACAGGCATACCAGATTTATAGTCAGTATACCATACATGTCTCACTCTCTAACACGGACTGGGGCTATGTTTTTTTTTTTTAAATTCTGATCTGTAAGTTTTGTGTCTTGAATGGCTGTTAAACAATTGAAGCGTCATCATATTTCCAATCCTAAACAAATGGACCAGATAGATATGTTCTTTTTTTGGGCACTGCAAACTATCAAGTAGAGTAGTTATATATGAAAAAATTATCAAGTAAAGGAAAAGTAGATATAAATGTCTCACTATGTTTTTTTCCTTTTCTTTATCTCAGCTTATGGAAAATCAGAAAATGTTCAATACATTTTGTTAATCTGAATTGTTCTTGTACAGTAATTTCTTATCCATTATTTTTTTTTTTTGGTTTTCAGATGTGTGGTAATGGAGTCCGTTGCTTTGCTCGTTTTATAGCCGAGATAGAAAATCTCCAGGGGACAAATAGGTAATGCATTTCAGCATCACTGTAAAACAACTAGATGAAATATAGATCTCATGTTATTCTTTGCCTGATATGGTTTTGAGGGGAATCTGAGTCTAATATATCCTTTTGGGCTTCTTTCCGTTTTCGCCTATCTGCTTGGGTGCTTGGGAGTTAGGACCAGCTATGTTGAACAACTTAGGCAAAGTAGTAATTGTTGTTGTATACTTGGATCTTAGTCTAATATTAATATAGTTAATTGTTGAAACACAATAATGCTAGAACTGTGATAATGTGGATGCATCATTCGTTATGGACCCTGAAATTAGTTCTTTAACATTTCAGCTTCACTATTCATACTGGTGCTGGAAAGATCATTCCTGAAATACAAAGTGATGGGCAGGTAAATGTTTTCCTTGTAGGCATCTTGAAATCTAATTATGATTGTCCCTCTTTAATTCTAGAAGACTATAATCATGCCTTGCTAGATATGTTGTTTGTTGTTTGGTCATGAACAAAGGTACGAGCAACTCCAAGAGTTTCTTTATATTCTTTCGTATTGTTAGGGATAGTTTAGTGAAAAAATGCCCTCCAACAGCTTATTTAATTAGATCTCCAAATATTGCCATCCTTTTTTCCTGATTTCTCGCTAGCCAAAAAATGGAGAGCTCTCTAGAGTGCACACAAGATATAGAGAAACTGTTGGAGGGTGGAAAGGTATAGAGAGTGATTTTTATTCAAATGGCTCTGCGGACGAGGATTTAGAGAATAAGTTTAAGAAAGACTCTTGGAGATGCTCTAATGCCCTTTTTTTATTGCTACTTGGCTGGTAAGTTTTGTTCCCTCATGTGCATCTGATTTTTTTCATGCACTCCTCTGCAGTTAGTTATCAACAAGATATTATATACCACTTTAGCTGAAGAACTGTTACAAATAAGGGGAACTGAATTGGATGATAGTATTGAGTCCCTCCGTGTGCGTGCGTGCGACTGAGGGGTGTGATGAGGGAGGGTTTCCCTCATCTTTGAGGGATTGGAGGAAGGATTTTGAGGGACTGAGCAAAAATTTTTTCTCATTGGGGGCTAGATTGGGGAGCTGCTGGAGCTCTCAAATCCCTCAAAATACAGGTTTTGCTCATTGGGTGTGGGAATTGGGAGACTGCTGGAGATGCTTAGTTATACCTTGTATAGAATTTAATACACATATTTTGTTTTCAGGTAAAGGTTGATATGGGTGAGCCCATCCTTTCTGGACCAGACATCCCCACGAAACTGCTAGCTACCAAGAACAAAGCCGTTGTCCAAGCCGAATTGCCAGTTGAGGGCTTAACATGGCATGTCACATGTGTTAGCATGGGCAACCCTCACTGTGTCACACTTGGTGCAAAGGAGTTAAAGGTAATCAGCTTGTAAATTCGTATTCTATTCATGTCAACTTGCTTCTTTTCAACTTACTTCTTTTCAGAGCTTCACATTTTTTTTGAGTTGTTGGTTCGACTTCTTTGTTACATTTTGTACATCAAAATTTCGGATTTGAAACTTGCTAATTGTTGAAACAAGTGATCTTGTGATCCCTTTTTTTTTTTCCATGATCACCATGTTTGTGAAAAATGCATGGCAGGATTATATTGAATATACTTGAGATAGACAGTTTTTGTAAAGATGCTACAGTAAGTATGGTTTTGCTATTGTCTATTTGTTGAGGTCCATTTGTTCAGAAAATAACAGAGCGGCAGTTGTTTTTTGTAAAGTAGCAACCATGAACCCCTGCCTGTTGTTGTTGTGGGCGCTGTTGTTGGGAAAGCGGCAGTTGTTAATTAGGACCCAAGTGAATAGAGTTCTATGCTAGTTGAAGTATGTGCATGATGAATTGTACTTTTATTAGTCTAACCAAGGGTTGCCATGTAGCTATATGTTGCAACCATCGATTCTAGTATTGACTGTACTCCTGCAGGTGTTGCATGTTGATGATTTAAAACTTAGCGAATTTGGGCCTAAATTTGAGCATCATGAAATGTTTCCTGCTCGCACAAACACAGGTAACCCCTAATTTCCTTGCTGAAAAAGGGCAACTCTTAATTTCTTCTGCTTTTATAGATACATCCTTGTATTTGTGTTTTACTTAAGTGGCTTTCATTTTGCAGAATTTGTGCAGGTTTTGTCTCGCTCACACCTCAAAATGCGAGTCTGGGAGCGGGGTGCTGGTATGATTAATATTTCCTTAGCCTCCTCTAACTCCAGCATGTCATTGCTTGAATGCTAGAATGTCTTCTCTTTTGTTGCCTCCTACATCTATATTTTTGAATTTTACTCATATTTTTGGTCTAGGTATCAATATGTCATCAGTACCATTGTAATTTGTAACTCCTTAAAATGCAAATGGCTATGCCAATGGCTATAATATATGTTTGACTTTAAGTGACACCTCTTTTATATTTATGCATTCGTCATTTGGAGTGGATATGCAAAATGAACTTTATGGTTTGACTGCAGGAGCAACTCTTGCCTGTGGCACTGGCGCTTGTGCAGTGGTTGTTGCCGCTGTTCTTGAGGGTCGAGCTGAGCGGGTTTGTCTTTCTTTCCTTTCTGCGTGTTTGCTGTTTTGGCATTTCACTCGTATTTATTATAGTTTATAGTTTATGTTATACCATAATCTTTTATCTTTTGTCATGAAACAGAAATGTGTAGTTGATTTGCCTGGCGGGCCATTGGAAATTGAGTGGAGGGAGGATGACAATCATGTTTACATGACTGGTCCTGCAGAGGCCGTCTTTTACGGATCTGTTGTTCACTAGGTCAGTTTTATGAGGTCTAAGATTCCTACATGCATCTCAACAATTTTAGTCAATATCACTGATATGGATGAATACTAGATGGCCATTATAAGCAGATATACATCTGTCTGAAAAGAAACATTGAAATCTAGTGCTGAAGTAGGTATAATAGCAGACACAAAAGCATGGTAACATGTTGGTATTGAAACTTGTTGTACTGGTATCAAAGTTTGCATTGCTAATGTACCTATTTATAATAATCTGAGAAACTCACTGTAACACCCTAAAATTTGCATGAATTTAAAATAGTCAAATTGATTTAAATTTTGCAATTTGGTGGGCATTCACCCTAGGGGAAATAATATTTTTTTATAAAAGTAAAATCAATCCTAGGTCAAGAAGCATGCTTGTGCATTCATGTTGGTGCATTATTCATTTTGTGATGTTTGGTTTTGGTTGGATTTGAATTGGATTTCAAAATCCTTTTGAAAATGCATTTGAAAAAGGATTCAAATAAAAAAAAACAATTTCTTTCCCTCCCTTCACCCTTCCTCCTTTTCGGCCCGACTAGCCCGAAGGCCTGCCTTCCCTTCCCCGCGCTCGGCCCGACAGCCTGCTGCCGCGGGCCACTCCTACTCCCCGGCCCAGTAACAGGCAGCGGCTGCGCACGCGTCGCCTCTCCCTCTCGGGCCGAAAGGCCGGCCCAGCAAGCTGCCGCCACGTCATGCGCCCGCGTCTCTCTCCCTCGCTCCGGCTGACAGGTGGGACCCACCGGGTTGTCTCCTACCTCGCGACGTAGCCGCGTCGGACTCCGTCGACCGACTCCGCCCCGGCCACGTCTCTGTCACACCCTGATTTCAGAGGAATGAAACCGGGCCCAAAATTCATGTGCGCCAGGAACAATTTACACACATGAGCGACAAATTACATGGTTCAAAAGCACAGTGTTCGAATAAAATATAGTATAACGATTAAATCGTACCATTATTACATAATTGTCATCAGAGTAAGCGGAATATAAATCACATCGTCCAAAGCGAATAACAACTGAACGACGTAGACGTAGCGACTCCATCTCGCCACAGGAAGGTCGACGGCAGCATCACGACGCCTAGCATCCCGGATAGTTCTCAGGAAAGTCACCATCCGAGTCATCACTCGAGCATCCTTTGGTTGGGAAATAGCAAGGGTGAGTTCCATGTCGAAACTCAGCAAGTACTGACGGAAAGTAATGACATGCAAGGCTAGTACAAGGTAAAGCCGAAAGGTAGACTGCGGTAGCGTTTTAATGTAGCAATTAAGATTTTTACTTAGCAACCTATTATCTAATCAACTTGGTTGAAACACCCAACCCTTTATTAAGGTTCAAGTAATAATTAATGTGTCATTTAGCATCATAGATATAAACATATATCATTAACAACATTAAACATGAGATAGCCATCTCAAAGGAACACAGGATAGCCATCCCGATAAAAACCCGTGGTAGCAACCTCAGCAACATCACCACGATTTCACAGCTTAAACCATTTGGCTAATCATGCGAGGATCTGGGCCGCTCGTGACCGTGAGCACGGACGATATATCGATTTTAACTCTGCGCAGAGGTGTACACTTTCACTCCAGATTGTGATTACTCTTGGTGCCCGAGGTGATCAGCCTCTTAGCCCATTGCCGAGATAGGCTGGCAGAGGTCACAACAAGGTCCTTCACAGGGTCATAGGCAGTGGTAACCCGATCCGCGATGTCCCAAGCACATGAGAGACGTACTCGTAGCCGCCGCCCCGGTCTACGGATCAACCAGAACTCCCATGCTAGAACTTGTAACACCCTTCACGCCATAGCCATGCTACCCGTCGGTAAGCCACCCTCCTGCCTATGATGATCCTGCTAACACACCAAGCCAGAGCCCATTAGCCTGGAGCTGTACGGAAGTCCCAGGTTGCCGCTCCACGAAAGGTCCACCAGGGGGAGGAGATACGGATGACCTCGTCGCTACGAGCCCTCTGACATCCGTTCCCCCTTCTTTCACCTGCCTAATGAAGATAAAACTTTCTTCTTAAAAATATGTTGGAGCCGTGGGCTCTTGGCTTCGGCCGTTGGAGAAGTTGATGCAGGTCCGCATCGTTGGTTGGCGGTGAAAG